>LNAC01000213.1:1370766-1442167 GCA_002007465.1 Ailurus styani | reverse complement strand
TGCCTCCTTGTGATCTCTCTCCCACTGTGAAATAAATAAATAAAATCTTAATAAATAAATAAATAAATAAATAAATAAATAAATAAATAAAATCTTTAAAAAAAACCCTTAAATTANTGAAATAAATAAATAAAATCTTAAAAAAAATAAATAAATAAATAAATAAATAAATAAATAAAATCTTAAAAAAAAACCCTTAAATTAAAAAAAAATAAAGGCAGTGCTTTACTTAAATTTGTGTTTTTAACTTTTTCTCATAAATAGTGAGAAATCATTTTTATATTTGAGTAAGTCTTTGAAAGATGTCAGCATCAAACTATATCACTATTCCTTGGAAAAATAGCATAATAGTTAAAAAAAGATTAACAATGATGTACATTTTAACCCTAAAAGAACTTCTAACTCAAGAATATGGGTCTTCATGTTTTTGTTTTTTAAAGATTTTATTTATTTGACAGAGAAGAGACACAGCGAGAGAAGGAACACAAGCAGGAGGAGTGGGAGGGGGAGAAGCAGGCTTCCAGCTGAGCAGGGAGCCCGATGTGGGGCTCGGTCCCAGGACCCTGGGATCACGACCTGAGCCAAAGACAGGCACTTAACGATTGAGCCACCCGGGTGCCCCGGATCTTCATGTTTTAAACTAATCTTTATTTCAGTGGATTTGCAGGGGCTTCTTAGACATAGTTGAATTTATTCTCAGGCACACAACTTCTTCTTAAGACACATTACAGATTGAAGAACTTTGTAAAATTTTCTAAGAAAATTTAGCTACTAGACACCAAAAAATTTGTGGTACTGAGCCACAACTTCAGGAAGATGAGTGTGACTGGACCATTAAGCAAGGAAGAGATGAGCACAGGATGAGTTTCATGGGGTAGAGGAAGCTGATTATGCAGGGCCTTCTAGGGCATGATTGAGAATTCGAATTTTGTTGTAGAAGCAGTTAATACGAAGGGTTAAGTGGAATGACATGCTTTCCTTTATGGTGAATGGATAGATAGGAACGAGAGTGCTATTGGGAAGGTGGTGAACCAGGAATTAATGGTGGCTTCAACTAAAGTGGTAGTATCATCCAACCTAAAAACCTATTTCAGCTTGATGGAGTTTACCGTAGTTTTAATTCCTGTATCTTGGAAGATTCTTGATTAAAGTCATTTTTTCACCATAACTTGTGACAACAAAGAATACAACTCAGCAAATTTATTTCTTCAGTGGTTATGCAATCTTCAACCACAGGTGTGGCTCTTGAGAACCTCATGGCTAAAATGTCTGTGTGCTGTTTTGGGAACCCTACTTCTCCAGTCTCATAACTAGAAGCTACTTAGCCTTGGTTCTGAATATAAAGGTAATTAATTGGCTATTGACCTGAGTGTAATTACTCAAATATAACAGGGATTTGTAGGAAAAGTCTGCTTACTTAGAAATGAGACTTAAGGCAGTGTTAACTTAGATCCTGAGCTGTTGTTACATTAAATATAATAGTCACACCTTATAGTTCTTCCCAGTGTGGTTAGTTACCAACCTCTCTGTGGCTTCCGGTTTATGTGGGGCACTTTTGGGTTTTGGACTGAAGAGAAAAACCAAAGTGATTGTTCTCGAAGTATTTGTTGAGATCCTCCTTTGTGTATGTGAGGCACTACGTACTAGGCATATAAAATAAAATATGATCCCTCTTCTCAAAAAGCTTATTGTCCAGTGGGAGAGACAGATATGTAGACAGTGTATAAGTACCATAGTAGGCGTAAATTTTAAATATATATATATATAGTTACAACATAACCTGAGTGGTGGGAGACTAAGGGCTGGGAGTAGGGATAGTTATCAGGAATTATTTTCCTGGAGGAAGTAACAGTTGAATCCTGAAGAGTAAGTAAAGAGTTCAGCTTACTCTTAGAGTAAGAGGCAAAGAACATTCAAGACCAAGGGAAGCAAAGAAATTGGTCCAACTAGTGGCCAAAGCTGGGACAATTTGAGCAACAAAATAAACTAGTATTGGAGTGTAGATTATAACCCAAAATATAAAATGAATATTCATGATTTCTTGCTGATGTAAAGATTGAATAAACAAAGGGAGAGAAGTGAGAAATTTCCCATGCAGAATTCCCAGTTGTGTAAGGGGATGGAATAGAATGCCCTACTCCTTAAAAAAAAGACCTACTGTATTCTTTGAAAAGCAAGTCAATATGGGCAACTTAGGTCTTTTTTTTTTTTTAAGTTTTTATTTAAATTCTAGGTAGTTACCATACAGTGTAATATTAGTTTCAGGTATACAATATAGTGATTTAGTAATTCTATGCTCAGTGCTCATAAGTGTACTCTTAATCCCCTTCACCTAGTTCACCCCTTCCCCCCGCCCACCTGCCCTTTGATAACCACCAGTTTGTTCTGTATAGTTAAGAGTACAGTGGGGCGCATGGGAGGCTCAGTGGGTTAAGCAGCTGACTCTTGGTTTCAGCTCAGGTCATGATGTCAGGGTTGTGAGATCAAAACCCTGTGTCAGTGGGCTCCGTACTCAGTGGGGAATCTGCTTGAGCATTCTCTCCCTCACTCTGCCCCTCCCCCCCACTCTCTTTCTGAAATAAATGAATAAATCTAAAAAAAAAAAAAGTACAGTATGGAAAGAAGTAACTTGACTATGGAGAAACCTGACAAACACTACCTTACCCTGGTGATCAGGGTCGACATCATATGTTATGTCATGTTGATAATAGGTACTCCTGATGTTATAATGAAAATGGCACTTTATTTTTTTTAAAGAGTTTATTTATTTATTAGAGAGCACAAGCAGTGGGAACAGCACAAGCAGAAGGAGAACCAGGCTCCCCGCTGAGCAGAGAGCCCTATCTGGGGCTCGATCCCAGGACCCTGGATCATGACCTGAGGAGAAGGCAGATGCTTAACAGACTGAGCCACCCAACGGCCCGGTGGTTTTCCTCCCAAAAATTCATAACCCCAGCCAAAACGAGAAAAATATTAGGTAAAATGCCTATTGTGGGACATCCTACTAAATAACCAGTACTCCTCAAAACAAGGAAAGTGAGAAACAGTCACAGCCATGAGGAGTTGAGAAGACATGACTCAATATGATACAGCATCGTGAATGGGATCACAAAACAGAAAAAGGCATTACATAAAAACTAAGGAAATATGAATAAAGTATGGGCTTGATATTAATTTGTGAGTATCGATTCATTAATTGTAACAAATGTACCGTACTAATGTAATATGTTAATAATAGGGGATATTGGGTGTAGGATATATGAGAACTCTCACTTCCTTTGCAGTTTTTATGTAAATCTAAAAAAAAACTCTTCTAAAATAAAAAGCTTACCAAAAATAAATAAAAGGTATGAGGATAGATTCAGTATATACAAAACAAAGTACAAGACAGGCGTGCCAGTTGAAGCTGAAGAAGTACAGAGTAACACAATGATCTGTTCCAGCTGACACTTAAAAAAAAAATAAAGGTAAATGAGCTTAGAGGAGGTTTAAGTTGACTAAGAAATTGTATAGTTTTGTAAAACATAGTAAACCTTTGTAGTCCGTATCTATCTCTAAATTCTACATACTGAGGGTATGCCTGGCTAGCTCAGTCTGTAGAGCATACGACTCTTAATCTTGGATGGTGAGTTCGAGTCCCAAATTGGGCACAGAATTTACATTAAAAATAATAGTAATACATTGTGCCTACTGAGGATCAGGCTCTTATCTCTGTTAATAAATTTTACTCCACATGTCCTTAATTACTCAGATACCAAACTGCCACGACTGGCACTACAAGGATTCCTTTCTTTTACCTGAGAACTTTACAGTTTCTCACTGTGAGAAGAAATCTTTCCATTTGTATATGGTTTTAATTTGTTCTCAGTTTTCTGTGAATCATGTGTTCTTGATCAGTTTGAGAAGCAAACTCCCTAGTACCCAAGCTCCAAATGAGATCTTGGGTTGAACTGGGTAGGGATTCTCATGAATTCTAAGTTGAAGTTCCCAAAAGTGGGTGCAGTCTGGGTCAACCAGTAATTTTTTTAAAAGATTTTATTTATTTTAAGTATTCCCTACACCCTACGTGGGGCTCGAACTCACAACCCCAAGATCAAGAGTCACATGCTATACTGTCTGGAGCCAACCACATGCCCCTAGGTTAACCAATTATTGTGCAACCCTGAAGATGATTTTAAGGATTTTCCTAAAGCACTGCTTTTGTCCTATGGTGAGTGCTAATCTGTGATCAGAGGTTAGGAGCCTTTTGGAAGAACCACATGAAAAACTAGTCTTCAGTGATTTCAAGAGAGAGAACCAAGGCAAATACAAGGAGCCTTACAAATCACAAAAAGACATTTGTGTCTTTAGTTAGACATTTGTGTCTTAGGCAAATACAAATCACAAAAAGACATTTGTGTCTTTAGTTTTATAGACACAAAAGAGTGTTTTATCTTACAAAGTTTTCTGCATGAGCTTCAGTGGACTAGCAGCCTAATTACTCTGTTCACTCCAGGGGTAGTATCCTCAGCTAGAGTTCTATGATGGATATGGGCTGTTGCTCAGAAGGGATGAGTAAGGTCGTTGAGCCACTTGCATATGGTGGCTCTATTCATTCAACAAAAATTTGGGTGCCTATTTTGAAATAGTGTCTTCTAGGCTAAGGGACAGCAGGCTCTTTCCATGAAGGGCCAGATAGTAAATATTTTAGGCTTTATGAGCTATATAGTCTTTGTCACAACCGACGTGGGAAACAAAGGCAGGAGAAAAATTATTAAATTTCTTTACTACCTACAGCCCATCGACAAGTCCTTGAAACAGAGAGAGTGACATTCCTCTGGGGACTCAACTGCCTTGATGTTAATACTTCGCTAAGAGCAAAAGACAATCCTAGCCCGACCACCCCCCCCAGCCCCAGGATCCTGTCGGTCTAATTTAACATGTAAAAATTCCTTTAGAAATTTCCTTTATCTCTAAACTCCCCAAGATACGTGTTGGCAATCATCCCCCAAGCATATGGTCATCTGAAGGATCTCATGACTAGGGTTTTATTAGTAATAAATGATTTTCTCCCAACAATAGCTAGCCCACTCAAGGTCCTGGAAAACTTCTCTCCCAAGCTTGCATTCTAGTGGATAAAAGTCTCTCTGCGGCAATGACATTCTCTTCCCATGATGGTGTGTCTAGCACAGCAACCCGGAAGGCCATTTTGGAGGGCCCACCCATGACTAAAGGCTTTTTTGGTGGATTGTGTAGTGATTTCCACAGGAGTGCACAGAAGCAGTGGTGATGTGTGTGCTTTTTCGGAGAACCAGGGGACACTCTTTTCGGCTAAAGCTTGGTAAACAGATATTTTAGCCTTCTTGTCTGAGTGGAATACGGAGATCTCTCAACGGCGTGTACTCGGACAGAGAGGCCTGAGAGGTTTGGGGCTGAGATGATTTCCACTGAATTCTCTGACAGGTCTGTACTTTCCATACAGCCTGTTGAGTGAGTGTGGGAAAGCAGAGGGTATTTTGCAAGACTGGTTTTTTTTCCCTCTTTCTTTCCTTTCTGGTTCTTTCGTCCTGAGCTATTGAAATTTCCTTTCTGAATATAAAAGAAGGCTTCTCAAGTTCATAGCACTTATGTGAAGATTTGGAGCTCAACTGATTTTTTTTTCCTTTTTCTATGACCGAATCTCTTATAAGTATTCATATATATTTTATGGCTAATACTTGAACTCTGGCTAATTTGGGGGCGGGGGGTTAAGTTTTGAAAGATGCAGCAAAGTTGCATGTCCTAAATGAACCAAATTAGCCACTGTTAAAAGCCAGCCCAGTTAATAAGCACTTTATTTTTTTTTGTCAATATTTTTTTCAATATTCTTCAGGTTTAAAGACCAAATTCTGGCCAGTGTTTGTACCATGAGAGTCCTCACTCCCACTTTCCAAATTCTGTTTGGCCAGTCCCAGGAGAGACATCTCATGGGCCCTGTGGTTCCCTTGGGGAAAGGCAGCCTTCAGTTTACAGAACTGGGGTACGGTGTTCCTGGGCTACTGAATTGCAAAGCTTTGCGGTACGTTTCAGTAATAGATCTTTTCTGGAAAGGCCTCTGGCACCCTTGGAAATTAAAAAGTACTCCATGAATACGGGATAGCATTAGCATACGCATATTAAAATTATAGTCTCTCCTCTTCAATTTTTTCCCATTATGAAGAATAATGAAATATAAAGTATAAAAATTGCAAGCAACCAAACGATGGGAGGTTGAAAGGTTAGATTAGCTGTTTGCAAGGCCATGGGGGTCCATAAACGGCATTGTTCCTTGTGCTTTCTGAACATGGCATCTGCCTGAGAGCTGACCTGCCAAAAGCCATGCTCACCGCTGCCATGAACAGTTGGCTTAAGAGAATGCCCAAAGGGACATTTCTGAAATGCATCTTTCCCCACCACATGCCCCGTGCATTCTCTCCCTACACGTGAGAGTAAGATTTGAAAACCCTTATCACCGCTATCAAGGCCTTTGCCCATTTCTGCCTCTGCACAGGCAGCAGAGTGGACAAGGAAGAGGACGTGCGGACCGCACGTGAGAGGAAGAGATTGCTTCTCAGGGAAAACGGTCACGTCCACAGAGCCACAAGTGGAGGCCAAACCATTTCTTCCAGTTTTGTTCCCCAGGAAGTGTTCTCCTTTCCCAGCCTCTGCCGCCCCTCTGGTTGTCTAAGTGCACTGTAACAAACCTTTAGGATGGAAGAGGAATGTGTCTTTCTCCCATTCCCCACTTCTCCTTGGTATGTGAAGATAAGCAGTCGAGGGAAGCCGACTGGTTTTTGTTGTTGTTGTTGTTGTTGTTTTCGCCCCAGGGGTACAGGTCTGTGAATCATCAGGCTCACACCTTTCACAGCACTCACCATAGCACAAACCCTCCCCAATGTCCATAACCCATCCACCCTATCCCTGCCCTCCCACCCCCCAGTAACCCTCAGTTTGTTTCCTGAGATTAAGAGTCTCTTATGCTTTGTCTCCTGGAAGCCGACTGTTTATTTAACTGTGCGTTCTTGCTTCTCCATTATCTGAGACCGTCCAGGGAAACTTGACATTAGTTTCACCTCTCCTCAGGGCTGAGGAAGCAGGGCCAGGAATATGGACGAAACCCTGAGCCTCATGACCTCCATCTCAGAACATTACTTCTATTTCCCTCTCAGAGTCAAAAGCCTAGTCCCCAGCTCTCTGCAAAGCAGCCAGTGAATGAAATGTCCTGCTCAGTGTCGGACTTCCTTGTACAACATCACTACGAGGCAGTCTGCTAGTCTCTCCTTTAATACCTCTGGCCATTTGAGAGAGTTCCCTGGTTCTGGAGACATTCCTGACTGGCTGCTGGTTCCAGTTATTAGCAAGTTTTTTCCTGGATGGAGCCAAAATCTCGATGGAGTACCCTTTCCCCCCTGCAGGTAGGCCTGGTCCTTACTAGTCAGCGTCATGGAAACCATCAAACAGCACAGAGCCTGATCGCTTCTTGGGGCTCTAGGTACGTAAGATATACACACGTGAAAATAGTATACAGTATATACTATGTTATATACTGTACATTTTCTATATAGGATATAGATAGTATTATTTTTAGATAGGATATATATAATCTTGTGAAGGAAGCATGATTTATTTTTTCCCTCTGCATGTCTTTATTTTTATTTATTTATTAAAAATTTTTTTTTATTAACATATAATGTATTGTTGGGTACAGGTCTGTGATTCATCAGGCTTACACAATTCACAGCACTCACCATAGCATGCACCCTTCCCAGTGTCCTTTGCCCAGCCACCTGAAGCATGATTTCTTAAATGATGAAAGCAGATTCAGAAAGATTAAATGAATGGCCACATACATCCTAGTGAAAACATCATTAAAAGGCAGATGAGAGTGTTAAATGGATTGCAGAGAGGATGCAGGGTTAAAGTTGCATTCTCAAAAGCCAGAATCGTGTGTAGTTTAGTCACACTGATCAAAGAGGTGCTAAATGACGCCTCTGACACTTGTCCTCAAGGGAGACAATGCGTGCACATCTTGACTCTGTGAAGACAATAAGGAATCTTTCAGGTATGATGATAAATTGATTATATTATTTATCTGATCCCTAATTTATAGCAGGAAGGACTTCAGGTCAGCAAAAAGGAGAGCTCTGGACCTATCAGGATGCAAGAATTGTGAAAGGTGCCATCAACAGAGATGGGTGACACGCTCGTCCTGGGAGGTCATCAGAGGTGATCAGAGCTGGTCCTAAATGATTTGGATACTTGGCTGCCAGAAGGCAGGGGCCTGGATGGAATCCCCCCTTTCAGATCCCTCTCCCGTCTGAGAATCGTTATCTTAACTCACCCATGTAGAGGGAGAGGAGAACATGTGGAATATTCGCACTGGAAGGGCAAATATAAGTTAAAAATACCAGGCTTATTCTTCCTGCCAAAAGCAAGAGGAAAGACCTCGTCTCTTTTTCTTTCAGAGTTTCTTCCTCTGTCCTTTTCAGATAGATCTGTTTTCATAACGGCTAAATAGGCTTCTTGCTTGCCAGTCTCAAAACTCAGGAATTCAAGAACTAAACAGAAATGTCCTCCCTGTCGCTGCCATCCCCTTGTCTCTGCTCCTCCTGCCTCTGTCTGTCCCTCCCTGCGTCCAGCTGACTCTTGAGCAGGGCTGGATGGGATCCTGTAGACAGAAGTTCTCCTCCTCAGTGGGTTTTCTGGAGCCACTTCGTGCCCTAGATCAGGTCGCACACCTCCAAGAATCCCTTTCCATGCACAGGCCACACAGCTGGGAAGGTGGAAACGGTCAAGATTGATGGCATTTATGCCATGATCGTGATCTTACAGGTGCATTTGTTGCTGAGTGTGCCATCAGACTAACTATGAGCTGGCGTTATTGCCCAGTCCTGATATTGTGGTCGGAAGGTGTGATCTCCGAAGCCTAACTGCTCTGCAAGATTCTGATCAAACTGATGATTGCACAATAGTAATAGAAGGTACTAGGCCCTGATCTGACTTATCAGCTATCCTAATTCAGAATGCAGATTTGATCATGTTTGCTGATGGGTCATGTATCCAGACGAAGAACAGCCAACTTAAGGCTTCCCACACTTCAGTGACTTCTCATGCAATCTTGGAGGCTTATGTTCTTTTGGTAATTAAATGGGCTTGAGCACTTGAGTCTATAGCAGGTACCAGAGCTGCAGTGCTTGGTTCTGGACTTAAAGTTAACAGAGACAGTGATAGTAAATATGCGCTTGCTTTCTTTATTGCGACAGATCAAAAATTTTAAAGAATAGAGGGCTTTCGACATCAATGAGAATGACAACAAAAAATCGCATGTCAAATTGCTAGCTGATATGTGAGGGCTTAACGACTGCCCGCTGACTTATCTGTAGTTGACTTTACTGCCAGAGCTGCAAAGCTGGTTTTAAAACCTGAAGGGGTCCCAAATTAAAAGCTCCACTATTAATACAAGAAATGTTTGTCTGTTTTCAAAATCATGCTTTGCAAAAGAAGATGGACAAAAGGATCATAAAAGGGGCTAAAAGAAATTTGACTGGGCTTTGGGAATTCCCTAACCTAATTCCCTGATTTCCTCTACCATAGTCCCTATTTGCATGGTTAGCGTTGTGTGATTGACAAAATCACCTAAATAAAAGAGGGATTTTAACGGCACTAAACTCTTATGACACTTGGCTACCTGTTTGATTATACTCTCCCCACTCCGCCTTTTTTGCTTTTTGGTTTCTGATCTCTTCTGATTTGTCTAGTGTATATTTTGCTGGGGTTGTGGTTGATATATTTATTTTTTGTTTCTTTTTTGTTCTCTTGTTTCTCTGTTCTTCTCTGGACAAAATGACTAGCAGGAGGAATTCACCACAAAGGAAAGAACCCGAGATAATACTCTCTGCCATAGATTTCGTCAATATGGATATTAGTAAAATGTCGGACCTGGAATCCAGAATAATGATTATACTAGCTGGGCTTGCAAGAAAGCATAAAAGACACTAGAGAATCCTTTAGTGCAGAAATAAAAGAACTAAAATCTAATCAGGATGAAATTAAAAATGCTTTAACTGAGATGCAGTCTAAAATGGACATTCTAATGGCTAGGGTAAATGAGTCAGAAGAGAGAGTCAATGACATAGAAGACAAAATATTGGAAAGTAAGGAAGATGAGGAAAAGAGAGAAAAACAACTAAAGGATCACAAGGAGAGGCTTTGAGATATCAGTGATACCATAAAGCAAAAATGATATTAGATTGATTGGAATCCCAGAGGAAGAGGAGAGAGAGAAGGATAGCATGTATATTTGAGAAAATCATAGCTGAGACCTTCCCTAATCTCTAGAAGGAAAAAGGCATTCAAATCCAGGAGACACAGAGAACCCCCCCCCAAGCGGCTCAGAGACAAGAAGTCCTTAACTTACAAGGATAGAAATATTAGACTAACAGCAGACCTATCCACAGAGACTTGGCAGGCCAGAAAGGGCTGGCATAATATATTCAGGGTGCTAAATGAGAAAAACATGCAGCCAAGAATACTTTATCAAGGGAGATTGTCATTCAGATGAGAAGGGGAGATTAAGAGCTTCCAGGACAAACAGAAACTTAAGGAATTTGTGATCACTAAACCAGCCCTACAAGAAATACTAAAGAGGATCCTATAAGTGAAGAGAGACCCCAAAGCTAACACAGACCTGAAAAGAACACAGACAATATACAGAAAGAGTGACTTTATAGGTAATACAATGGCACTAAATTCCTATCTTTCAATAGTTACTCTGAATGTAAATGGGCTAAATGCTCCAATCAAAAGACACAGGGTATCAGATTGGATAAAAAAGCAAGACCCATCCATATGCTTGTCTACAAGGGACTCGTTTTAGACCCAAATACATCTCCAGAGTGAAGGTGAGGGGTTAGAGAACTATATATTATGCTAAAGGACATCAAAAGAAGACTGGGATAGCAATCCTTATATCATACAAACTAGATTTTAAACCAAAGACTGTAGTAAGAGATGAAGAGAAACACTATATCATACTTAAAGGGTCTGTCCAACAAGAAGATCTAACAACTATAAGTACTTATGCTCCTAACTTGGAGCAGCCAGTTATATAAACCAATTAATAACGAAATTAAAGAAACACATTGATAATCATACAATAATTGTAGGGAACTTTAACACCCCGCTCACAACAATGGACAGATCATCTAAGCAGAAGATAAACAAAGAAACAAGGGCTTTATATGACACACTGGACCAGATGGACATCACAGATATATTCAGAACATTCCATCCTAAAGCAACAGAATACACATTCTTCTCGAGTGCACGTGGAACATTCTCCAGAATAGATCACATACTGGGTCACGAATCAGGTCCTAACTGGTACCAGAATATTGGGATTATTCCAAGCATATTTTCAGACCACAATACTTTGAAGCTGGAATTCAATCACAATAGGAAATTTGGAAAGAACTCAAATACTCAGTGGCTAAAGAGCATCCTACTAAAGAATGAATGGATTAACCAAGAAATTAAAGAAGAACTTAAAAAACATTAATGGAAACAAATGAAAATGGAAACACAACTGTTCAAAACCTTTGGAATGCAGCAAAGGCAGTCCCAAGAGAGACATACATAGCATACATAGCAAGTCTTTCTCAAGAAACTAGAAAAATCTCAAATACACAACTAATCTTACACCTAAAGGAACTGGAGAAAGAACAGCAAATAGAGCCTAAACCAAGGAGAAGACAAGAAATAAGATCAGAGCAGAAATCAGTGAAATAGAAACCAAAAGAACAGTAGAACAGATCAATGAAACTACAAGCTGGTTCTTCGAAAGAATTAATAGGATCGATAACTCCTAGCCAGACTTAACTCTTAGCCAGACAAAAAGAAAAGAGAAAGGACCCAAATTAATAAAATCATGAATGAAAGAGGAGAGATCATCACCAACAACAAGGAAATACAGTGTTAAGAACATATCATGAGCAACTATATGCCAACAAATTAAGCAATCTGGAAGAAATGGATGCACTCTAGAAACTTATAAATTACCAAAACTGAAACAGGAAGAAATAGAAAACCTCAATAGACCCATAACCAGCAAGAAAATTGAAGCAGTAATTAAAAATCTCCCAACAAACAAGGACTGAATGGCTTCCCAGGGTAATTCTACCAAACATTTATTTATTTTTAAAAAATTGGCTAGAGTTTTTTTTTAATTATTTAGGAATTTTATTTATTTATTTGACAGAGAGAGACACAGCAAGAGAGAGAACACAAGCAGGGGGAGAGGGGGAGGGAGAAGCAGGCTTCCCACTGAGCAAGGAGCCCAATGCCAGGCTCGATCCCAGGATGCTGGGATCATGACCTGAGCCGAAGGCAGATGTTTAATGACCGATCCACCCAGGTACCCCTCTACCAAACATTTAAAGAAGAACTAATACCTATTCTTCTGAAGCTGTTTTGAAAAATAGAAATGGAAAGAAAACTTCCAAACTCTTTCTTTGAGGTCAACATTACCTTGATCCCAAAACCGACAAAGACTCCACCAAAAAGGAGAATTATAGACCAATATCTCTGATGAACATGAATGCCAAAATTCTCACTCAGATTACTAGCCAGTAGGATCCAACAGTACATTATAAGGATTATTCACTATGACCAGGTGGGATTTATTCCTGGGCTGCAAGGCTTGTTCAACATCTGTAAATCAAGCAACGTGATACATCACATTAACAAAAGAAAGGACAAGAACCATATGATCCTATCAATTGATGTAGGAAAAACATTTGACAAAATATGGCATCTTTTCTCTATTAAAACTCTCTGGCCTGGATGGCTCAATTGGTTGGGCATCTGCCTTCCACTCGGGTCATGACTGTGGATGGAGCCCCTCATTGGGCTCCCTGCTCAGTGGGAGCCTACTTCTCCCTTTCCCTCTGCCTGTTGCTCCCTTTTCTTGTTCTCTCTCTCTGTGTCAAATAAATAAAATCTTAAAAAAAACAAAAAACAACCCCCCCAAAAAAAGACCTCTCCACAGTGTAGGGATAGAGGGAACATAACTCAATATCATAAAAGTCCACAGCAAATATCATTCTCAATGGGGAAAAACTGGGAGTTTTTCCTCTAAGATCGGGAACACAACAGGGATGTCCACTCTTACCACTGTTGTTCAACATAGTACTAGAAGTCCTAGCTTCAGCAATGAGACAACAAAAAGAAATAAAATGCATTCGAATTGGCAAAAAAGAAGTCAAACTCTCACTCTTCGCAGATGACATGATACTTTATGTGGAAAACGCAAAAGACTCCACCCCAGAACTGCTAGAACTCATACAGGAAGTGAGTAATGTGGCAGGATATAAAAACAATGCACAGAAATCAGTTGCATTTCTATACACTAACAATGAGACAGAAGAAAGAGAAATTAAGGAGTTGGTCCCATTTACAATTGCACCAAAGTCCAGGAGATACCTAAGAATAAACTTAACCAAAGAGGTAAAGCATCTGTACTCCAGAAACTACATCACACTTATGAAAGAAATTGAGGAAGATACGAAGAAATGTAAAAACATTCCATGCTCATGGATTAGAAGAATAAATATTGTTAAAATGTCTATGCTACCCAGAGCAATTTACACATTCAATTCAGCCCCCATCAAAATACCATCAACAGGGCGCTTGGGTGGCTCAGTTGTTAAGCATCTGCCTTCCGCTCAGGTCATGATCCCAGAGTCCTGGGATTGACCCCCTCATCGGACTCCCTGCTCTGCAGGAAAGCCTGCTTCTCCCTCTCCCACTCCCTCTGCTGGTGTTCCCTCTCTCGCCGTATCTCTCTCTGTCAAATAAATAAATAAAATCTTTAAAATAAATAAATAAATAAATAAATAAATAAATAAATAAAATCAATCTTAAAAAAAATACCATCAACATTTTTCACAGAGCTGGAATAAACAATCCTAAAATTTGTATGGAATCAGAAAATACCCTGAATAGCCAGAGGAATGTTGAAAAAGAAAACCAAAGCTGGGGCATCACAATTCCAGACTTCAAGCTCTATTAAAAACCTGTAATCATCAAGACAGTATGGTACTGGCACAAAAACAGACACACGGATCAATGGAACAGAATAGAGAACCCGGGAATGGATACTCAACTCTATGGTCAATTGATCTTTGAGAAAGCAGGAAAGAAGATTCAGTGGAAAAGACAGTCTCTTCAACAAATGGTGTTGCGAAAATTGGACGGCCACATGTAGAAGAATGAAACTGGATCATTTCCTTACACCACACACAAAGATAAGCTCAGAATGGATAAATCCTAAATGTGAGAAAGGAATCCATTAAAATACTAGAGGAGAACACAGACAGAAACCTCTTTGACCTCAGCTGCTGCGACTTCTTGGTAGACACGTCTCCAAAGGCAAGGGAAATAAAGGCAAAAACAAACTATTGGGACTTGATCAAGATTAAAAGCTTCTACATAGCAAAGGACACAGTCAATAAAACTAAACAACCTATGGAATGGGAGAAGATATTTGCAAAGGACATATAAGATAAAGGGCTAGTATCCAAGAGTTATAAAGAACTTAACAAACTCGCCCAAAAAAATAAGTAATCCAGTCAAGAAATGGGCAGAAGACATAAGCAGACATTTCTCCAAAGAAGACATCCAAATGGCCAACAGACATGAAAAAATGCTCCACATCACTTGGCATCAGGGAAATACAAATCAAAACCACAGTGAGATACCACCTCACATCAGTCAGAACAGTTCAAATTAACAAGTCAGAAAATAGCAGATGTTGGCGAGGATGCAGAGAAATTGGAACCCTCCTACACTGTTGGTGGGAATGCAAGCTGGTGCAGCTACTCTGGAAAACAGTGTGGAGGTTCCTCAAGAAGTTAAAAATAGAACTACCCTATGACCCACCAATTACACTACTAGGTATTTATCACAAAGATACAAATGTAGTGATCCGAAGGGACACCTGCACCCCAATGTTAATAGCAGCAGTGTCCACAATAGCCAAACTATGGAAAGAGCCCAGATGTCCAATGATAGATGAATGGATAAAGAAGATGTGGTCCATATATACAGTGGTGTATTACTCAGCCACCAGAAAGGATGAATACTTACCATTCATATTGACATGGATGGAACTGGAGGGTATTATGCTGAACGAAATAAGTCAATCAGAGAAAGACAATTATCCTATGGTTTCACTCATATAAGAAACAAAACAGAGGATCATAGAGGAAAGGAGGGAAAACTGAATGGGAAGAAATCCGAGAGGGAGACAAACCGTGAGACTCTTAACTCTAGGAAGAAACCTGAATATTGTTGGAGGGGAGGGAGTGGTGGGATGGGGTAATTGGGTGATGGGCATTAAGAAGGGCACGTGATGCAATGAACACTGGGTGTTATACATAACTGAGTAATTACTGAACTCTACATCTGAAACTAATAATGTACTATATTTTGGCTAATTGCATTTAAAGAAAAAAAAGAATTAGAAGGACTCCTACAAGCAAGCACAGAAGAGAATGTCTCCTTTTGAACTTAGGTTAGGAGTTTGGGCCTAAGGCCGTGTCCTGTGTTGGATTTAATGGAACCCTCTCGTAATCATGTATGATACTGAAAAAGGACTTCTCTCTTGCTCAGAAACCCCGAGACTTAACGTCATAAAGATATGCAAGGACTTGCCAGGGGAAGTCTGCCTCCCCCGTTGACTGGGGACTTCGTCTTCATGGAGGTCATTCCAGAGGAGAGAGACGCTGTCCCCAAGTTGGTGGGGACTCTTGTAAAGGCTGCGATCACCCAGACGGCCACCACGGTGAAAGACAGCTGTGCTGGATTCCCACTTCCCATGTGAAGCCGGCACCACGGCACTGGTCAGTGCTTCCCTCAAAGGACCTAAAACTTTTCCTGGGTAACTGACCGGTATTGACATCAACAAAAAGGAAATATTCTAGAAACGTGTTACTGTTCTCATAGGCTGCCTGGCTCCTAGCAGCTGTGTTTATTCTAGTTACTCTGAAATCACATTTACTAGGATACAATGTTGTGTGTTAATCAGTCTTGCCCTCTGCCCGGTGGCGGTGGCTCCCAGCCACACGGTTCTGATCAGCTGACTCCGCGCGCTCAGTGTGGATGCGGTCTGCACTCGGGCCAACAGTCTGGTGATTAGTAGAGTGCAAGCGGGACACCCTCCCTGGTGGCTTTTTATAATAGCAATGCAAAAGTACTCGTTATGCGCCAGGTCCCTAGGTTTGATTGGAAGGATGAAGTAGAAAAGAAAAAACCCCCATGTAATTAATAGACAAGTCATTAGAAACTGCAAAAGACTGGCCTACGGTCACTAAGCTAACGCTGGGGTACACGTCCTCTCCGGTCCCACTATGGATGAATAAAGGGGAATGACCACTATACTTAAAGGCAATTTCCCCGGGGTGCCTTGCTGGCTCAGTCGGTACAGCCCGTGATTGTTGATCTCGGGTTTGTCAGTTTGACCCCCATGTTGGGTGTAGAGATTACTTATGGAAAAAAAAAAAGTTATTTCCCCCAAGGCAAACACTATACTGAATTTTAAAATCAATCCTTACATTAAATTGCAATTCTAGTAATTGCTTTGTTTGCATTTTACTATGGGCTTGCTGGATATTTAGGCGACTACAAGGGGCCCAGAGAGAAGATTGGAATGTCATTATTTTATGGTAGCGCAGGGAGGCAATTGTAAGGACAAATGCAAATTAAAAATAAGGCTTAACTCTTGAAAATGAGGAAAAGAAACCTCCCTTTTGTCTCCAAATTTATTTTTCAGTCCTTTCCAGACGTATAGACATCTTTGTAATGGCTAAATAAGCCTCTCCTCAGTCTGTTAACTGAGGAACGCTTCCTGCAGGACTTGGGGCCACTTGTTTGAAATGCAAACATTTGGGGAGCTAGCACACCGTCTCCCCCTTCCTGTGGGAGGGTAACTTTTGGGGGTGCCTTCTTCCAATTTGCACAACTACCTTCTGTCCTAAAGAATGAGAAGTTTGGTTCTCTTCTAGATAAAGCCAACACCCGTGGTCTCCCCAGTTATGATGAGAAAGTGAGGATGAAGTAAGGGTGATACAGGTCTTGAGTGTTCTTCCTTGAGGACGAGTGATTGATTATATCGGGAACTCATGTGGAACGGGCTGTGTCTGCTGGGCTAGATAAGGGGGAGATTCCTTTCTGTCTTGGCGATCCCTTGGGCAGACTGCCTGTCATGCACATCACATTCTGGTTTAATGCTTATTCAACAAGAAAAGTGTTTTCATTCTCTACGACTTTTGTGAAGAGGATTTTCAGCTTGGGAGAAGATCTTACTTTTAATTATATTAAATTATTTATGTTAATTATAATTATATTTCCCCAACACTCTCCGAAAGCATCAGTAAATATGTCTCCTGTGGTGTCACTATAGTCTTATATATTTTTTGTGGAAAAGCTGTGAATTCTACTCCAAACAGCAGCCCTACATTGTGGCCACAGGGGATGGGTCCAGCCCCTGTGCCTTGTCGCCCCCACTACTGGCGGGTCCCAGCCAACAGAGGACTTTAAATCATGGCCCTTGTCCAGGTTTGACAAGAGAGCTGGGTTGGGGTTGTCTTCTTTATCTCTCTCTCTTTTTTTTTTTTTTTCAGATTCTGCTAGGGTTCACCAGAACAGACTCGTCCAGCTCATTTGCTCAACCTTAGGTGTCAGGCATGTTATCTTTCTGGGGGCAGGAGTAGGTTCCCCAAATTTCCTCGGGTCCAAAGGCTTGATCAATGGTTGTCTTCCTGTGCCACCTCTGGGAGCTACTATATGTAGCCCATTTCCCTTGCCTTTCACCAAGTTGGATTTCCTCTGAACTGTAAAGGCTCCTTCTGAAAGAAAACTCTGTGTGTGTGTGTGTGTGTGTGTGTGTGTGTGTGTGTGTGTGTGTGTTTGTGTGCGCACGCGCATGCGCCTGTGCGTGCACATGTCCCTTCCTTCCCTTATTTAGTGACTATTCTCTAAAGGGTCTGGCTAAGTAAGGATGAAAGGGACATGGCCTTTCAGTTATCTCCTCCTTGGTACATCTTTGTCCTATCTTGCCCAATTTGTTCAAAGATACTTGCTTTCCGTATCTGACAAAGGGTTAGCATCCAAAATATATAAAGAACAGATACAACTCAACACCCCCAAAATAAATAAGCCAATTAAAAAATAGGCAGAAGACACGAACAGACATTTCTCCAGAGAAGACGATGACCAACAGTCACGTGAGAAGAGGCTCAACATCTCTATCATCAGGGAAATTCAAACCAAAACCACAATGAGATATCACCTCTCACCTGTCATAATAGTTAAAATCAACACCACAAGAAACAGGTGTCAGTGAGGATGTGGAGAAAAAGGAACCCTCATGCACTACTCTTGGGAGTGCAAACTGGGGCAGCCATTGTAGAAAAACAATATGGAGGTCCCTCAAAAAGTTAAAAATAGAACTACTCTATGATCCAGCAATCGCACTAATAGATATTTACCCTCAAAATACAAAAACTCTAATTCAAAGGGATACATGCACCTTTATGTTTATAGCAGCATTATTTACAATAGCCAAATTATGGAAGCAGCCTATGTGTTCACTGATAGATGAATGGATAAAGAAGAGGTGGTGTGTAAACACACACACACACACACACACACACACACAGGAATATTATTCAGCTATGAATAAGAATGAGATCTAGCTATTTGCAACAACATGGATGGATCTAGAGGGTATGATGCTAAGTGCAGTAAGTCAGCCAGAGAAAGACACATAGCATATGATTTCACTCATATGTGGAATTTAAGAAAAAAACCAAATAAGTAAAGAAAAAAAGAGACACAAACCAAGAAACAGACTCTTAACCGTAGAGAACAAACGATGGTTCCCAGGGGGAAGGTGGTGGGGTGGGTGAAATAGCTGATGGGGTAAAGAAGCGATCTGATGAGCACAGGCTGATGGATGGAAGTGTTGAGTCACTATATTGTACACCTGGAACTAATAAAACACTGTCTGTTAACTACAGTGGAATTAAAAAAAAACAAAAAAACTTAAGGAGGCCTGGGTGGCTCAGTTGGTTAAGCGACTGCCTTTGGCTTAGGTCACGATCCCGGAGTCCTGGGATTGAGTCCACATCGGGCTCCCAGCTCCATGGGGAGTCTGCTTCTCCCTCTGACCTTCTCCCCTCTCATGCTCTCTCTCCCTCTCTCTCTCTCAAATAAATAAATAAAATCTTAAAAAAAAAACTTAACAGACACCTGCTTTGTCAGCTTGATTTTCAAAATCTTCATGAAATGGGCAAATTCTGCCTTTTTGCCTGATCCCACCACTGCCCCTGGCCCAGGTCTCTGAGATGCCGACACCCCCACACTGGCACATAAGAGGCACCCGGATATTTTCTGGGTACGTAAACAGATTCCAGCCTCTGTATTTGCCACCCTCGAGCATCCCTGGATCTCCCATTGCTCAGCCTGCTCCCAAGGGAAGCCCTGGGCCAGGAGCCCCTCTCACCGTGGAAACTTGCCCTGGTGATTTCTTAGCCCGCTCCCCCCTACCCCTCGCTGCCTGGGCTTGGCTGGCGGTAGGAAAGCATGTGAACTGAAGTTACTGGCACGGGAGAGGCCCATGTGGAGCTCCCAGCCCGGCCAGCCTTGCCGTCCCTTCCGCACACCTCCTGCTCCTCTGATCCCTTACCCGCAGGTGCGGCAGCTGCCCTTCCGAGGGGGTGATGAGAGCTGGTGACCGTGTCACAGCGCCAAGGCACATAAATATTTGCAGGCTGGGTTTATTTGTAGACCAGAGAGCGTGACAGTTCGGCTTCAGTCCCTTGGTTGAGCCACTCCGTGTGAGGCCGCCGAGGTGGTGCCCCACCTCCAGGCTCCTGAGGGGACCCCACAGGCTCCCCCTGCCTGCGGTGCTGACCCCTTGCGGCCCTGAACCTCGGCCCCCGGATGCTGGCAAGGCTGCCAGCTGTGGCCGGAGCCTGAGGCTCACCTGGGGCAGAGGCAGGGTGGCGTTACCCTGCCGGCCAGTCCCCAAGTCCTAGCTGTGACCCTGTTTTAAATCTGCTCCGACCATGACAAGGGGCTGTTCTGCCCACAAGCTCCTTATTAGAGGCAGGGCTTTGCAGCTTGAAGAACAGACAAGTGCTTTGCAGAGGCCCTAAAAAAGCACTGAGTCTGATTCGGGGAAGTCGGCATTACCCAGTCCCTTCTTTTCCTCCCTTTCAGGCATTCTGAGACCCAGGCGGGCTGGCGGGAGGTGGGCAGGAAAGGACAGGCCCCAGACCTGGCATTTCATGGATAACAAGGCCTTGCTTCGGCATAAGAATTCATATTTCCAGAATTTTCCTGTCTGCCAAGCACCATGTTATTTTATTTAACTCTCAAAAAAACAAATAAATAAATAAATAAAAAGAAAGAAAGCCCAGGTAAAGTGGGTGTGTTCCATGGGAGAGGCCTAATTGGCTTGCACAACGTGCAGCTGGGCTGTGTGCAATTGTCTGTATGCATGTCACACGACGATTTATTAAGCCCTGTGAAGTACATGCTGGTGTCTTTATTTTAAAGAAACCAAGTAGCCTTACTCCCTGAGTCCAAACTCTTAGCACCAAATTCTTTTGCTTTAACAAAAAGCATTGGGGCACCTGGGTGGCTCAGCCGCCTGCTCGTCCAACTCTTGGTTTTGCTCAGGTCATGGTCTTGGGTTGTGGGATCGAGTCCTGTGTCGGGCTCTGTGCTCAGAGCGGGGACCCCTCGGGATTCTCTCCCTCTGCCCCTTCCCCAGAGTGCATGTACGTGTGCTCTCTCTCTCTCTCTCAAATAAAATCTTAAAAAAAAACCCAAACCCTGTCTATTTGTAAAGTGACTCATAATCCCTGGTTCATCCCTAGGGTTGGGAGTCTTCCGATATGGGCTCTCGGGAGTAGAGCCTGGAGGGTCCGTCCATGTTTGGTAGAGTGGGGAATTCATAGAGGTCTCTATCTTCAAGTTACTTAGGCAGGTAGGCAAGACACCTGCCAGGTCCGACAGGCTTGAACTTGTTTAACGGGATGACTTAAGTAGAGGGTTGACCTGAAGGATGCTGCCATGCCTCCTTCCAGTCACACGTAGGGAACATTCTTGGAGACGCTTTGATCAAGTCATCGGTGGTGCCCAAATTCTCTCCACCGAGCAAGTGCCCATAGGACTGACACAGCTCATCAGGAGCACTTGAGTTTTAGCCACTGTTTGTCTTTCTGGGTCTGGGTTTTCTTTTCGTGCAGTGTGCTCATCTGCCTTGGTATTGCCAGACACATTCGTTTTAGGGGTTGGCCTTCGACTTCATGGGGGAGGCCGGTTTCCCCCAACCCCCTCCTCCCTCCTTTCCCTCTAGATGTAAGGAGAAGGGTTCTGAGCACCGGTCCACAGTCTCCCAGGGTAGGGCCCATTTTAGGAAGTCCCCAACAGAAAGAGCCATCTAAAATAAGCCAGAGCACAAGGCACTCTTGGCTCCGGTGATTAATATTCATGGAGGTCTGTCTCCATCTGTAACTCCCAGGGTCCCTAGGAGCAGACACAGTTTACAAGCATCAGATTCAAACCCGTCATTAGGGCCCTTACCGCCAGGAACGCACGGCTGCCTCAGAGAGGCTGAGCCGGGGAGAGAGAGCCCTACCCCTGTCTGCACCTGCTCAGGAGGCCCCCATGGCTCGCTGCCTGCCCTGCGCTCCCACCAGAGCTCCGCCTCCTCATCCCAGCACCTCCCTCACCCCACCTCACCCCACACTGCCCACGGCTGCCCTTTGACAGGCACTCGGTCTTCCCCCCGATGGGCCGAGACACGCGGCTGCTCACACACCCCCGGGAGCTCCCTCCTCCCTCTTGGCGACCCCCCCCCAGAAGAGTCACTAGAGTGGTGACAGTGACCTGGTGGCACAGAACTAGCACAGACTAGTTCTTTTAAAACAAATGGGTGCGTGTCTGAAATATGAATCGTAGCAGGTCACCTGACCCAGGGCTTGGTGTGTGGCATGCGCTCCTCACCTCTTTGGGGAAGGGAGTTGAAGTGATTGTTCCTGAGGGGTTGGAGTTGATGTTGGAGGGGACGTGGGCTGAGAACCACCCCTTCCCATCAGAAGTCCATTTTTTCCTCCTCTCTGGAGGTGCCGAGGAGGTGTGAGGACTTGGGCACTTAGAGAGGGGCTCCATCTTTAACCCCCTGACGCATTTGCCAGGCACCTCTTATCAGGGGATGACGTGGCTGGGTTCACCACTGACCACTGACCGCACGGTTCAGTTTGAAGCAGGACCACATTTAACGTCTTTATCCACCCACCTGCTTTCCTACACTTTGTGGCTTCATATCTGAGTCTTGAAGGCTTTTGAACTCAAGCCTCCTCCTAAGGAGATAGTGACTTAAGCTCTTATTAACTAACAGTTTAGGTACAGTAACCTCAGCTGTGGTTAGAAGAAATAGAAGTGGGCACAAGACAGCATGACAAATAATGTAAGTTGGCTGACCCAAACTCCATTTCCAAATACTGCCCTTTTCCATGGGTGGGCGGGGGGACGACCATGAAACACAGTTCTAGCTGAGGAGACATAGAAGGAACTCTGCTGTGAGGTTCTTGATCCTTTCTCCATTCTTCTTGTTGTGAGTAAGAATTTGATGGCTGGTACTTCAGCAGCCATGTTGTCGTTATGAGGGAATGATCCTGAGAACCTCAGAGGCTTGAGCCCTGATTTGAAGCCCTGACTACTGAATCTACACCTACTGAGAAAAATAAACCCCTATCTAAGCCTCTATCAGGTGTTTTCCATTTTCAACTGAAACATTACTGACAAATATACACAGATACTAGTATACAGGAGAAGAAGCACTCCCATAGCCATGCTTGCTATAAAATGTGGTTTGAAAGGTACCATCTGAATGAAAATGAGAGCTTGTTTGATTTTTGTTCTGTCTTCGGTATACTTCCTCATATTTATCTTTATGTACGGATTTCTTTCAGTAATGATTTATATTTGCTCTGTCCAAAAAGTTTAAAACACAATATAAAATGCCCTGTAAAAATTTACACTAAGTTCTCTAAAACACTTGAGAGGTTCACTAAAAAAAAAAAAAAAAAAAACCCTATAGGGTCTCCAAATAGCCATTCCCAAAGTAGTTTCTGGGTTCAGACCTGCTGGATAAAAGGCAGGGTCCTGAGTGACTCAGATCCCTATCTTCAGACTAGTTTCCAGACCAGCTTGGTATCCTGGGGGTTCGGGACATAGTTGGTGTCCAAGGATGTATTGCTATGAAGCAACACTAGGTAGGACCTTTACAGTTTGGTTTCTGAGCAGTACCCTGCTTAACAGCTACTGTCCCACTTACTCTCTCTTGTAGTTGTTGAAGGGAGATATGTAGACCACAGCAAAAATTCTTAAAATTTTTTTCTTGTAACAACTTCCTTCACACTCTGGGGTTCATTCTCTCTTACCCAGACCTCTTGGGGTTGAGGGGAGGGAAAGTCTCTGTTTACCCCTGAGTGTGACTGTGACCCTTGTCCCTGTAGGTCCTTCTTCCCTGTGCCCCCTGTAGCCCGCAGGCCAGCCTTTCCCAGGGGGCGGGGCGACGAGTGCGCCACGGGGCAGAGCCAGAGTTCTCTCTGCAGTGGCAGGAGAGGGGCCGGCCGGAGCTCGCCTCCACCAACGATGCAAGAGGCAGGAAAGGAGAGGCAAGAGAAGGGGAGGAGGGGGCCCTGCTCTTCCAGTGACACATCCCCTGCCTCACAGCAGGTCACCTCTGCACCATGGCCTTCTGCTTCCTTTCCCTTAAAACCAGGCATCAGACTGGGTCGTGGCTAAGGGCTCTTTCCGATTTTCCAGTGCCTGGCTTTATCTCATGGGGGCGGGGGGGGGGGAGGCTCCAACTTGATCTCTTTTGTCTTTTCAGCTTCTCCCTGGAATTCCAAAGTCACTCGAAGAACGAATCTTTGAGGAGGGCCAGGTGTGACTGCTTGCCATTGGTCACGTCGAGAGGAAGGTGGAACTGGGAGTTGAACCCGGGACATCGGGTGACAAGCCCGAGGCTAGCTCTGCCGTGGCCCGCCCGTGGCTACGAGGGTCCTCCCCCACCTTCCAGGCACTGCCTCGTCTGCTGGCATGTGGCACCTGCAGGCACTCTTTTAGCCTCTCCACAGCTCTTGGGACAGGTCAAGAAAAGGGACAGAGACACATGGTGCTGGCTTTGGTGTTGAACTGAGCAGAGCCAAGTCCTGCCTCCTCCACTTACTGTGTGACTTAGCACAAGTCCCTTGACTTCTCTGTGCCTCGTCCTCATCTGTGAAATGGGGCATGCCTGCCTCGGGGCCCTCTTGGGGACGATGATGTGGAAAGGCATGCAGGCAGTGCGGTCAGCCTCTGTGGGTGTGAACTCCACACCGATGGACGATGCCCAGGCTCGAGCTCCTCTCGTTTCCCCCGAGGTCTGGGCTTCGCCTTCCGAGCAAGCTTCTCTGGAGCGAGGGGAAGGGAGGCTGGGCCTTGCGGCCGGCGCCCCGGGACAGCAGGGGTAGGAAGAGCTGTATTTCACAGGAGCCATGGGGGCTGAACATCGACAGGCCCGAGATGGGAAACCTCTTTTCAAAAACAAAGCAGCCACTTTTTGAAGGCTTGCCACACAAGCCCTTATCCCCAGAAGAGAAAATGCTCTGTCAAACAGCATTTTAGAGAAGCCGTAAGGGGGTCCGTGGGGCCTTGTTGAAATAACCGATTTATCTTGGTTATCCTATCTAATCCAACTTTCCGTAAGACAATTTAGGGGGAACGTAATAGACAGGAGGAGGGCCAGAGCGGGGCCCCGTAAGCCTCTGCTGCTCCTGGGACACCTGGGAGTGAGCACACCCCAGTCCTCGCCCCGGAGGTCAGCGGCGCCTGACGTGTGGGGTCAGTCAGGCCATGCCTCCAGGTCATGGTCACTGGGTGCCCACGAGGGGCCAGCCAGGGGACAAGGCAGACTGGGTCTGACCCGCATGAGCTCACAGTCCCGGGGGAGGAAGCAGAAAGGAAGGAGCAGATGCCAAGACCGCCGTTAATAAATGCTACTGGGGAAGAGAAGGGTGACGTTGGGGGGTAAAGAGGGCTGGGGAGCCCAAGCCACTTAAAATGGCTTGGGGTGGGTTTCTGAAGAGGTGTCCCCTGAGGAACCAAGACTTGGAAGAGAAGCGGGCGTGACCTCAGGGACCTTCAGGGACAGACTCTGACCTTTGACCACCACCCCTCCTCCCTCATGCGTCCTCAGCCTCTCCCCTCTGTACACGGTCCTTCCCTCTGCCTCTAAGTGTGCCTCTCCGGTGGCGCTGCCCCTCCAGTGTCACACCCAGAGAAGCAAAGACAATAACCGCATCACTTCACTTTCACCTCTGCGCTACTTCCCTTCCCCCCGTGGCCACACGTCTTGCCGCCTGCCCCCTGGATCTCTGTTCCCTGCCCCTTCCCCTCCAGGGCCCCCAGGCCAGGAAGCAGGCAGTGGACTGCAGGGCGACATCCGGCAGGGGCCTTGCAGGCTTGCCTCCTCAGCCTCTCACCTCCGGGAATGTTCTTCCTGACCACGGCTCAGCTGCCCCCACCTGCCTCCGCCCGGTATGCGGCCCTCTTACCCGAATGCATCGTGGCGCCTGGGACACGCCTCGTCTCTGCCACCCAGCCCCGCCACCGCCGGCTTGTCATTTCGGTGACAGGGACACCGATCCGAGCCTCTGGCTTCATTCCTGGCACATGGTAAGTGCTCAAAAAATGTCCATTAAATGATGAATGGAGGTCAGGCTCTCTGCTTTAGGAGCTTGCCTCATGTTGGAAGAGACGAGCTCTAAATACCTTGTTACAAACATAAGGTGCAAAGTGTCAGAAGTGGTGGGCTCTTACCCAGGCGCCCTCAGGGTGTGGAGAGGGAACCGCAGCTGTGAGCTTGACCTGCTCCAGGAGGGACATCCCGGCTTCGAGGTGAAGCTGCCTGGTGGTGGCAGCGCACCAAACGTTCCTAGGACACACAGCCCTGGCAGCTGCTTAATGCTCTGTCAGTCCTTTGAATGTCAATGTATCTGTGTTCGTATGAGTAAATACACAATTCCGCAGCTCTACATGACACTGGAGACCGAGAACGGCCTGATGGCACAGCCCGTCTGGCAGCTGCAGCACCGATGAACGCACTTGAACCCTCGTCTTTGCAGTATAGGTCCAGGTCCCACTTTTCTGAAAAATAAAGTCCCTGTCACAGACTGGGGGCCTGCTTTCCTGCCCTGGATCTGCCTGGCTTTGCTGCTCCCAGCGTGTGATGTCATGTCTCTGTGCTTGGGCCCCTCATCTGGACCGTGGGCCAGTAAGAGCATTTCCCCATGTGGTGGCCAGGAGCAGTCGGTGGATTAAACGGGTAATGAAGGGCTGCACTCAGAGCAGCACCCAGCCCAGAGAAGGACCTAGAAGGCACCAAGCATCAGCTGTGATTACGCTTTTACTGTCTCTGTGATTTGGGGCATTTGCTCTTCTTCCTGAGCAGCAAGTATCTCCGTACCTATGTGAACATTCTCTGGCATTTGGAAAAATGCAGGCTGGCGGCTTCTTGGGGGTCATGGATCAGGAGTGGTGTTCCTGGAAGGTAAGGTAGCAAATAAAAACACAGGGCATTCAGCATTCAGTTAAATTTTTTTATTTTAAGATTTTATTTATCTGAGAGAGACAGAGAGAGCGTGAGTGGGGGTGGGGAGGGGCAGAGACGGGGGAGAGGGACAAGCAGACACCCTGCTGAGCAGGGGCCCCAGTGTGGGGCTGGATCCCATGACCTTGAGATCACGACCTGAGCCGAAGGCAGATGTTTAACCTACTGAACCACCCAGACGCCCCAGTTAAATTTTAATTTCAGATAAATAGCAACTGATTTTTTTGGTATATACACAAACACCCCATGCAATGTTTGAGACATATTTACACTAAAAAAGCCACGTCGCAGGCAAGGTTTTCTTGGACCATTGTCCTCTGTGCATGCACGAAGCCACCACCGGCCACCGCACAGTGGCAGGTCCCGGGGAGCCTGCAGGGGTGTGGTTAGGGGGCCTTGGGGACTCTGGGTCACAGATTCTAATCCAGGCCTTTGGGGTCCTGCCTATAAACCCCAGCTCCACTCACTGAAATGGCGTTTCCTCTCCTAGATTTTCCCATTTCCTCTTTCAGCCCAGCGGCCTCAGAAGTCACTCAAAGCCCTGCCTTGCAGGCTGTGGGGCCCAACTAAACACGTGAGGAGCCCGCGCCGTGGAGGTGCTGACAGAAGCAGGTGCCCCTGGAGTGGACTGGGCCAGAGCTGGCAGCTGCCTGGGGAAAGCAAACTGGGAAGATAGCCAGACCTTAGAGGAGCTTTCTGGCTTCTTCCTGAAGGTTCCTGGGCCCTAGGAAGGACATGGACCTGGAGGGATTGAGATGGTGTCTCAGTAGTAAATGGTATAGGCTGATCAACAACAATACGGGCAGCATTGGTTGCGGGCTCTGTGCCCAGCTCTGCTCTCCACGCCTCAGCCGTCACTTGCATTCTCACGGCAGCCGCTTCTGTCCCTCTGCGAGAAAGCGGACGGGGCCATCTCCCAGAAGGACTCCTCCGAAGCCCCGGCTTGTGTCACACCTTGGGCGAGAGGAGAGGCTGTTCTGGTGACGGAGGGTAAACTGATTCAGGCTGGAGGAGACGGGGACTTGAACTTGAATGGAGTCAATTTAAGGAAAAAGCCGTGATATTCTGAAATTCCAACTCTCCGTACACATTCTTGGGGGGCCTGGGCTTTGCCCAGCCTGAGCTGCAGGGAGAGCCTGGGACAGCAGAGCGGCTTCTACACCACCCAGGGGAGTGGCTGGGAGGGGCTCTGCTGGACTCAGCCCTTAGCATCCGGCTGGCCGACCAGCCCCGGGCTGGGGAGGAGGGACCCCTCCTTTCGGTGCAGGCCCCTGGTGGGGCGGGTGCTGGAGCTGCGCGGCCGGGGAGGCTCCAGCACAGCGTGTGTGAGGCCACTAGGGGCAGTGTCGGCCTGGTTTCCAGGGCCGGCCTCCCTTCCCTGCCGGTGAGTCTCCAGCTTTCAAAACAGGCCCACTCGGGTAGACATGCTGGCCGTCTCTCGCTCCGTGGGTCCGGGCGGGGCTTCAGGAACCTGGATTTTGGAAAGCAGTTCCAGTCGGTTCCGATGAGCGGTGGGTCTGGGAGAAACGGATCAAGCCCACCTTCTACCCGATCAGGCTTCCTTCCTGCCCATCCCCAGCCCCAGCGCCCTGACCTCCGGCCATCCAGCCTCCGCTTGAACACTTCCCACGTCACGGAGCTCACTGCTACTCAGGCTCGTCTGTCGGATGTTCTGAAAGCTCAAAAGTGCTTTCTTAAACCGAGTCAAAGGTTAGCCTCCCACTGTAGCTCTGGCCCCCTTGCTGTCCTGCAGGGCCAGGCTGCACCCACATTCCCCGGTGCCTCTCCTCTGCCAACCCTTCACCTGCCGGGATCCCGGAGGGTCACTGTCTTCTGCACAAGACTCCCAGAACGCCCCCAGGTGCCTGTTCACTGGACGTGTCTGTTGACCTTCCCGTAAAATACATACTCAGCCAAATCTGAACCTTACCTCCAAGAGGTCTGGCCAGGAGAAGAGGCAGACACCCTGCCGCCTCCCTGTGCAGACACCATCCTCTCGGTGAGGTGTATTTAGGCCAAAAAGCTAATACAATGGAAGAGAAAGTTAAGCACAGAATTGTCCCAACTTCACTCCCACACCAGTCACGTTTCACAGTTGCTTTGGCATATTTTTATTTTTATTTATTTATTTTTAAAGATTTAAAAAGATCAATTTTTGGAGAGTGAGAGAGAGTGTGAGCAGCAGGGAGGGGCAGAGGGAGAAGCAGGCTCACTGCTGAGCAGGGAGCCTGATGCGGGCCTCGATCCCAGGAGTCTGGGATCACGACTGAGCCGAAGGGAGACGCTCAACCCACTGAGCCACCCAGGCGTCCCTGCTTTGGCTTATTTAAAAAAAAAAAAAATCACTTTCACTTTTTTATTTAGTTGCAACCAGAGTATGTGTATTGCTTTCGACTCCACCGTTTGGAGGGCACCATTTTCTCACACCTGTGCACAGACTTCCCACTTCCTGTCGTCATGCTCACACAGCGTGGTGTCCTGTGGCCTGTGTTCCCAGCCCCAGCTCCCGCCAGGCCAGGCACCGCTCCTCACCGACGGCTGTGGTCACATTCCGACGTGCTGGGCCCTGGATCCGTTCTTCTGTTTTATCTCCCAGCCCCGGTGCTCTTAGCCACACTGCGTCCCTGTCCCTTGGGGCAGTGATAGGGTGTCACACACCTCATGATCCCATACATGGGGGACCGCAAGAACAGTTACTTTAGATGTTACCTGTTAGATCACCCTTCGCCAATAATCACTGTTGCCGTGAGCCGGCCTAGGCTGGGCACGTGGCATGCATTACACCAGGCAATTCTCAAGGCAACCCCTGAGAGAGCCACCCGAAGCTCCATTTACAGATGAGCACATGAGGCCCAGAGAGGTTCAGCAAGATGTCCAAGGTTGCACAGCCATGACGATATAGAGCAGAGGTTGAGACTCAGATCCATATGTCTTCGAAGCCTATGCTTATGTCGCTAACCTATGTTTCGGGAAATGTGGTCTGGCTCACAGTGTATTTGAGCCCTTGTGAAAATGAGCTTCGCTCTAATAGTGTTGCAGCCAACCTTGTTGTGTCTGTCCTTCCCCATGCCAGCCTCAGAGACATGCTTTTTCTCTCCTATGATGTGTGTGAGACATGTCTTCTCCACCCATTGTTCAGCCTGAGCAACTGAGGCATGGACACGGGCCACAGGCCAGGGAAGGATGGGGAACCACACTCCAAACCCTCCAGTGGCAGGGAGCAGGTGGAAGGCCAGGGAGAATGAGGTTCCCAGAGGAAGAACGCCCACAGCGGGCAGATCCATTTGCAATTTGGCTCCCGTGAGCCTCCGGCCCCTGAACCAGCACCCCCCTGCCCTGTGCCTTGCTCTGGAATACCTTCCGCCTAGGCTGTGCTGTGCACCCGGCTCACGCAGCCTTCCTCCCCGGCCTCTCCTGACCATGCCCGCCCGAGGCGATCACGTGCTCTTCCGAACTCCCCTGCAATTATAATTTCAATAATTCATTTGGCAATTAATCATATCCTGCCTTGTGACATCTCTCCTATTCCATGTTGAGCTGTTATTTAGAAGTGCAATTGTTTAACTTCCCAGGAGCAGCACATGCTGCCTTGCTAATCTAGTTGGGGTTTTCGTTGTTTATTTCCTGGCAGTCGATCAAACCAGGAGGCGAAGTTGAGGCCCACGCTGGGGGTGGGCAGGGAGGCTTGCTGAAGGGGCATCGGGAGCCAAGGGTCAGGGGCTTCACGGATCACAGCTTCTTGGAGACTTAGCCCATCACAGTCCTTAGCCTCCTTCCCTCCGGGCTCCCTGCTTATGAAACACCTCTGCATACAGCCGGTCCTGGGAATTTTCCATGCGTTTGTACCATCTCCTTGACTGCAGTACATTTCCTGTGGGCAGGGACCATTCATTCTATTTTCACCGAGACTGCTTAACATGATGTGGAAAACTGTGAAATTAGAGAGAACAGTCCCAGGTTGGCCTCTTGGCTCTGCTGCCTCCTAGCTGTCAGCCTGGGGAAGCCACGTCGCTTCTTGGCCTCTGATCTTTCCTCGCCAGTACGGGGTTCACGTGTCTCCCCAGGAGACTTGACACGGGAATCACGAGGCAAACACACAGGCATTCTCGGTGCCTCACAGACATCAACCCCTTCATCTTCACACGAACACTTTGAAGTAGATTCTTCCATTGTTTCCGTCTTACACAGAGATTCAGGGGTGAGGAGCAGAAGCCTGGAGGGGGTGCTCTGGAAACAACCACAGAGGCATGAGTTCATGCCTGCAGGTGTCCGGGTGTGGATGAGGGAGCGCGGGGGGTGGAAGGAGCGGTGGACAGGAGCGGGCACTAGCGGGTGGTCTCTGAATGTTCCCAGCAGATTCCAGGCTTCGGGTCCGACATGGACAGTGAAGGGTGGTCGTGGTGGGGAATGTTCCAGGCTTAAATGAACTCCAAGATCCATGAATTTGCTTGAGATGAACTTGACCAGGGAAGAGAAGAACTAAGTTCTGGGGAGAGTGAAAAAGAAGGAAATGTGGCTGGAGAGGATTTTTTGGAGCTCATTGCTTTTTGAACCCCACATCCTCCCAAAGTCAAGGACCAAAAGGGGCCACTGTGATATAATGCAGGCCTGGAAGGGAACCATCACTCTGAGCGTAATGAGGTGTGGGAGCTGCATGAGCATGAAGAAGGTCATCTTTTTTTTTCTTTGCACCCCCATCTGAGCCACCAGCAACTGCTATTGGCTCCTGCCTTCAGAATACATCCAGAATCCATCCCATGGCCTGAGCTGCCACCGGCTCTCTCCCAGGCCCCTGGCTTAGCTTCCCAGCTGTCTCCCCGGCCATCCTTGCCTCTTTGCATGTGTTCTGTGCAAACACACACCAGGTCATGAGCCTTCTAGAACAGTCCACCGGCCCTGCTGCCCTCCGGGTGCCAGCCAGTCATTCCGGCAGCACGCAGGCCTGCAGGCTCTGGTCAATCATCTCCCTGCCTCTCACCTCATCCTACCTCGCTGCAGGCACACGGGCCTCCCTGCTCTGTCTCAGGTCCGGCACACACCTCCGTCTCCAGCCTTTGCATGTGCCCGTTACTCTTTCTGGAAGGCTTGGCCCCAGACACCTGTGTGGCTCGAGTTTTCACCTGCAAATGACATTTGTCCCCAACCCAGGATTCCACACCCTCTCTGTTTCAGTTTTCTTCAGAATGCTTAGCACTTCTAATGGGTTATATAATTTATTTATTGCCCCCTCTCCACCTCTTCCATCCCATAATGCTTAAGAATTTTGTCTGCTTCTCTCCTGCCCCCAACCTCCTGCCATACCCCTGGTTTTTAGAACAGTGTCTGGCACGTAGGAGGCTTTCAGGTCATGCTTGAATGAATGAATGAATGAATGACAAACGATTGACTGAGCTCCCCCCACCCCCACCCAGCCATGCTGGGGGTAAGTGGAGACACCGCAGACCTGGGGAGGGAGGGCAGGTTGGCCACATGAAACCCCTGCTTGCTGCTACTAAAACCCTGAGGCCTTTCTATCTCGTTCTTTATCAAAAAGACACATCTTTCCCCTTCTAGCACAATCAGTTCAAAATCAGTAAAATGGAGAATCTTTCTTCTGTCTGTAAGAGCCTCACTCCTTCGGGCAGATGCTGGCAAGCCTGGTTGTCCCTCGAGGCGGGAGGGGTCTGCACCCTTGGTTGAGGCTGGAGGTTTGGGACACCGAGAACGTTCTTCTGTTCCGGTGGGAGCACGCGGAGCAGAGAGGTCTGTCCCTCCGGCAGCGCCGACCTCAACTGCTGGGACTGAATGCAGGGGTGCTGAGAGGGGGGCTCCGGGAAGTAAGTGGAGGCCGGCTGCAAAATGGGCCTGGTGGGATGGCTGGGGTGGGGAACAGGTGTGGGGAAGTGAGAAGGGGGACATGGAGATGTTTCCCCCACACAGGTAAGGCGGTGATAAATTGGGGCCATCTGTGCCGTTGTTAGACATTCTAAGTCGAGAGCCAGACTCCCAGAACAAAGAAAACAGCTCTTCAAAGAGACAGGGAGGGAGGGAGGGAGAGAGAGAGGAAAACACAAACACAGCGGCCAGCAGCCTGCTCGAACACACACACCCCTCAGCTAATCATAGGAACATATTCCAAACAGGTTCCGGAGCTGTCCTTGGGAGGGATGTTTGAAATATATATAGAGATATAGATATAGATCCCTGAAATTTTGTCAGATCTCTTAGGAAATGGCTCTGCTTGAACAGGCTATCCTGGACCTTCATTTCATGAATGTTGAAAACAGAATTTTTATAAGACAAAGCCAAACAGAACTGGTGACAATTGTGCTTGGAGGGCCTTCCTTGTTTTCTCTTCCTCCGTATCCACCGCACCCTCATGCCCCTGACAGCTGCATTTCCCCCATTCTCCAGAGACCTCCATGGTTTCTGGAAGCTCCGAGGGCCTTCCTTTTATTATATGGGGTCAGGAGCATGAGGAGGGTGGGAGACGGTGGGAACAGCCTTAACCTCAGGAGCAGGAACCCGAGGGTTGCAATGGGGCAGCCCTGGTTCCTTCAGGGCTGCTGTGCTTGGCGCTTAGCCCTGTGGGGCCTCAGTCTTCTCATCTCTATAGTGGGAACGATGTGCCCACTGCACGGAGCTATGGTGAGGAGTTGAGGAGACAATGTAAATTGGTGAGGGGTTCCTCAGGTCCTTGAGAAAGGCTCTGAGGACTCTTTCCTGCCTGAGCTTGGAGGCAACCCCAGAAGGCTTCCCAGCCAGGCTTTTGTACCTCGGCCACAATCTCCTGCGATCAGAGCTATTCCCTCTTAAAATGTCTGTTTCTTTCAATTCTTGACAAGAAAGAGGTAGGCTTGGAGGTAGGTAAAAAAAAGTGCAGGGTGATGAGATGAAGGAGTTTGGGGCTATTGACAAGGAAGGAACAGACCAAAACAAATGTGTGTTAAGAGGTTCCTCTGTGTCAGACACTGAATGTGACATTTTGCAAAATCTTACCCATCCTTCTGAACCTCCCTGCCAGAAAGTGGGAACTCTTATCCAGTATTCCAGAAAGGGAAGCCAAGTCTCCACCTGGAAATAATTTCTCCAGAATGACAGAGCTAAAGTTCAGTTCAGATATGTCTTTTCTTGGTCCTGCTCCCACTGAACCGGAAAGTCATCGACACACTTGTCTTCCACTGACTGCTGTGTGACCTCAGGCATATCGCCTTATGTCTCTGGGCTTTCTTCTCCAGACCTGTAAAGCCAGAGGGGTGGACCAGAGGACCTAGGTGTAAGGCTTCATTATGGGGAAGACTGTGCATTGTCAAGATATTCCTGGTCCATCCTGGAGGGCAGGGTATGACTTCTGCTCCATCGTGACAGGCTTTCCCTGGTGACTTGCTTCGCCAGTGAAATCTGGTGGCAGTGATGGGTGCTGGGTCCAAGCAGAAGCCTGACGAGGCTCTGCCGTCTCCCTCCATTGCCTCTTCCTTGGCCAGGTGGGGCTGCTCTCCATCAGCCTGAGTCCTGGAGTGAAGAGGATGTGGAACAGACTCCGTAGACCCGCCGTGAATGTGAGACAGAACTCTGGGCTGTTTAATGCAAACCACTAAGATCTGTGGTCCTTTGTTATTGCCCCGGGACTTAGCGTGAACTGACAGCTACAATGAGGAAAGGAGCAGGCGGGAGGGGACAGAATCTGCCCCTCCCTGAGAAATCAGGGGACGGAAGGGCCTGGGATTTCCCCTGAGGTATAAATGACTCCCTCACTTACTGAACCCCTACAGGTCTTCCAGAACTGGTGTGCAAAGAAGCTGGGGCTGGCGAGGAATGATAGTGTCCTGGGAGCCACGGAGCCTCCTGGTGAGAGTGTTGACGTCCGCCCCCAGGGAAGACAAGATGAGAGACGTAGACCAGAGATCCCTACTGCAGGGGAAGTTGCGAGATGGCTCTTCTGTTTCTAACACGAAACGACACTTCAGGGCAGCCAAGACTCGTGCAGCTGACTGAGGACAGCCCCCTGACTCCACAGGTGAAGAACTCGAGGATCTGGGAGGTGCAAGGACTTGGATGGGGCTCACACTGCCAGCGAGGGTCGGAGCTGAGACTTGGGCCCAGGCCGGAGGCATGCTAGCCTGGGCTGGACCCCCTGGTTCCCTTTAACGGATTAGCAGTAAAAACTCTCCCAAAGGAAAGGGCAAGTTGCTTGACTTGAAGGCTAGCAAGGAAGGTGGGAGCCGGGGACGGCGTTCCGCTAGCCCCGTGGGAAAGCCAAGTCTCGGGCAGGCAGATCAGGGGGACAGGCCGCGGCTTCCTCCAGCAGGTGAGCGCGAGGATTTAGAAGGGGGCAGGGGCGCCCTGGGAGGAGAAAGGACAGGAGCCAGTGGGGAGGGCTTAGCACGCCCAGGCTTCGGATTACCCCCCACCCTATTTCATCTCATGCAGATCCTATCACACAATCGCAAGATTCCTGTTGATTGTATGAGGCTTAGGGAAGTGCAGCAATTGGCCAAGATCTCAGATCACAGCGTGTCTACGGCAGAGCTGGGCCTTGCACCCCATCAGCATGACCCTGACGAGGGAGGCAATGGAGAGAGGAAGGGGGCAGGGGGCCACGGTGGTCAGACTCGCAGCCAGCAGCTTTCAGCCGGGGCCTCCTGGAGCTCACCTGGAAGGGCTGCAGCCCGTGGCCAGACCAGCCTGGGTCCCTTTGTCGAGTTAGCCTGCGTGGGGGTGTGGTGCTCCACCGCCCGGGCAGCAGCTGAGGAATGAGCTAGGCTGCTGGCGTGGCCTTGGCTGTGTGGAAAGATCCACAGAATCCCTGCAGCCCCCTCGGGGGCCACCTGCTTGGGACAGACCGCAGCTTACAGGCCCACCAGTGCAGTGTTCTGGCAAGGAGGGGCTGGGCCAGGGGAGAGCCTGACGGAGCCTGGCTGTGGCCCAATGCACGTTTGTGGCTGGACATTTCCTCCCAACCAATACACAAACAATCATTATTTTTCTCTGGCCAAATGGAAGCTAGTCTCAGAGCACTCAGCAAGAGAGCAATAACAGTGGGTTATTGACAGACAGGGAGAGCTTAATAGGCCACAGACTGATGAGGATCTGACATTGACGAGGTCTGTGCTATCGATTATCGGAACCCCTTCCAGCCTCCCTGAGGGGCTCCCCACTGTTTTCTCTCCCGGGCAGGGCTCTGGCGGCTCCCCTAGCCGTTAGCTGGGGTGTGGGGCAGGCTGGGCCCCATCCACCCTAATTCCAAGGGGGAGGGAACAGATTTGTCACATGAGGAACGTGATGAGTCTGCAAAGGACATGGCTTCAGCCGCAAATCCTGGACACACAAGCCACAGTTCTAGTGCCTTCTACAGCAGGGCCAAAATAACACATTTCATCAAGATAGAAAACACTGACCTCAGATAGAGCACCCCCCACCCATTCTTTTCCTCAAGTAACCAGAGCCCAGCGACCTTGGAGTACCCTCTTACCGGGAGGTGGGGCAGAAGGAAGGAGGGGACAGATGTCCACCCCAGTCTTCCCCTGACAGTCAGAGCATGGAAGGACAAAGCGACCGGGAAGCAGGGAGGCCAGCCACCAGGATCTACGTCCGGGGTGCCCTGGAATTTCGGTCAACCCCTGAAATTGTGGATAAAATCTCGTACATGTGGTCCATCGCATTTATGAGATTTCCAGAGGGGCCAATGCGAGCTAGGCCCCGGGATGGTGGCTAGCGCTCCGCTCTGTTGGTGTGGAGTGGCGGCTCCTGTGGGCGCTGATCTGTGCAGCCAGGAGGGGAGAGCCCGGGTCTCACCTGCCGCCACCCTCTCTCTGCCTCCGCGGCCCAGCGAGCGCTGCACACTTGGCTTTCCGAACGTGGGGCACCTCACGCTCAGCAAGGCAGCCTGTAGGGCCCCCGAGCTCCTGGCCCTGCTGCGGGAGAGCCCTGCCCCACCACTCCCAGTCCCCGGCACACGCGGGCAGGGAGAATGGGCCCTGCAGGACAGCCCCCGCCTGCCCGTGTGGCCCTTAGTCGGAGTGCCGCCGGCCCCCCGTGAGCGTCCAGCCCCCCTCAGGCTGCGGACAGGCAGGACCTCTGCAGGTGGGCTGCGTGGCCTGCTCCCGGGCGAGGAAATGCCAGGGGCTCTGAGGATGCGGGCAGGAGGCCGAGCCTCCTCTCAGGCCTCCTTGAAGAATCACCAGTATCTCCAGAGGGAGCCACCGGGATGGTTGGGGCCGGCACGTGGTCTTGGGGGCAGGCGGGGGAGAGAGAATTGGCCTGAGAGCCTGCAGCACGGTGAGGTGAGGAGGAGGCCTGGCTGGGACTGGGGCAGCAGCCCCACGGGAGCTGGTCTCCAGGGGAGGGGTGCCGGCCAAGGCCCGGGGCTTTCAGGCTGCTGCGGCGTGAGGGGCAGGGTGGAGACCAGATGGTGTCCTCTCAAACCCCGTTCCCCGCCACTCTGCCCACCCTGATGGAGGGGACATGAGTCTGCGGCTGGAGCAGAAGCTGCTGTTTTCCCCAGAACCCCGAGAGCAGGGCCAAAAGCATCCTCAGAGAGACAGGTGCCCCCCCACCCAGAGCAATGCCCCCTGGGGCCGCGGCCTCCAGTGGCCCAGCTTCATCCTTGCTGAGGGTGAGCAGGCGGCATGAGCTCCAGGAGGCCTCTCGGGGGGCCTCCAACGTGGGACCCAGGCTCCGGACATGCTGCGATCCCAGGCGGAGGCCGGGCTAGCACATGAGCACAGGGGACGCAGGCTTGGGAGGCGGGGCTGCCAGGACACACGGCCCAGCGGGGGCCTCTCTCTGTTTCACACCTGAAAACCAATGGACATCGAACGGCTCTCCCAGGGATGGAGAAAAATAACGAAGTGCTTTCAAGCCTCACACTAGACAAGTCCATTAACTGGTCACTTGTTGTCTTTCGTCCATGCTTCAGTACCAGCCATTAGTGGTCATTAATAAATGATAAGGGTGGTTGAACTTCACAGTTCTGACAGTTTGCACAGGTCGAACTTCACAGTCTGGACAGCTGAACGACACTGAAATTTGCAGACTCTCGTGAGTTAGAGCCGCAGGTCCTCCTGCCCCTACCTTGTCCCTTGTCCTTCCGTGTGTGTGTGTGTGAGTGTGTGTGTGCATGTCTTAAGGCTTATTTATTTATTTACTTTAAAGCCATTGGTTGAGAGAAGGAGAAGCTCTAGCAGAGTCCCTGCTGAGTTCGGAGCCCAGGGCAGGGCTTGATCTCATGACCCTGAGATCATGACCTGAGCTGAAATCGAGTGGATTGCTTCACCACCTGAGCCATCCAGGCGCCCCATCATGTGGTTCTTTGCCTGAAACTGTCATCATTAGAACCCTTGCTCTATCTCCTAGTCTCGTCCAAATTGCACAAAGAGTTTGCTCTACCCCAGAGTAGGACTTCTCCCTACCTACCTCATTCCCAAAGCCAAGGTCGGGTGTATAATTTGAGAAACTCACCAAGAGGTCCAGAGTCTGGTCAAGGCTTTACAGTATGTGAAGTCCTTATGTCCAGTTCTTGCCCTGGCCTCTCGTTCCGATTCTTAGAGGCCGCTGGAGGCTCAGGAGGTGACCTGGTTTCTGATGCACTTGTTGTCTCGGCAGGGAAACTTCGGACCAGGTCGGTCCGTGGGGTCCGGGCACAGCTGTCTCTGGCACCAAGACAAAGGCAAACTGAACACTGAGGCTTTGGGGATCAAGGTACAAATAAAAGAATAATTTGCACACTTCCTGATGGCTCTTTCCTGTTGGGATGAAGAGGCACAGACACCGAGCGCCCGCATCACACAGGCCACACTCCGCACGAGATGAACCATGACTGAGCAGAGCGCCCGCACGTTTGTAAGTCAAGTCAGGGCAGCCGGAGAGAGCTGGCACCAAGTCTCACCCGCTTAACGTTTCCAGGCATGTCTCTCTCTGTGGTTATTGTCTTATCAAAGATTTATATCTGTCTCATAAGCATCGTTCAATCCTTGGTCTCTCGTGAGGCCTAAAGCCAAGAATTGACATTTCTTCAATGTAAATAGGAAATATTACAGAATGAGTTGATATCAGTTTTTTAAAAAATTGGTTTCTTGACTTTTAACCCTGCAGCCTTGCCGACTGTTTAATTCTACTTGCTGTGGCTCAGGAACAAGCCTGTGATTTCTGTCATGCGACCTCGGGGTTTCAAAGCAGACCATCCACCTCTCCAAATAGTAGCCCAGGTCTGCTGGCCCAAGTCACCACCTGAACCCCAAAGGTCCAAGGGGGGAGGAGGAGGGGCTTGGAGGGAGGCACGTGGTCGTGGGAATGTGTATGGCCCAGCCTGGGAATGAGCCTCATTCACGAATCGAAGAATCGAGTCGGGCACTGGGAAGGCCTTCCCCAGGGAAAACAGGTTAGTGCCAGGAGTCGGTCTGTGGGCGGGTTCCCAGGTGCATATCAAACCGTGATGTCTTCAAGGTAGTGCTGTGCAACCGCTTTTCGCCTTATATGGAACAGCTGCTCTGTGCTGTTTTAGAAACATCATCTCTCCTGATGCTCACAGCCGCGTGGGGCTGGTCCGAGGAGTCCCCAGTCGCAAAGCAAACGCGGAGACATCTGGCGGCCAACGGTCATGCTGAGGCCACAGAGCCCCCCGGTCACCTTGACTGTGGTCCTAGGAGTTGGTCCTGGGGAGCAAAGATCCTCTCGTGCCCACCAAGGACCACCACGAGCTGGTGTTCACATCTGCAGTGGGGAGCTAGCTCTAGAAGGCAGGGATTGAGGGCAGAGCGTGCGTGCGTGCGTGTGTGTGTGCGCGCACATGCGTGTGCATGTTAGCATGCAGGCTCTGGTGAGGAGCAAGGTGAGAGAGGGGACTGTCGGGTGAGAGGGGGAGAAGAGAAGTGAGGGCCAGGCCCCTTCTCCTGTCTCTTCGGCACTGCCCGGGAGCAGCTGGAATGGCCGAGACAGACGGTCCTGTCCAGCCCCCGGGCGGCGGAGACCACCAGAAAGTGCCGAGGGCAGGGGCTCCCTTCACTGAGGCCCGAGCCTGGCATGGCTGGCTTCTAGAAACTCACAGAGGAAGCAGGTAGACTGTGGTGCGTGGGTTGTATGTGCGTGTACGTGTGTGTGCCTGTGGAGGAAGTGTGTGTGAGTGTGTGTTGGTGTTTATGTGCCTGTGTGAGCTTGTCCCTATGTGTATGTGTGCCTGTGTGTGTGAGCATGTGTGTGCATGTGCACGTGCATGTGAGTGTGTGCAGCGGGCACAATCAGCTTCCTAACAGACAAGCTCACCTGGGTTACCCCAAATGTGGAGCTGGCCTGGTGCATGTAGAGTGTCGTTCAAACAGAAGAATTCCATTTACACACCCGTTTGCTGAGACGTACAAAGGGAAAGTCAGTGGTCCTAGGAGTTGGAGACAGACAGGAGAAGTGAGGAAATACATTGGTTTCTTCACTTTTCGAAGGATTTTCCCCTTTCCTACCCGGGCTCCGTTTCCCGGAAGCATTCGGGTATTCAGGTTTCTATTCCTCCGGGAAGGAGAGAACACTGCCGGGATTGTCCCTGCCTCCCCGTCTGGCCGCGTGGGCCTCCCATTGCGCCCCCTGGCCTGCTGCACGGCTGGGCGCAGAGCAGAAGCTCAGAACACAGTCAAGGGAACAGTGAGTCCTGCCCTGCCCTTGCCCTCTGCCCTCCCCACACCCCCTCGCCGACTCCCAGCTCTGGGACAGTGACTGCATTTTCTGCTTCGCTTGCTTCCTTCCTTCCTCTGGCTCCCGGCTCCTCGGCAGAGCCCTGGGGGGATGCAGCGGGCAGCGGACCCCTTGGCCCTGCTCGGAGTCCAGCCCCCCTTAGGGCCCCAGGCGCGTGCACCCAGGGCTGCTGACGGGAGGGGCTGTTTCTGGGTCGGAGCAGAGAGCTACCGAGGCCGACTGGGAGGGTATTTATAGAGCCAAACTTGGAGAACAGGGATGCTCATATCCCTAGAACCTGCCCGCATTTAGAAGTTTCTAAAGATAGAGCTGTGTGGCATCTGGAATGAGACAAGGTCCACTAATTCCTTTAAATCCACCAAGAACATTCTCCTAATAAATGCTGACCAGTTTTCTCAGTGCTGACTTCTTCCTTTCCCTCAGCACCCTCCTCCATCCTGCTTCTTGGCTCTCATCGGTGGGTAACCATCCACTGCCAGGGAAACTGAGGGAGCAAGCGGTAAGTGACCTGCTTAGGGTAACGTGACATCTCCGTGATGATGCCCAACCGAGAGCTGGCCTCAGGAGCAGGGGAAGAAGGGTCAGCAACTCACGTTTCTCGTCACTTGCGAGCACTGTGCCGGGTGACAGAGCCAAGATGGCATTTCATCCTTGCACGGGCTCTGTGAAGTCGGTGTTAGAACACCCATTTTGCAGATGAGGATACTAAGGCTCAGGGACTTGCCTAAAATTGCTCCAAACTGGTGAAGTCGAGATGCTACTTACCCAATTCAGCCTAGGACACAGGGGAGGGAGGCAGAAGATGTGACTCTTGTCTCCAAATTTCAGATGTGCATTTAGAATCACGATTCCCACAGCTAGTGGGTTTTCAGGCACTTCTTGGTGACTACTCTTCCTTCTCACCTTTTGCCCTGAAATGAGAATGATCCCTGCACACCAAGCCCAGTAGGGCACAGTTTCTAGGGGGTGACAGATTCCCAAAGCAGGACCAAAGCGGGACCTCTTACCCCAAAGTGGGACCCCTTCAGGGACCTTATGAAATGTCTTCACCCACTACCTGTCCATCACCCTCGACAGAAGGAGGATACGAAGTGAGTGGCACATAGCTGTTGAGTGCCCACCGTGTGCTTAGACACCACCTCTGTGTCCTAAGAAGACACAGGGCTCTATCTGCTTCCCTCCTCCCAGCAAGCCTGGGGCTTCGGTGTTTCCTCTCCTGGTCATAGATGATGTGAGGGCTTGGAAAGGTGAAGTTCTGGCTCCGTGTCACACAGACAGCCTGAGGAGGCCCAGCTGAGACACTGACCTCGGGAATGTCTGCCCCAGTTAGCACCCATCGACTTTCCATCTCGGGCAGCCTCTGGCCCAGAGATCGGATTCAGTTGCTGCCTGGTTGGTTTGGTATTTTTGCCGATTCTCCATCGACTGCTCCACATCTGACAGCATCGCCTGTGTGGTGGTTAATGGGATTTGATGGTTAAGGTGACCCCTGCTCAGCCAAGCCACAGCCCAACCACCCCTATTCGGAGCACAAGCTGACTACCAGCTCAGCCGGGAGGGAGTGGGGGCCAACGTGGAATTCCTGTGTTTGGACAGGGGGCTGCGTGGCTAGGACTGCTGGGGCGGGTGGCTGGAGGCCTGTCCTTCTCCAGGCCTGGGGGGCTCCTCCTGAAGCCTTGACGATCCACACTCAGGTGCCTTCTCGGCTCTTCTCCTGGGAAGCCAGGAGGGAGAGGCCAGGGCGGCAGGACCACCCATGAGAAAGGAACTTGGGGTCTGCCAATTCCTGACTGAGAATGTTCCGATCTGTCCCTTCCGCTGACTTACACTCTACTCGTCGTTAGGGGCCTGTCTGAGGTTCCCTCTTTCTGGAAAATTCCTCATTTCTCTGCCTACCAGAACACCTGTTTTGTGTTCTACACATTCCGGAACCACAAAATCAGAGAAGTTCAGAGAACCCGGTCGATCTCGTGGCCAACTCTGGAATTCCCTTCCCATCACCCCTCTAGCATCCGTCCTCTGCCAGCCTCCCCACTCTTCAGAGAAGCCCTTTCCCTGATGAGACAGCGTGAAGCATCGGAGCATTGCCTCTCTTTGAACGGAAAGAAGCCTCTGGTGGCCCATCACAGAGACCCACCCTCTGGATGTGGTCCACTGGCACCTCTAGACCTTTCGAGAAAACTCTTAGGGCCCCTCCGGGTCTTCTCTTTCCCAAACAAGACCGGGACAACCCCAGCGAAACCCAAGAAGTGTGCTTCCTGGAGGCCGTGCCTTCGGAGGACGGTGCCGAATGAAGCCATCTACCTGCAGATGCACTGGGGGGCACATCTGTCAAAAGGTTTAAATGACATTGTTTTCACGGCAACTCCCAGAACACTGGGACCGTCCCATTAGCACTGAAAAAAACCACTGAGTTTCATTAAAAGCAAGAATCAAACTTAGGAATATACACATTTGCCAAGCGTCGTTTAAAAACCCCTTTCTTGCTAACGGAGTCCATCTGCTGGGTTGGAGGCTTGTCGGAGGAGGGGGCTCGTGCAGACGGGCAGTGGTCTGTCCGGCGACTCAGGGGGCCCCCCACGTGAAGACCCCCGCAGGGCCACCCGGAGGCCAGGCAGGAGGGTGGGGCTCGGGCACCCGGCCTTCTGGGGAGACGCCGGTGGGAGAGCAGCGCGGCGGAGGCCGGGGGGCGCCGTGGAGGCCCTGCCGGCGGCGCGCTCCTCTGCTGCTGGGCGCACAGGGACACCCGGCCCCACTGGGGCACGGAGTCATCCTCGTCCCGAGTTCTCGAGCTCTCCGCGAAGGGCTGAGGCTCCGTGAAGCGAAAGCACAAGGTACAGCCGATCTGTTTCCTCCAGACTCACCCTCCTCCCTTCCACCATGTCATTCTCTCTTCCTGCTGCACGGGGGAGAGTCTCAGGTCCCCCCGAGGCTGCGTGATGTCTGAGGCCCAGCCTGGGCCTGGAACCCCTCCCAGGCCGCTGGCCACCGTGCGCAGCGCCTCCAAGCGCCGTGCTGGCCGGGATGCACGGGGGGGACAGCAGGGCTCCTGTGCCTGCCTCTTCCTGCCGCCCTGGTGGCTGCAGAGCCGGCAGAGAAGGTCCCTGTCCCCTGCCCCCACCCCGGCCTCCCGGAGACAAGGCCTCCGTTCAGGTTCACCAAGAAGGGGTAAAGCCTGCCCCGGCCCGCTCCTCAGGGGCTCAGAGGAGGCTCTTCGAAGAAAGGTACCAAGGACGGTGGCATCATTCTTTTGAGAGTCACAATAATCGTCTCAGCAGCCGCTGATTTTCCCGGGGCCTCCTGTGTCTCAGGAGGAGTCCCTGGCCCCGGCCCCTCCAGCTGACCCGAGCCCTCGGCTGGTGCAAGGAGCCCGACCCTTCAGCGACTTCTCCGGATGCTGAGCAAGTGTCCCAGAAGGAAGCCGACTTAACACTGGGCTCCGTTGTCCTGCGAGATGACTTTCTTTGCTCGTCTCTGTCCCCAGATGCCACCCCCAGCCCACCTTGGAGAAAGAGCAAGGGCAGCACGGCCCGATGATCCCGCCCCTGCCCCAGTGGAACCAGGCGGAGATCCTGTCACCGTCCCTGCAGCCCCCGTGAGGCGAGGGCAGGGGGCGGCCAAGGCTGGGGTCCCAGCACGGTCGAGGCAGCCCTGCCGGGGACGGGTAGTCCTGGAGTCCTGGTGCCCAAGCTTGAGTGTAAATCACAGCGGATGGGCTGCTTGAGAAAAATATACACGTTTCACAGGGCCCCTTGCCCTCGGCTGTGTGAACAACCTCCTCTCCTCCTCTGGGAGTTTGCTCCACTGTGGCCTCTGGGTCGCGTCATCTGCATTCCCCAGACCGAGCTGTTGTGCTCCTCTTGCCCCCAGAGCACTGACCCGTCTCTGCGCCCCGGTAGCAAGCATGGCCCGGGCCGGGAGGCAGTCCTCTCTGCCGCCCCACGCCCGGCAGGGTATGTTTTCCCGGAGAGAATTTTGGAATGGCCACCATGTGCCAAGGTCTACGCAAAGAGCTTCAGCTGTCTTACCTCACGTAATCCTGGCAACAGTTTCTATTGCCATTTTACAAATGAGGAGACTGAGGCTTACAGAGTTTAAAGTAGCGCAACATCATAAGGAAAGTAGAGGGTGGGGGTTCGAACCCAGGTCTGTGGGATGTCTGGACCTACACATCTAATCCCTACCCTGTTCAGCAAGGATCACTGGAGGGCAGCAAATGTGTGGGGAATGAGTAAATGGTACAAACGTATGCCGGGGGGGGGGAGGGAGGAAGGGAGGGAAGGACGTACCTGAACAACCTGGATGACCGGCCACATGCTAGCCCTGACCTGTTGGTGACTGTAGAGACATGTCAAGGACAGAGACGAGCATGCTCTGGTTTTAGGACAGAGGGCAAAGGCTCTGGTTTGCCCTGAGTTTGTGAGCTGTTGGAGGTGAGAGCGAAGTGAACTTGGAGGGTGCTGTTGCTTTGAGCTCATGCTCCGGCCTTGGCTCTGGACAATGACCTTCTGGAGAGCAGCGCCTGTTTTGTGTTCTCACTTTCCTTCCTCCTTCCCTCCCTCCCTCCCTTTCTTCCTTCCTTTCCTCCTTCATTAAGTGAGCTCTGGGCCCAAGGTGGGGCTTGAACTCACGGCCCTGAGATCACGAGGTAGATGCTGTATGGACCGAGCCAAGCCGGCGCCCCTGTGTCCTCACTTTCTAAACCCCACTCTTGGGAGAAAGCGGGTGCTTAGTGAGTGCGCACACAATGCATTCATAGAGCCCTGTTTTCGCTCACTGGTTCGTTCACAGGAGGCCAGCCCTTGCTTCCGTGGCTGCTCCTGCACAGGGCTCCCCACTGGCTGTGCTGGCAGCCTCCCCTGCGGAGAGAACCCCTCCGGGGGGGCCCTGGTGTGGCGGGCACCTCCCTCCCTCCCTCCTCCGGGCCTCGTTCCGTCTGTGTAAAACCCCACAGTAGACTCGGTTCTCCAAGTGCCTCCAGCTGGAGCTTCTCCACCCTGAGGTCCAGGGGGCTGGGGCTTGTTCCCCCCACTCCCCCCGCTCTCTGGGACACACCCGCTGGCCTTCCTGATCCGGCTGGGCCGTCAGAACCCTGTCCCTGGGCCCGTGCCTCCTGCCTCCTGCAGGTGACTCCCCGCACAGCTGGGAGAGTGAGCCGCTGCTTCTGCCCAGACGGCAGGCATTGGAAATTATTCAGGAATAACAAACAGGCCAGAAACATTTGCATAAGGAATCACGCAGAACAATACATGTTATTTAAACCATCTCTGGTTGGCAACAGAAGCAAAAAGCAGCTGAGATGAATCTGCAATGCAAATCAGTCTTATTTGGAGCAGCGGCTCAGCGTGTTCGGGGTTGGGGGGCGAAAAGTACGGGGAGAAAAAGTACCATTGTCTCCACTGTCCCCCCAACTCCGCCTTCTCCGCCCGCCTCCATTTCCCCATTTCTCTCCTTCCCTCCCTCCTTCAGAGATTAATGGAAACAATTTGTCTTCTAATGTGACTACAGCTTATGAATTCTTTGTCTCACTCTAATCCTTTAAATTATCCACATAATAAAATATGTATCCTGTGATTTCAGGTCATAATTTGATCTTCCGGGGAAGGTGGGGAGGGGTAGGTGAGCTGAAGCGGTCTTCCTCTTGTTTCCTCTTAGCGTGCTGGGGTGAGGAGGAGGTGCAGGCAGGAAGGGGCATCGCAGGACTGAGGGGCCGCTCGGCCTCCTCGGCAGCAGCCAAAGAACCAGGCTTTGACGGCCTAGGGTGCAGAGGACCTTTAAACACCAGGGTCTCATGCAGGTGACAACTCAACATTGAGTAGCCTGGGTGTCTCCCCCTCCGTCTGCAGGACATCACAGGACAACTGCCTGCTAAATACATTCACAGGCCAGTCCTTCCTGGGAGAGTCTGGCAAACTCGCCCTCAGCCCCTGGGGCCTCACGGTGTTCCATGCTGTTCCATGCTGTTCCATGCAGCAGTCACAGCATGTGATTCTGCATCGCATGGCCTGCACTCCATGCCAAGCATGCTAAGCAAGGGCTGGGCTGGATGGCCGGCCAGTGTGGAAGGGAGGTCTAGTTGTAATTTGCATGAAAGCATCCTAAAGACAGGTTTGGCTCTGGCCTCATCACCATTCCAGCTTGCGCTGCCATTGCATCCTGGCCCCACGTCAGCCTTGCCTTTCCTCCAACGACTCAGGGCATCCTGTGCAAGTCTCTCCTTCCGCGTCTGCCCTCGGGCCTCACAGGGAGGATGCATGCCCTGTCCACAGAGCAGGCAGTGCCGGGGAGGAACCCAGGCCCTGGTGTGCCAGGCAGCTCTCCTAGTCTCCTTTGGTGATACCTCCAGTTCAGTCAATGCCCCTGTCTGCCCAGCGCTGCACCATCACCGGAAACCCCTCTGTGTCGCAGGACAAGTGACCCGTGCCGGCACCCCTCAGTGCCATGCTCTGTAGTCAATGCAATGAGAAGACCCCTGTGCAGGGTTGGGGCAGAACAGTCGAGAAAAGGAGGGATGAGGTGCTCTCAGGGGCAGGGTAAGAGAAGGGGGCTGCCGCAGGCCACGGGGGCAGTGATGGAGCCTGCAGACAGCCCGGGGAGGGGACCGCTGGGAGCTGAGTGGGTCCTGGCCCCCGGGGGAGGGAGGCCAAGACCAACTAGTCAGGCTCTTACTCTCTTAGCCACAGAAACCAGAAAGCAGAGAGGCTTTATGTAACTCATTTGGAGGCAAAACCTGCCCTGAACTGAGGCTATTTATAGTCTTTTATTTATCTGCACTTGGCGTGAATATTCATGGCTCTCCCTGCAGAAGTATTAATGTGCATGATTGCTGGGAGGTGGCCCAGACCTGGCTGGGATGTTTGATACACCAGAGGGAGTAAGCATCCTGTCACCTCCCTGACATCAGAAACCTTCCAGATTCCGGAACACACCAGGCCCAGGCGTAGGAGTCAGGGCTGGGGACCAGGGTGCTTGGGAAAACACGTTTCGTGTATGAGCAGGTGGTGGTGGACCCAGGAGAGCAGGGGCCGGTGGGCCAGGCGGTTTGAAGGAGGCCTGAGAGGAGCAGGAAGTGAGAGGGAGGACGGAGGGGGCGAGGGTGGGGCGTGAGGGTGCAGAGGGGCGCAGGTGAATGGCTGGAGAGCGGGGGCCCTTCCTCAGTTTCTCAGCAGCGATGATGTCAGACACTTTGCATCAGAGCCTGTCTTGAGAAGGGGGTGTCCGAATGCACTGTCTCCCCGGGGAAAACAGGCTCAGGTCAGGTGCCAGGAAGAGCTGCTGGGGCCCGATTACGGAAACACAGATGGCTCAGGGTGGCCGGGTTTGTGTCTCGGGCGCCCAGTGCTGCCGGCCCTTTGGCCTCTGGTCTCCGGTGTGATGCAGCCGCAGCCCGTGTGGAACCTGGAGGAACACAGACAAGCAGGTCAGGCCAGCAAAGCCCTCCGGCTCTGCTCAGGGATTCTCTGCACAGATGTCTGGGTAGGGCCCAGGGCCTGGAGCTCAGGGGATCCCACTTTGGGAAACAGAGCTCAGGCAATGTCCTTTTCCAGAAGCAGACATTAATCCTTCTCAAGAGCCATCTGCCTCCCTCTCCTACCCCTCACTTGCTGTCCCGGGAAACATCCCTGCTAAAGTGGACCGTGACACGGAGAAGCTGAACTGATAGGAAGCCACATCACATGGTTGTCATACCCCAAGTCTGGTACCCTCACAGGCGACAGGAATGTGTCAAAGTACTGCTTTCTTCTCTGCCTCCCCTGAGGGACAGACAGCGCCTTGCTGTCTGATGTAAAAGCCTTTTTTTTTTTCTTCTCCCAAAGAACATCAGAGCTGGGCTGACCTTAAAGAATATTGCGTCCACTCACCCCACTTTACAGGACAGGAAACTGAGGCAAAGCTAGGGAAAGTGGAACCTGACTTCCGAGTTCCTTCTCCCTCCTGAATCCTGTCCCATTGCTCCTCAACAGCCCACCCCCCAGCGCTTTCCTTCCTCGTTCCAGGCTAAAAAAAATTCTCCTTCCCGAGGACTCACACGTTTTAAATATTTGGAGACTGTTGTCACGTCACTCTGTGGTTGTTGCTTAGCCCAACAATCCAGCAAAGTATATTTAAATACCCTTTTTTCTCCTTTTTTTGATCTGGTGCAATCTTTCCTGTGTGACTTCTTCCCTCCTTGCATCCTCTGGTCACCCAGCCGGTCCCGGGGTCCCCCGCTCTGCTCTCCAGGCCTGGGAAGATGGATGGGCCTCTGGAGAGGTGCAGGGAGAGGGCCCCGGGAGCTGGGCCCAAGGAGCAGCCTCTTGCCCCCTCTGAGAAGAACTGGAGCCCATTGTCTCCTCGCCTTGTGTCTGCATGCCAAACACGGGCAACCCAGGGTTCCCCGAAGGCCGCTCACAGCAGAGAGGAAGTTGGAAGAGTGTGGACTCTGGGTGGGGGCTAAAGGCCACGGAGTCCAGCTCTTGTGTGGTCCTCAATGTCTGAGCCTCTTACTCCTCATTTGTAAAGTGTGATAACAATCGCCACCCTAAGGTGAAGTCAGGACCAGGACCTCTGGGGTTACCCTGACCTTGTTTATGGATGGCATTTTTGACCTCCAAAGCAGGACAGGCCTGACAAGCCAGTTTAGGGGGAAAACGGGAGAAATTATTTGAAACTGGATTTTCCATGAAAAATCCAAGAATGCCTACTTTGGTTGTTCTTTCCATTGGTGGTAATTGGTATTTAATTACAATTATTAACTAATAAAGTAATGGCCATTTAGTCAGCATGTTTTAGTTTATCTTAGTATACATACTATATTTTCATTTAATTCCCATAAGAATTAAGTCAAGTATTTATTATTATTATTATTATTGAGTTCCCATTTTACAGGTGAGAAAGCTGAGCTCAGAGAGGCCAAGTGACTTCACCAAGATAATCTAGCAGACAGAATCAAGACCAAATTACTAAGTCTTGTCTTCTAGACCAGTTAAGGCCTATTCCCTATTACCACATTCTAAAATTAGGAAGGCAAATTACCTGCTCGCTTATAGAACCACTCCATGCCATCATTTGAGGCCTCTCAGCATGGGGACTAGAGTGGATACATACATTGTTGCACATTCACACAACAGAATCCTGCATATCCGTGCAACTGGAGCTACATATCTCAACATGAATATGACTGAGGAGCACGTGTTAAGAGAAAAGTAAGTTGCAGAAGGATATACACAGTATGACACTACTATATGTTTCCAAGAGGGGTCGTATTTTAAAAATAATAGCATGTGCTTACCATAAAACGTAGCAATTGCAACCTCCCCCATTCACACCAGAAGAATGAGAACTTATGTTCACAAAAGAGCTTCTGTACAGATATTCACAGCAGCTTTATTTTAAGAGCGCCAAACTGGAAACACCCCAGATATTCTCCAATGGACAAAGGGTTAAACACACGGCGGTACATCCATACAGTGGAATACTATGCAGTAGCAACAAGGAGCAGACTATTCATAGACGCACTAAATGGATTTCAAGGGCATTCTGTTTATTGAAAACAACCCCAATCTTAAATGATTACACTACAGGATTCCATTCATATAACGTGCAATGGCAAAAGAATAGAAATGAAGTACAGAATAATGGTTGTCAGGGACCTGGGTGGACGGGGGAAGATGCAAGCAGCTTTGTCTGTATCTCACTGCGGGGGTGGGCACACAGATCTTCACAGGAGGAACACTTGCCTAGAGCTAAGTAGAGCTAAATGCCCCCCACGCCCACATGCACTCATGCCTGCACAAACACACACAAGTGTATGTAAAACTGGTGAGATTTGGATGAGGTTAGTGGGTTGCCTCAATATCGGTTTTCTGGTTGTGATATTGTGCTATAGTTTTGCAAGATATTAGCACCGGAGGAACCTGGGTGAAGGGCGTGTGGGCTGCGTGGGCTTTCTCTATTATTTCTTACCTCTGCATGTGAAGCGACAAGTATCTCAAGATAAACAGGTGACAAAATAGTGATAAATATAAAGACACAGGAGGACAGTGAAGACCCAGTTTCAGATGGTGGTAACATCTGGGGTAGGAGAACAGAAAATGGGATGGGCGTACCCTGTGGCTTTCCTTCAATAGTTCCCTTTTTAAGTTAGGTGGTGGATACATAGTTGCTTACGGTATTATTTGGCCTTTCCTTAGGTAAGTCTGAATTATTCCATAATGAAAATAATGATCTAGAAAAGCCCACCCTCTCTGTTTTAAGAACGAGAACTGGAGTGGAGTGTAAAGGACTGAAATCTGGCTGTGAGTCTAGTGTCTTTTGCAAAGCCTTTTGGAGTGAAGGGTTGCCACTTTTGCTATCTGGTGGATGATATTTGAAGGAGCCCAGCAATCCTGTACCATTAAGATGGTAGGTCTGCACATCCCGGATCCACCAACCCACGGGCATCACTTCAGCAACTGCACAAACAGGTGATGTCATTTTAAGCAGCATAAATCAGAGCACGTTGTCTGTTCAGCTTCTCCGAGGCTCCTCAGCTCAAGGGGGGCAAGGGAGCGGGCAGAGAAGGGTTAAGAGGGAGGGAAGGCCTGGAGGGCAGGAACCTGCTCAGTTGGGGATTGTTGGCAATCAGGGAGAAGCAGCCGAGCAAAGCCTGGGGAGGCAATGGAGTGTTTCCCAGGAGCCCTGGGATTGGAGCGTCAAGGTTTTGTTTGGAAATTGCAAGGATTTGGTGTCTGTCAAGTGTCATTAGTGCACTGAGAACAGCCGGCCTTGGCTCTGGCCTTGCCTCTCAGGCTCGTCGGATAAATGATGGGAGGTTGAGACTCAACATCACTGAAGCTGAAATAGCAGCAGCAGCCCTGTAGTTTCTTTCTCCAGCTTGTCCAGAGGGTAAAACACTCCATGGTCCCCCAAGATCCTTTTTCCACCTGGTGGTCACTGTAGCCCAGCCAGGCCCCCAGGCTTCCAGGTGGCACTATCAGGCAGTACACTGTGTCTCAAAAATTAGCCACTGGCCCTAAAAAATGACAAGAGACTAAAGATTCAGGTAAACCTTGAGAGAGGGAGCGAAGAAAGCAGACTGCCTTCAGTTTTCCCCATTCCACATTTCTGGCTGGCCACCCCACTTAGGCTCTTCACCAGTGGGGTGATTTAGAGCGGAGGCAAGAGCAAATGAGGGGACAGGAAGGTCAGCTGAGAGTCAAAGGCAGAAGGGATGTCCTGGAGTGGTTTGCCTTCTGCTCTGAGTGAGGGGCAGGCTCAGCAGACTACCGTGTGTGGTGGTACAGGATACACACTGCCCAAACCCAGGAAAGGCCATCACATGATAATCTATGGGACTGGTGTCTCCTGGAGTGGGGCAGTGCACAACCTGTGTGACTGTACAGGAGTGGACCTGGGACGAGTCTACACACAGCAATACATTGCTCACGTCTGTTAAGTGCTCTCTGGTGTCAGGCACGGTGTGAAGCATTTTCTGTGTGTGATTTGATTTTCGCAGTAATTCAGCAAGTGGGATTTTGCCCACCGTTAAAGATGCACCAGGGAAGATGCCAAGTGTTTGCTTGCCACGTGAAGGTGCTCTGTTTCTCATTGAAATCGAGTGCAAGTTTGAAAAGCATGTGTTCAGCCTGTTCAGGCACTATGCTGGTGTCCATGCCCATGTGTGCATGAGGGAGTCGGATGAGTCTGAGTCCATCCTGGGCATTGGTTACGAGAAGCCCGAGTCCTCCTTGGTTCCAGGCCTATGAACCCTGCGGCTTACCTTTCTCTGGACCGGAGTTTCCTGCCTCCTTTATCCTGCCCTCAAAGGGCTGGGAAGTTGGTCAAGGTCATGTCTGATGAGGATAGCAGTGTGGAATCAGGGTGGGAAGCCCACAGAAGATGGCTTCATCCTGGCGGTTTTCTTGCACACTCATCCACACACAGGGAAGAGAAATCTTGCTGCTGCCTAGCTTTGGCTTTTCTCTGGCGGAGGCCCTGGGAGCTAACCGGTGGGGGCCGTGGGGTGCTGTGTGCACGCCGGCTCCGTCTTCCTACTCACCTGCACCCTCAGGGCTGGCTGGGGGGTCTTCCTCGGAGACTGCCTGCCTGCTGAGGGGGGCATGGTGGCTCTTGCTGCATAGACAGATGATGGAGGCTTAACTGAAGCTAAGCAATGTGCCTGAGAATACCTAACCAGCGGATGGCAGAGATTGGACCACACCTGAGTCTGAACCCTTTTACGACGTGTTCCTCTCTCCAAAGCTTGGCCAGGGACTCTCATTCCCGAACTAGAACGATGGAGGAGCTGGACCTTCACTATGTTGGGATCACCCCTGGTCCCCGGAGGCCCCGTCTTGGGATATTAGAACATTCCTCCTTGGAGTCATCCCCACGTCCACCTGCCTGCCCCGTCTGTGTTCCCCTTTGGACTGTTTAAGGGAGGAGCCCTGTACCGGAAGAGGCTGTGGACACCTGTTAGGCACCGCGCGAAGGGTTTTACGTATGTGATCTAACCCTCACAGCCACCCTGCAGGTTAAGGTTTTGCTCACGGGAGAGAGGCCGCAGGAAGAGGCCATGTGTTTGCCTCCCACTTGAAGAGCCCATCAAGCCCTGCTGGTCCGGCCTGTCTGACCGCTCGGAGGATGGTGGGAGATGGAGGAGGGTGTTTCTACCACCTATGCCCGCAACTCACAGCTCCACCACCCACCAGCAGCCCCGCCTCGATTGTCCCGGAGTGTCATCGAAGCCTGTGGGAAACCTTTGGGAACGACCCTGAATCCAGAGGATTTCTGCATTGGTTAGAGGCTCCTGGCCCTGAGGGGACCAAGGAGACAGAAGGGCTCCCTTTTGCAGAGCAGGTCCCTGGGCGGACACCTTATTCTCATGGTCCTCTTCTGGGTGGAGGCACCCCAAGCGCTGACCTCTGCGGGGTGACTTGGAAAGCAGGAAGTGACTAGAGATCGAGGGAGTCTTGGGGGACAGTCACAGAGGCCTAGCAAGGACACGCCTTGATCAGGGAGCTGTTGATCGACTGGCTCAGCCGACGTCGCTCTGGGGTCCAAGCAGCAGGACTCCGTGTCAGGCTTCTTGAGCAATCCCAGGTCTTTCTGCCTGCCTTCCAGGTGGACCCTGGATTTCAGAGGGCGGACTGGCCCCTTCCTGGGTGCTCGCAACCCTACAGCTCTTCGTTAGCACCGTGTCCTCGCACATGGTCCGAATCCAAGTCTTCAGCTGGTCCCTGTCCTCTCGGTCCCACCCACAGCTTCTCTTGGATTTCAGACGCCCCAGGATGTCTGTCCCCATCGTTCTGCTTCCGGTCAGCTAACGTCTCTCCCATGACGCACGTGCAGTGTTTCCCACACCCACAGGATGTGACCTCCCACAGCCACGGTTGGTTCTTCCAAAGGGTTCGATACAGCTGTGGGCATACGGTCTCCTGCCTTCTCCCTGTGAGCTGGGGAGAGGCAGGGAGGAAGGGATTGGGAAAGATTTCTCTTTCACAGCATTGCTTGCCAAAGCATCAGTCAGTTAGTTGACTCCAGATAACACGGTAATTAATAATGTAACGCGATGCAATTTATAGGCACTCGTGCCTCAAGGCCTCTGGTCCCAAGGCCCTCGGTAAAAGGTAAGATTAAAAGCATCCATAATCTCACAGAGGACATCGTGAACAGAGCTCACCGGGGCTGAAGATGACCGGAGGCCACCAGTGGTCCACACTCAGTGGACAGCAGCCGAGGCTCTCTGCTCGCAAGGGAACCCCCGCCCCTTGAAATCCAGACTCAGCGGGGCAGGCGTTGGGCCACATACACTTGACTGCTGACCTCCCCTGCACAGATTCATGACCGACCTCCGAAGAGAAACCTCCCATTCTTTCTCTCTCCCGTTGGAAGGGGAGGGACGGGAAAGTCATAGATGGGCATACGCTGGAATCCCAGCTCTATCATTGACTGACTACCGACACTGAATGCCTCTGTGCCCCCACTTTCCGCTCCACAGGATCTACAGGGGAGCGTGCCTGTGAACAGCTGCAGACCCTCCGAGCTCACAAAGTGCTTATTCGCATGCCTTATTTCCTGTCGTTCTTTAACGACTCTCTGGGGTTTCACAGCCCAGACTCCCTGCCCAGCATATCCCCTCGTCTGCTTCCTTGCAAACAGACGCCTCCTTTTACTCTAGGTGGCGATGTGCAAGACTAGAAGACACTTCCCAGCCTCCCTTCCCTGATGGGATGGTCAATGAGAGAGTAGCAAGAATTTTTGGGGGGGAGGGAAGGAGACCCAGGAAAATCCTTGAAGGGAGCTGTCTCAGCTGGGAATATGCCCTTTTCTTCGTTCGAATTTCTACCTAGGATCCAGTTGCCACGGTTGGCATTCTGGCAGCCATCCTGGACCATGCAGTGAACTTGAAGTTGGAAGCTACGTGCCTGGGATGGTGAAATCATAAGATAGAGCCTGGAGCCTCCCATGGCTATGGAACTGCCACGGCATCTTGGAACGACCTACCCACGACAGGATAATAAACGTCTATGTTGTCTAAGTCCAAATCCGCTTTATATGGTACAGATGATTATCCTGTCTTTCAAAGGGGAAACTGCAGCTACGCGAGATTAAGCAACTTGCCCAACGCCACCCGTTTAGGTCAAAGGGGCTCCAGTCACATTCCTGAGAGAGAGCACTGCCTTCCCACGTTCCCGAAATGCTCTTCAGTTTGCAAAGATCTGCAAGCATGAAGAATCAGATGCTATTCTTTTGCTGGGAGATGAAAGCGTCTTACTTACTGCCTTCTGGAGCTGCCGTTTCCTGAGGGCTCTTTTCATCTCCCTGGCTTTCTTTTTTATTTCTCTATTCTCTTTATCCTTGGCTCACTGCTGTTCTGTACTTCCCTAAGCCATTTTACCTACCAGTGGGAGGATAGTATTTGGCAACCCCGAGCCCCGTAGCACAAAGCGAGTGAAGCCTAGGACAGGGGCAGCCCCTGCGTCCGCAGGTCCCCGAGAAGAGACTGAGCCATTCTGCCCCTGGGGCTCCCGGATTTCACCGCCTTGCTTCCCGGCGCGACCGGCACAGAGGACACGTCTTCTAGCCCTCGGTCAAACTCTTTCCCCACTGAATGAAGAGGGCGTGGACAGGGCTGCAGGAACTTCTGGGAGGTCTGCGAGATGCTGGCTCGGGGATGAGGTGGCCTGTCCCAGGAGGAGGAGCTGGGCTGTGGCAGACAGAAGAGCAGACGTTCCATGTCCTGGGACGATGCACAAGTTAAGAAGGAAACACCAAGTTTCACGATACCCCTCAAAGGGAAGCCTTGACGTGGGCATTTGGCTTTTGCCATCCCCTGATCCACCTGCTGGCTCCCCAAACCCTAAATGTTGGTCTTTAGTTGGGCAGGATGGATTCACGAGTGCTAAGTCGGACAGGGGCGTCCCAAGAGAGTGGAGCTGGTCGTGGGCGCCATGTGAAGGGGGAGCTCCCGCTTCTGGGACTGGCGGGGTTTTAATTGCCATGGGAGCAGCCAGGAAGTGGTGGAGATGTCCTCACGAATTGGGGACCAAGACGATACTAAAGAGTTTTGCGTGTGTACAAAGTATTCCGAAGGGAGAAAAGAGACTCGTTTTTAGTTTTCCACTCCTTACTCAACCCCACAGCAGCACAGCCTGGGAAAATGCTTCTCTGTCCCACTGACCAACCAGATGAGTGAAGCAAATAATAGCGAGAGCCAGGACGTCCACACCAGCCACTGGGCTGGGTTCTGCTGTGTTATATGTCCCCTCATTGGACTTTTATGGTAATTCTCTGCAGTAGGTGCTATGATTGTACCCATTTTACAAAAAGAGAATTTTACTGAGACACAGAACAGTTTAGTGACCTGCCCAAGGTCCCAGAGTTGGGAAGTGGTGGAGACTAAGAGGAATTCATTGTAGCTCCGGCTTCTCAATAGATGCTGAACTTTGGGGTTTTTGGGAAAGCATGGAGACAGAGCCCGGCTCTGCCACTCACTTCACTGCTTTTACCACTAAATGTCCCAGGTAAGATAATTAGGACATTAAAATCAGTTTCATACAAGGAATGTATGAAAAACGCCTGGCCCCACTTATCCCATGATAATCCATTATTTTGAATATGGTCTCTCTGTCTCTCTTTTTTTCCCCAAACACGTGTTCATTGCTCCTTTAATGTATTCACTGGAACCTCCCCACCCACCTGCAGGTCAGATCAGAACAAGGTCAGGTGCAGTTATGCTCTCTTTGTATACAAGGAAAATGAAGCCTAGCAATGTTTCCTGAACTCCTTCCAGAACATTTACTGTCTGTCTTTCTTGCCTTTTAAATATTAAACCTTCTAAATGATTCACACAGTACAGGAGAATATACCGTGGCTTTCCCATGCTCTTTCTTGGGACTCCCCACGCGTAGTGTTTTAGTGTGTGTCCTTCCAGTCTCCGTTCCAAGCACAGAGCATATTCACGGGGGATTCTGAAGCAGGAGGCGTGTGCTCATGCCGTGTTCATTGCTGGCCAGCTGTGCTTCTCACTATGTCCTGCTCTAGAGGTCTACTCCTTCTAAAACTGTCTCCGTGACATTCCCTAGGAGAGGTGTATCGTTATTTGTTATCTGCTCTCTGACTGTTGGACTTTTAGGTGAGTCCCAGTTTTTGATGATTGTAGTAAGTGTTGCAATGATCACACGTCTGTGTCTGTTTGAGCGCACAAATTCAATGGTTTTTGTAAATTTCTAGAAGCGTGACTCTGTGTCTAATAGTACAGATCGTCTAACATTTTAAGTACCACCAAACCGCAGTCCAAACAAGTTTTGTCCAGTGACCTAAACGCTGGGGTCCCCGGGTGGTGCAGTCAGCGGAGCAACCGACTCCTGGTTTTGGCTCAGGTCCTGATCTAGGGGTTATGAGAGCGAGGTCTGTGTGGGGCTCTATGCTTGTTGTGGGGTCTGCTTGAGATTCCCTCCCTCTCCCTCTGCCCCTCTCCCCGTGCAAGCTCTCTCTCTCTCTCATTCTCTCTCTCTCTCTCTCTCTCTCTCGGTCAAATAAAGAAATCAATCTTTTTTAAAAATGACATGCGCACTGTCAGGGTCCAGGAGCAACCCTTCCCTCCTCTCTTGCTGAGACTGGGTATGTTTAATTTGTTAAATATTTATTTCTCTGGTGGGTTAAAAACGAACACCCTATTGTTGTTTTCTATTGAATTGCCCTGATGACAGGATAAGCATCTTTTAAAAATATTTATTAGCCATTTGTATTTCCTTTTTTTACAAAATCTCATTCATATCCTTTCCCTCTCTTTCCTTTGGGTTTTGGCTTTTCTCTATTAATATATGGTAACTTTCCATAGACTAGATATTGATTTTTTTTTCCATTGAATATATCGCAAGCATTTCCCCTGTGGTCCTTCTCTCTTGCCTTTTAACTTTGTGATGTGATGTCTTTTGATAAATAGAAGTTTTAAACTTCTAAGTATCATCTCTTTCAATTTTTCAAATTATCAATTGTTCCAAACTTACAGACAAATATAAAGAATATATAATTTATATACTCACCACCAGCTTATAAATTCTTAACATTTTGCCATATTGAAATATTTCCACCATCTTATAATTTTTACTTGCAGTTTTAGCTTTACCTTTATAAAAACAAAAAATAGTATTTATTTTTTATGGCAAATTGCAGTGGTACTTCCTGGCGTGTTTTATAAATTGCTGTGGTCCCTGTGGTCCATAGCTTCCCTCTGGGTTTCGTTTATTTCTAAATGAAGTACGTCCTTGATAATGCTTTTAGTGAGAGACTGTAAAATTCTTTTGGTAATTTTTATGGCTAGAAATGTCTTTCTTTTGCTTACACTCTTAAATAATAGCTGTGGCAGTGACCGCTAGCTGCTCAGGCCACATTCTTGTCCTGTTTCTTCCTTGGAAACAGAATTGGAACACTAATTTTATTTGGGGCAGGGGTGTGCTCAGCAGAAAGACGACATTTTCCAGACTCTCATAGTCAATGAATGGCCAATGAGATGTAAGCAGGAAACACTGAGTGGGAGAAATCTTTCTAAAGGGGGCCAACTGAGCTTACAGGGACACACTTTTACCCTTGTCCTTTGGTGGGATGTGGGAGCCTCCATGGGACAATGAAGAGAGAAGCCACAGCTAAGGAAAACAGAGCAGAAGCAAGGGGAGTGGGTGGGACTCCAGGTTTTGTGAGCCTCTCTAGGCTGCCCCTCCCACACTCCTTTAATTTGAGACAATGAACTCTTTTTTTTTTAAGATTTTATTTATTTATTTATGAGAGAGAGAGAGATAACAAGGGAAGGAGCAGAGGGAGAGGGGCAAGCAGCCTCCCAGCTGAGTGTGGAGCCTGACACTGGGCTCCATCTCATGACGCTGAGATCATGACCTGACAGGGAATCAAGAGTCCTATGCTTAACCGACTGAACCCCCCAGAGGCCTGCGACCATGAACTCTTTATTTGATTTAAGAGTCTGTTCTTGGTTCTTCGATGCTAACAGCAAAATTCAGTCCTAGGTTTCTATTTATTTTCCTTTCGCTCTTTGAGGGTGATAGTCTACTGTTCTTGGCACTGGCTTTTGTGGAAGATAAGTCTGCTATTAGGCTAGTCGTTCTGTCTTCTTATCTGGTAATTTTAAAGACTTCCCCTTGATCCTTGTTATCCTTGAACATGTCTGTGACCAGATCTGCTTTAATTTATCGTACTAGATGCTTTGAATGCATTTTTCATTTAATGTCTTCCATCTTCATCCAAATTTGGAAAGAGTTCAGCAATTATCTCTTCAAATACTGATTCTCTGCCATTCTTTTCATTTTTTTTCTTTTTCTGGAACTGGATGAATGTGAAAGCCTCTCTCTCAAGTGTTCCTTCTTGTCTCTTACCTGCAGTACATAAATTGTGTATGTCTGTGTTTCTGAGTGAATTCCTTGGTTCCATCTTCCAGATTATAAAAACTTTCTTTAACAGTGTCCTGTCTGAGTTTTTACCAATGAGCTTGTAAAATCTCAGTGACATTTTTCTTTAATTTCTCAGACTTTGAAACACCTGGGTGACTCAGTCATTTGAACGTCTGCCTTTGGCTCAGGTTGTGATCCCAGGGTCCTGGGATCAAGCCCTGCATTGGGCTCTCTGCTCAGTGGGGAGCCTGGTTCTCCTGTTTCCTCTGCCATTCCCCCTGGTTGTGCTCTCTGGCTCTCTCTGTTAAATAAAAAAATAAAATCTTTAAAACAATAATACAAAAAATGTACAGCTCTCTACTACACATAGAATAAAAGTATAAACCTAAGCAAGGCTTGCATGAACTGGTTAGCCACTGGCAACTGCACAACCTCATATCTCACTGATATCCTCTTCACTCCAGCCATTCTGGTCCATGTAGTTCCTTAAACACTATAAGACCTTTCCTACCACAGGACCTTTGCATATGCTGCTCTCCTTCTGTGTTTCTCTTTGCTCTCAGTGCTTGACAAGACTGACTTTTTTCTTTCTGTCCTTCATACCTGAAGTTAAAAGGCACCGAAGAGAGAGCAGTGGCATGGGACAACTTGATATAACTTTTTTTGTATTTCTTATTTATTCATTTATTATATTTTGGCTTATATTTTTAAACTCTTTACTCGAGACACATTATTTTCCAAAAGGACAAAAAAAACCCCAATAAATTATTTTAATCTTTAGCATGCTTGACGTGTTTGGGAAGAAACAAAATAACTGATATTACATTTCCCTCCAAATAAATAGATTAGTCTCAATGCCATTTGTTGAAAAAAAGAATTTCATCTGTGATGAATTTGTGTTGCAAATGCTTTGCTGGCTGTCTGTATTAGTTTTAGTTTCTTTACATATTCTGGGATTTTGGTTTGAAGGCTCATTTTGAGTGGAGGGTTTTGTTTTGTTTTGTTTTTTTGCTTTTTTCTCTCTCCCACTTCCTTATCCTTACTCTTCTCTATCTAGCTGTTTTGTAGTTTCCCTTACATGACTAGAATTGCCAGATAAAATAGAGGATGCTCTATTAAAATTGGATTTCAGCTAACCACCAAATAACTTTTCTTAGCACGTGTCTCAAATATTGAATGAGATGCGCTTCAGCTATAAAATTATTAGTCGTTTAGCTGAAATCCAAATTTCAATGAGTATTCTGCATTTTTATGTGCTAAATCTGGTGGCCTTAAGCCTGACCCTCTGTGTCCCTACCCAGATCTTATTATGGGGATTTGGGGTAGCACCCCATATGATATGTAGGTTACCAACTAAAACAAAACAAAACAGCTGCCCTTTTATGACCTGAGGAAAAAAATCAGGCTACCTGAGAGATGAGAGTTTCGTCTTCTGGGACAGGAGCTTCCCTCCGACTTGCAAAGTGTGAAGGAGCAGTGCTGGGGGCCTAGCCCACCCTCGGCTCTTCTGGGAGCCTCAGGAGAACCTTCTCTCTGAGCCAGCGTCCACCATGTCAACAGAACCTTGATATGTCTTGTACACAGGTCAAAATAGTTAGATGTCGAGAAATCAGGATTTACCAAAGAAAGAGAAAAAGCAGTTCCTGTCCCCAAAGAGTTTGTATTCTAGTTTGAAGTCAGAACAGAGACAGGAAGAAGCACAAGAAAAAGAATTTCAAAGCAGAAGCAACAACCGTCAGTACCAACGTGACACGAAGGCTGCTCACTGAGGGAAGCCAGGAATGGAGATGGCTTCCAGAAAAGGAAGCTGATGTCTGCTGAGCATTTATTCTAAGCTCCCAAGATGATCTCACTTAATTCTCCATACAGTTTTATGAGGCAGAATTGATCATCCTGATTTTATGGAAGAGGAAGTTGAGGCTCAGTATGATTCAATGTCTTGTCCTATGTCAGATGATTAATAAGCAGGCCTTCCAACCTCATGCTCTTTTCCCAAAGCCGTGGGTCGGTGCTGCTTAGTTAGCACTGGGAAGTGTTGGAAATGGGGTAGAAAAAATAATAGTCCCATTTTAAAACCTTAAAATGCAAAGTTGGAGAAACACCATAGCAATCTTGTTTGAAAAGGACTCCCCTGCAATGATTTCCATCTGTTTTCCTCTATTTTCCTAGAGACAGACCTTGCATGGATCAACAGATATTGATCAAGGTCACAGCAGAACAGAAAAGGAGTTCAGAACTATGGGTATTAATGTTTCGTTCACCTGTTTCAATGTGTCTCTACCCTGACTTCTTTGAACCCTGGACTAATTCTGGAAGGCTTATAGGAATTTGAATCACCACCCTAAATGCTGTGATGACATAAAGTGTGGCTGGGTTTTGATGAATTCCTTTGGAAGGTGAGTTACAGTGCTCTGAGAGAGCTGGATGCCGTAAACTTTTATATCCCTGAGTCGGGAATGGCTATGTTTCCTCAGAGTGGCAGAGACACCAGTAACTTATTTCTGTCTTCTCAAATATGTGGCAATGAAGTTTACGGCATCACACACAATCAACCTGTATGCGCTCACGGCTCTTTCCTGGCATCTTCGCAGCCTCTTCCGTGTCACTTGGGGGGTGCGAGACAGGAGGAGTGTTTGCCACGGGTGGGGTTGAGCTTGTAGGCTGGCTGCAAGGAAGAGCGGAAAGACACTGGGCCACCCATGCAGAAAAAGAGGATTTATGTGAGTGACTCTGAGCACTGAATGGGGGGAAATGGTTCATGACTGGCCCTGGAAGCAAGTCGGGAGGCCCAACCGCTGAGTCTGTGTGCTGTGCCTGAACCCAAAGGACAGGAGAAATTGGAGAGGTGGGGGAATGCGTTCCCCTGAGCCTGCCCCTCCATCCAAAGAGCCTTGAGAAAAGCAATAGAGAGAATTGAGCCAGCAGAGTACAGACTAATTTATCCAGACCACTGCTTCTCTGTGTTAGCAAGCATGATGGGGAGAAACGACTGAACCCAATCATCGCTTTCGTAATGGAACCTTATGTTTGTGTTTACTTTATAATTTTCCACTTCCATGCAATCATTGTCTCGCACACGCAGTTATTCAGTGAGTGTTTATTGAGTGTCTACTATGCGCCGGGCAGGTTACTGAGCCCTGGGATGCAACAATGAATACATAATACTAGTATCGTCCCCTCTTTGACAGAGTGTGTAGTTCAGTGCGACAGGTGGGTAGTAATCAATCAAAAGCCACTGAGATATTAAAAGCCACTGGTAGTAACCAAAAGGAGTTCATTGTGTTCTCTTTATTTTATTTTTTTTAAAGATTTTACTTGTAAGCAATCTCTGTACCCAGTGTAGGGCTTGAACTCATGACCCTGGGATCAATAGTCACATGCTGTCCTAACGGAACCAGTCAGGTACCCTGAGTTCACTGTATTCTGAAGATCCATTCTGTGTGTCAGGCATTTGTTCTGGGAGCTGAGGATACAGCCCTGAGCAGAGTGAAATCCTGCCCTCATGAAGCTTATGTCCTAGCATAGGACATGAAACACAAATAAACATATAATTTCAAGTAAACATACAATGTTAGTTCAGATATTTGTACTTGCTATCATAAAAATAAGGCAGGAAAATTGGTCAGAATGTGACTGGGTGGCCACTTTACATAAAACGGCCCAGGAGGGCCCCTCTGGAGGGGTGAGTCTTGAGTGAAGAACTAGGAGAACTGGAGGATCCCACAGAGATCTGGGGGAAGATCATTCCAGGTCAAGAGAACAGCATGTGCAAAGGTCCTGAGGCAAGGGTGGTGGGAATGAGGTCAGCAGGAGGCTGTTGCAGGGGCCCAGCAGGGAGATGCTGGGCACTTGGGCCAGGTTGTGGGGGGTGGAGGAAGTGAGATGTTGTGTGTTTTGGAATTTCCTTTCATAGAATCATAAGAGGATTTGACCTGGTCAAGGAGGTCAGGACCGAACTTCCATGCAATCTTTCATTGCATGAAGATCTGAAAGCTGAGTAGAAGTAATTAGGTGAAGATGGAAGGACAGAATATTCCAGCTCATAAATGAGCAGGCCCTGTGGAGAAGCAAGTCAAGTTTGAGACTCTGAAAGGAGATCGGTGTGCCCAGGCAAAAATGAGGAGTGAGGTAAAGCTGGAAGGATGGGCAGGACGGTCATGGGGGTTTTGTGAGCCCCGTGGAGGACACTGGCTGTTTTTCACCGTGCTATGGGAGGGTCCTGGAAGGGTTTTCAGCAGAAGCAACCGAGTCAGAGCTCTGTTGTCCTATTGATATTCACCTTCTTGAGGGAGGTTCTCCTACCCCCATTCTTCACAAAAGGAAACTGAGTCTCAGAGGGTTGACGGTGCTTAGCTAGGCCCTCAGCAATGGCTGACTCTGGAGTCTAGAGCCATAGCCCTTTGTACCTGTTCTCCTTTATTGCTCTGTCCCCTCCACTCCCCAGCCAGCCTCTCCTCGCCCCCAACCAGAGTCCCATCGAACTCAGGCTTATTGACAGGGCTGAGCCTGCCCCTGGGCTGTTCCACCCGCCGACTGCAGTGCACAGAGAAATAATTAGTTGCTGAGGTGTCAGGAGCAGATGTTGAACTGACATCTTCCCTTTACTAGTGTCAAATTCAGCAGTTTTCCTGCTTCCCTATAAATTACCGGCTGCTTGCCGCCTCCCTCTCGCCGCGGCCTACCTGGCGGGCTTTCCTCCCTCATTAAGAGCAGAGCCAACCCCTCCGTGCTGACCTTGGCCTATAACGTGCCCCCTCCTTCCCCTTTTGGCCCTTTGCATTTTATTTTTTCCTTTTTTTGGTGGACATGGGAGGAGGAGAGGGGGGCCGGGGTAGGCTGTTTCCCTCCCTGCTAAGAAAAGCCGAGGCTCTCACTGCTTCTCAGAGACCTGGGGGCCCCTGGAGCAGGGAGAGGCCTTTAATTGCTTCCCATCAGGGCGCTGACCGCTGTCTCCGCGGGACTCCCCAAGGCCTTTTTGACACAAGCCATCAAAGGTGGGCGTGCTCTCCAAAGCCTTGCTGGATTCTGAATAGCATACAACTTCGGAGCTCCGAAACCACTAGAAAAGGCAGGGTAGGGTGTTGGGGGCAGGTCAGGGTTGGCACTAGTCAGGGGTCAGGGGAAAGCCCCGGAGAACACTTCAGAATACAGAGCTGTGCTTAGAGAGATGGTCCCGAGTGGGGCTGACACAGGGGGGATACCGGGGCTGGCAGGAAAGGGGTTCATTCAGTCACTCAACTAACACTCAGGGAGTTCTTTCACGGGTCAGTTATGGTGCTAGGTCCTGGGGGTGCTGTGCATGGTCCCTGCCCTCGCGGAGCCCACAGAGGCCGACTGGGGAGGTTGGTGGGCCATACTGAGGAAGCTGACCTTTATCACCAAGGTGCTTGGAGCCTCCGAGCACTGTGAAAGCAGGAGGGTGATGTGATCTGATTTGCATTTTAGAAAGATCACTCTGGAGGCCAAGGGGAAGATGGATTGGGGGTGGCACGCTGAAGGACACCAAGGACCTCATTAGAAAACTTGTAAGAGTTTGGCTGAGATAAGGACTCGGGCCCCACAGAGGCTGAGATATGGAGGGAAGAGGAATTTTGGAGGTACAGGGAGGAGGACTTAGGGATCGGGGCTAAAATGGGTTTAGATCATGATCTCACTGCCTGGAGGAAGGTAAAGGATCTAGGCCAGGTCCCGCAGCCTGTAGGAGTTGGCAGGCCAACATGTGACTCTAGTCGGACTGCCTGGAAGGCTCCAGGTCACCACTTGCAAGCAGCTACTGGGCCCTTCAGATGAAGATCTGGAAGTTGCCTCACGTCCCTAATCTCGGAGAACCTTGGGTTTGGAAGATGGTCTTGATCGAAGGTGGTTGTGTTCAACGGTTTACATACTTAGCAATCCATCCGTAGTCTTCCTACCAAAGATGAATCCAGCACCTGGAGACAGGGAGCTCACTACCCTCTGCAGCTGCCCACTTTATCCTCGGAGGGCTTCTTCCCCAAATGATACCCCAATCAGTCTCCAACACAGCTCCGAGTCGTTAGTCCCATTCTGGGAGGTCAATAAAATATCACAACACAGCAACACCCACAGCAGATCAGAAAGCTCCTGATGGATCATGAGTTCTCATCTCCGAAGCAAAATATACCTGGGCGATGCACGTGAGATCAGGCGTTGTCCAACATCAAACATGCGGGGTTGGGGACCGTGGGTGAGTCACACTCCTCACACCTGTGAGTGGAGGACTGAGCCACTTGGAGCAGCAGGCGAGGACCCTTTTCAGCTTGGCAGCAGGGAAAACGCATGGATACACTCTCCCTCTCCAAACACTGACTTTCCAGATTCCACAGCTAGTGTCTCCCATCTCCCACCCTCTCCATCCACTGGGACCTTGTTCGCTCCGTGAACCATTGCTCCTTCCCTTCTGCGTGCGGATGAGGGCTGGGTCTGCGTGAGATCTTAGCACCGCCACACTGTCCTGTTTCCTAATACCTCTGCAACCAACCTAATTACCTGATTTATCGGTTCTGCTACAAACGGCAGTGAGGCTCCGTTTCTAACTTTTAATTGGCCATAGAGTCGGGTGCCACCGTGACCTCTTGCTAAACTCTTCCCATTAAGCTTTCATGTTTACGTAGCACCAGAAATTTGGCTCATCAGTCCTCCAGAAACTTCCCCAATTTCTGCCTGTTGCTGTGAAGGCAATTATCTTCCTGTTTTTCCTGCAGGACTACTTGAAGGCCAAGATTTCTTCAACTACAGACACAGGGCATGTGAATCTGCTCTCCCCTCTGCCTCCAGCCCCCTCCGCCAGCCTGGAGATACCCTAGCTCCCACCTTTGCTCCAGCCACTGACTGTTGGAAGCTTCCTCTGGTTTCCTCTTTCTCAAGCATCTCAGGTCAATTAACCCGCCTCCTCCTTGGATCCCCTATAACTTTGATTTTTTTTGGACCGCTCCTCAGCCAGGCAGTCACACAGTTCAACATTGGTCAAAGGACCCTGTGCCCTCCCTCCCTCCTAAAGTCCTCCAAATTTATTAATACACGTTTTGCAGCAGAAAAGAATAAAGAGAGCTGTAAAAGTGCAGGAAAAACATGAATAGTGACAGAAGTGAAATAAACGTACACCCAAGCCAAGGTTCAGGCAGTGGAGAAAGTATGCCTAGAAAAAAATGAAGGAAAATTTAAGGCTTAACAGTAATAATAATAACAAAAGTAAGCACAAATAGATCAAAACTATACTTGCCTAATACAGATCATGTCAAAAACGAAATATTGTTAGAAATGAAAAAAAAAAAAAGACCAGAATCAACCGAAACAACAAATAAGTGAGGCGGAAGATGAACTGGAGAATTAAGAACACAGCCTGATTAAATAAACGACAAAATAGGAAGATTCAGTTTCTGGCAAATAGCAGGAAAGCTTAACAACTATGGAAATAGTAAATAAGGACATAATAGGAGAATGTTTCCCAGAGCTTTTTAATATAGAATTTAATTTCTATAGAGTCCCTTTCAGAATTAATCACTAGAGAAACATGATCAGAAAATGCCACAACAAAGCTTTAAAGACAAAGAAACTATATATCAAGGAAACAGAGAGAGGAGAAATAGAATTTAAAGTAGCCGGGGTCTTGCGACCTGAACAGTAGAAGCAAAGAGAATGAGGGGAAGCGTGTGAGATTCCTACCATGTCACGTATCTGCACTCTCATATTCCAGTAAAAGAGAAGGAAAACCTCCCCTTGAATGACAGGGCTTGTCCAGGGTTCTCTCAGTTATCTTACAGATCCGATCCTATTAAATAAACAGCAAAAATACTCTGTAGAATTGAATAGAAGTTATTGCAAATTGTGACATATAAAAATAAAGACAATTTGGAAAGCTTTGTTTGTTTATTCCTTCTGTGAACATTTAAAGAGGCTCTAAGGTACACGAGGTACTGGGTTGGTTGCTAGAAACTTCCCCTTCCAGGCGGTTTTTGTTTCACGGTGACAATTATTAAAATGCAATAGCGCTGGCTTAAAAACAGAATATAGGTCAGTGAGAGATAACAGAAATTCCAGAAGGAGACTCTAAAGAAGAAAAGATATAAAAATACGTGACACGTGAAGTATAAGGAACCACAGGGAAACACATAATTGTGTGTTTCGTTGTGATCACTAGAAGTTATGTGGAGAAGAATAAAGACCCCTAATTTATACCATAGAGCATAGTAAATCTAGGTGGATTTAAGACACAATATTAAAAAAATAATAAAATAGAATCCTATCCTTACTAAACTGTGGAGGGAACCTCATTTCTTCCTTGTTTGAATTCTAACACTTTCAGCAATAAGGATGACAGGTTAAGAACCACACAGATTTAAAGCTTCATGAAAAACAAGAGCATCCAGCTATAACGGAAATGATTAGGATATGCGTATCCCAGATATGACAAAGAAAAGTCTGAATTCAAAGTATATAAAAAGCCTACACACATTGTGAAGGGATGAAACCTTATGTCTATTGAGCCCATGTCTGGAGAATGTAAGTAAATATCAAATGCAATAATAAAGTTAGGGAGGAAGATAATCCATTTCACAGGTAATTAAAAAAAGAAAAGAAAAGAAAGCAACTGTGAGCTCCCACATTGCAACCATTAGCAAAAAAACAAGTCAAAATAATAAAACCTAGTGCTGGTACAACTCTCTGCAGTTTTCTCCATTCACCAGTGTCTATGAATAAGTAACCCACACATGAGCACATAATTTGAGGCAGTGTTTCTCCTTGGAGAATCAAGGAAATTATTGCTGTTAGATTAAAATCTGTTTTCAGGGCGCCTGAATGGCTCAGTGGGTTAAGCCTCTGCCTTCAGTTCAGGTCATGATCTCAGGGTCCTGGGATTGAGCCCCGAGTCGGGCTCTCTGCTCAGCAGGGAGCCTGCTTCCCCCTCTCTCTCTGCTTGCCTCTCTGCCTACTTGTGATCTCTCTCTCTGTCAAATAAATAAATAAAGTCTTAAAAAAATAAAATAAAATCTGTTTTCATACAGATGTTCATGGGAGCATTGCTTATAACAGTGAAGGCCAAAATACTCACAAACTGCGGAGAGGTTAAGTAAGTGGAACCTTATCAGTACAAAGGAGTAAGATAAAACCATTGGCCACAAATTAGAACTTATTCACATATATGGAAAAAGTATGTACAAAAACTTTTAAAGCACAAAATGTAAGATCCGTTGAACATAATGAATTACAAATTAAATATATTTATGGAAAATTAAAGGAGATTCTAAGAACTAGCGATAGTTATGATGCTAATAAAAGCCAGCTTTCAGGGTGCCTGACTGGCTTGGTCGGTAGCGCCTGCGACTCTTGGTCTCAGGGTCATTGAATTCAAGCCCCACATTGGGTACAGAGCTCCCTAAAAAAAAGAAAAAGCCACCTTTCATTGACCCTTTATTTTTGCCATGCTCTTTGCTATATCCTTCATGAATATTATCTCATTTAATCTTCTCAACTGCGTGTGTGGTAGGTATTCTCTCGAGTGAAATCTGATGCATGCCAAGTACCTTGCCCCAGGACACACAGCTAGTAAATCGTAAAGGTGGGATTCGAACTCCAGAGTCGAAGCTAATACACTGCCTCACAATTATTTCTTAGGATCGACAGTCCACGTGTTCTCTGAATTTCTGTCATAAAGCTGCCCCCAGTTGGGTTCTCCTGAAGTTGCTAACTGGGGCGTCACCAGGGAGGATGTCTCAGCTGAAGGCCTGGAGAATTATCAACGGAGGGAACTGCTCTCCTACCTTTGGCAGCCCTTATAGTTTAGGTCTATGTGGACTAACTGTTCTGCCCTCCTTCCTTCCGGATTGCCATGTAAGACCCCATGCCCAAGACCACGGAATTATATGTGGGCTTCATTTCCCGGTGACCGCCTTTTCCAGTGAGGCAACTTCTAGAAAGGGTGGGCTCCACATCATGTCTTCCTTCCTCCCTCCCTCTCTTCCTTCCTCCCTCCCTCCCTCCATTCCTCCTTCCCTCCCTTTCACTTTTCTTCCTTCCTTCCTTTCTTTCTTTTCTTTTCTTTCTCTTCTTTTCTTTTCCTTTTCTTTCTCTCTCCCTCCCTCTCTCTCTTTCTTTCTTTCTCTCCTTCCTTCCTTCCTCTCTCTTTCTTCAAAAGATTTTATTTATTTATTTGACAGAGAGATAGAGCCAGAGAGCACAAGTGAGGGGAATGGCGGAGGGAGAAGGAGAAGCAGGCTCCCTGCTTAGGAAGCCCAATCCGGAGCTCAGTCCCAGGACCCTGGGATCATGACCTGAGCCAAAGGCAGACACTTAACCAACTGAGCCACCCAGACGCCCCACCCATCCTGCCTTTCTCACTCACTTCTCTCTCATACCTCCTCCTTCCCAGTTTAGCACCAACCTTCCTTAAAATGATTCCAAAAACATTGTTTTGCAATCAGGCTCTCCATTTGAGCCAAATGTCTCCTCCAAAGGCCTTTGCCTCTCTGCCTCCCCTCCCCATGCCTTACTCACATTCCAACAGGCAGAAGAGAAGCATTTTTGAACGCTTCTACGTGTTTTCCTCGAAATAACATTTCACTTGAGATCAGGTGGCGAAAGAAGGCTGGACTGTGATGGAGACCTCCCACGAGCGGTGAGTCAGCCCACCCCGGTGTTTGGGCAGCTCCGTTGTGCAACAGAGCGGTTCTGGATGAGTCGCAAGTGCCTGAAAGATTGGTCAGTGAGCCCCGGCTGAAGCAGGGTCTGGCAAACTAAGGCCTGCAACCTGTTTTAATGCAATCTGCTAGCTAAGAATTGAAACTAAAGCAAAAAGAGCATTTTTGGGTGATGTGCAAAAATTATGCGAAATCCAAATTTTAAGTATTTTAAAGAAAGCTTAATTGGAACATGGTCACCTCCGTTTTGTACCCATTTGAGTATTTATGACAGAGAGGCCCTCACAGCCTAGAGCGTCTACTCTCTGGCCCTTCACAGATTTGTGTACCCCTGGTGTAAAGGAACGGCTCTTCTTCCTGCAGGACTCAGTGGAAGCACTCATGCTCTCTCTCGGACCTGCACGAAAGACCTTTTTTCATCCCAGGACCATGGAAGGAGTCTCTGCAGAGGGAAAACGACATCTGTGATCGTACCCGTGACCCAGAGTGGGGACTGAGGGCGGGAGAGAGAGGTGAAGGCTGTCTTCGGAGGGCTTTGACGTTACTCCCCGGGGTAGAAGCAGAATGATTCTAGGATGTTCTCAGCACTAGACATATGAACTTGGTCCAATGGGAGCCGAGTCGGAACCATCAGGACACAGCGAGCCCACTTCCCTCACCTCCGGAGCTGGATCCCCCACGGGGCTCACCACACGGGAGGGGCCATTCTCTTTTTTGAATCTTTCATCTCCCAACTCCATCCTAAGAACTCTCGAGAAGGAGTTTCCACTTAAAAACACAACACAACACAACACAACACAAAACACACACACACACACACACACACACACACACACACACACTACAAGTTCAGGCCCACTCAGCCCGGGGAGTTTATCTTACTCAGTTGTCTCAGCAAGAGAATCGAGAAGTACTATGACTCATTGTAATAAGGTAGATATTGTGACAAGAAAGATGTTAACATCTTAATGAAAGCCCTGAGGGGAAATTTGCATAACACAGTCTCTTTGTTGCTTAAAAAAAGCCACTGATGCCTTATTAAAAAAAATCAAAACCCAATTTTGTTAAATATTCAGTCTGGGAATGATTTGGAATATTCCCCTTATCTCCTGGGTGGTTTTCTTCCCCTGACAGAGTCACGGATGCCCCGGGTTGGAGAGGCCGGTCTTCCCTCAGCCTGCCTTCCTCGAGGGTCCTGGGGTGGTGCAGTGTCTTATTCCTTCTGGAGCCCCGTGTGTTCTGTAGTCTGGGAAGAACCAGAGGACAGAGACTGGAAACTCTGAAAAGGTAACAAGAAATCCCATTGCTGGGCGCCTGGGTGGCTCAGTGGGTTAAAGCCTCTGCCTTCAGTTCAGGTCATGGTCTCAGGGTCCTGGGATTGAGGCCCGCATGGGCTCTCTGCTCCGCAGGGAGCCTGTTTCTTCCTCTCTCTCTCTCTCTGCCTGCCTCTCTGCCTACTTGTGATCTCTCTCTCTGTGTCAAAAAAAAAAAAAAAA
>LNAC01000213.1:1339571-1370048 GCA_002007465.1 Ailurus styani | reverse complement strand
TTGAATCACATCAAAAACCTGGCTCTTTTGAAAATAACCTGTTGAGGGCGCCTGGGTGGCTCAGTGGGTTAATGCCTCTGCTTTCGGCTCAGGTCATGATCTCAGGGTCCTGGGATCGAGGCCCGCATCGGGCTCCCTGCTCAGCGGGGAGCCTGCTTCCCCCTCTTTCTCTCTCTGCCTGCCTCTCTGCCTCCTTGTGATCTCTCTCCCTCTGTGAAATAAATAAATAAAATCTTTAAAAAAATAAAAAAATATGACCTAATCCCTCTTTTTTTTGTGGCAGCTCTTCACATGGTTGTAGATAAGACTGTATATATTTTTAAGGTCCAACGATAATTTTTTTTCAGTCACATAGTAACATTAAAAAGTTGCACTGAGCCCCACCCCTCTGGCTTTTCTTTTTTTAAAAAAGATTTTATTTATTTATTTGACAGAGAGAGAGAGAGCACAAGCAGGAAGAGTGGAAGAGGGGAAGCAGGCTCCCGCTGATCAGGGAGCCCAAGGCGGGACTTTATCCCAGGACCCAGAGATCATGACCTGAGGCGAAGGCAGTTGCCCAACCAACTGATCCACCCAGGTGCCCGTTCTGGCTGGTTTTTGGTGTCAGCACAATGTCAATAGATCTTCCAGTAGAGAGCATCTCCATCCCTGGAAGCCAGTGGTACACACCTTTTAAGCTGGTGCACCTCCAAGAGGAAAGAGCGGGGGAAGGCAACTTGCCGCAGGGCAAAGTGTTTTAGCTGTGATGACATTATTGATGACTCTTTACAAGAAGAGATGAGTTGACACTCTGCACCCCACTGGGAGACATGGCAACTTCTGCACGCATACGTGTGTGCGTGTGTGTGTGATGGGCTGTTCCAGGTGGCCTCAACGGCTCCAGCTGATGTCAGGTGTGATGGAAGCTTCGGAGGAGATGCTTGTACCCTCCTGGGGAACAGGAAAGGGATTTTCATGAATGCCAGGGGATAAGGAGAGCAAAGCATTGCAGGGCCACGTGGTCCGTGGGGACTCATTGGATGGGAGGAGAAGGAGGAGGATCCTAAATGAACCAAGTCAAGGTTACTGGCCTTGCCCAAGGTTAGAAGGTCACTCAGAAGTGGTTGGTAAGCAGAGGTTTCCTCCTTTGTTCGTTCAGCTGGCCAAATCCCCCCCTCCACTGTCCACGGAAGTCTCCTTACCAGTTCTGCAGTTCCAGAATGTGTTTCTCAGCAGGGCACCAGCGGGCACCAATGGGGGCCTGACCGCCATGGGCACCTTTAACTATTGCTGTGTTATCTGCCTCCTCACACTGCAGCAGCCCTGCGTCCTGGCCCGTGGCTGCAATCACTATTCTTGGCAGAGACTCTAGTGGGGACGAGAAACAAACAAAACAAATGGCCAGCCCTTGTGTGGCCCAGTTTCCAAGGTAGGGCATCTATAGATAATCCTTTCAGAGCAGGTCAGCTCCAGGGTGAGCGCCCTGCTCCTGAGGCTCAGACGGACGCAGACCACAGAGGAGAGGTGAACTCCCGGTGGAATATTCTAGGCATCGCTCGATTTTAAGCCAGCAGCCAGTCTCCAAGTGATTTTATGGACAAGGGAAAAAAACCCTGTAAGAATAATCTCTTTCTCCTATATCATGGCCCTCTGTTGCTCATTATACTATGAAGAGAGTGTGGAGGTCCGAGTCTGAGCTTTACACCTCCCTTTCTTTCATCCTCCTTTTTACTAAATGAACAGTTGGGGTCCCCAGAGTGCTGACTGTTACCCTTTGACAACTATGGCTCTAGTGCCACCTCACTGGTCATTTACATAACCTTGTGTTCTTTTCAGATGAGAAGAACAGACCCTGGGTACCCAAGAGCAGAACCTCTCAGATGTTTGGAGAGACCTGGGCCACTTCAATCTTTGGAGCTTCCTTGTATATTAAAATAAAAGAAGCAATTAAAAATGAGAGTTATAAAACTCAGGGAATATCTTATATGTTTACATTTTAGGAATCAGAACTCTTGGGGCACCTGGGTGGCTCAGTCAGTTAAGCATCTGTCTTTAGCTCAGGTCGTGATCCTGGGGTCCTAGGATCTAGCCCTGCATTGGCAAGGAGTGTGGGGGGGGGTTCCCGCTCAGCAGGGAGTCTGCTTCTCCCGTTCCTATCTCTCCCCCTGCCCCCCTTCTCATGCTCTTTTTCAAATAAATAAATAAAATATTAAAAAAAATAAATCAGAATTCTTTACGGAAAAAAATGCAGTCCAATATAACTTAATAGTCACAAAATCTAGAAAAAGAGTGGTGCGCTATTGGCAGTGTTGTATAGTCACAAACTTAAGTTTAAGGTTGGACGATGAAGTCTTCTTTCTTCAGTCCCGTGTATCCTTAGGACTGTCTGAGGAGGTTTATTTGGGAAAGGTCAGAGGTCTTTTTTGAGGTCATGGTGATATGGAGCCCAACAGAATCTGCTGCCCCCTCTGCCTCTTTTGAGCTCTTCCAGCTCTGTGAGCTGGGGCACTCATGTCTTCATCAGGGCAGAGGACATAACTTTGTGTTTTTGGCTTTCTTTGATTTACTATCTTATTAAAGGCCCGCTTGTTTAAAATACATCAAAGTGAAAACTTTTACTTCATTGTGGAGCCACGAGTGAAGCAAATTTAGGGGCAGAACTAAGATCCTGATCTTGGCAACCTACTGGTGTTGTGGTAGTCACTTCCAAGATGGCTGCCAATGATCGTTGCCTACATATCCTTCTATATTGAATCGGGATAACCTTGCAACCAATAGGATACTGTGGAAATGAGGGAGCATGACTCCCAAGGCTTGGTCGGCGAAAACATTGTGACTTCTGCCTTGCTCACTCTTTTTTTTTTTTTAAAGATTTTATTTATTTATTTGAGAGAGAGAGAGAAACAGCACATGCAGAGGGGCAGAAGGAGAGGGAGAAGCAGACTCCGCACTGAGTCCCAAGACCCTGGGATCATGACCTTAGCTGAAGGCAGCTGCTTAACTGACTGAGCCACCCAGGTGCCCTGCCTTGTTCACTCTTGGATTCTGAGTGAACCCAGCTCCTGTGTCCTGAAGACACTCAAGTAGCCCATGAAGAGGACCAGATGGGGAAGAGCTGAGGCTTACTACCAACAACTAGTATCTGGTGGATCCTTCCTTCCTCCCCAGGGAGCCTTCAGATGACTGCAACCTCCTGAGACATCCTGAGCCAGAACCATCCAACAAAGCCAATCCCAGGTTCCTGCTATTCAGAAACTGAGCCTAATAATAACTGTTTACTGTTGTTATAAGTTGCTAAGTTTTAGAGTAGTTTGTTGCTCAGCAACAAATGACTAACATTGCCATTTTACATAACAAGCATAGTAAATACTAATACGGGTCACCCTGGTCACTGTCTGTAGTTATTCACCACCTTCTCCTTGTCTAGCCTGGGGTTTGAAATTCTTGCACTTAAGGATCATTCTCTTCTGGTCGTACTTTTCAGGAGAGTCATCTTAAAAGGCAAAGAGCTCTGTATGTGGTTTTATCTTAACCCTTAAACTGCATTGTGCTAACATTTGAATCGACACAGGAGAGAATTCCTGGGAGATAGGACTTGTGGATAAGAGATGGGAACAAATTTTGCTGTTGATGAGAAAGCAGTGGAGTATAGACTCAGAGTCGGAGAACTCAGCTTGAGTTCTTGCCTCATCCGTGTGATCATGGGCAACCTACGTCACCTCATGAGCCTTCGTTTCTCCTTCTATATAACGGGAATAATACAAGTACATATTAGTACTAGTAGTAGTTTCCCCTCTCCCCCAGCCCCCAAAGGACAAGCAACAGTAAGACACACAAAAGCATTTTTCATATTTTATTTTATTTTTGTAAAGATTTCATTTTTAAGTAATCTCTATATCCAACATGGGGCTTGAACTCGCACCCTGAGATCAAGAGTCTACTGACTGAGCCAGCCAGGCGCCCCCACACAATAGCACTGTGTAAGTCAGAAAGACATATACAAAAGTTAGCTTGTTTAAGAGCAATCTCTAAACAACAAAGTCAGCTTCCCAAGAGAGGAATACGTGGGCTCTTTTCCCATTTGTTCAAAGCCTTTTCTGTGCCGTGAGTTATTAGGAGTGGGGACATACAAATGAATAAAATAAGTTTCCTGACCTCAGGGGGTTGAGAGTATATGGAGTGATAAATAAGAAAACAGGCAATTACAATAAAATGTAAAAGGTGCTAAGCACAGGGTAATTAATTCCTTCCTTCATCAAACATTTATTGGGTGCCTTTCCCCACAAGTCATTGTGATGGAAGCTATTGAAACATAAACGAGGAAGGAAGCCCATTGAGAAGGCTGCCAGGAGGAGGCTTCATCAGCTCACTCATAAACCCTGCGGAGAAGAGAGTCCAGTGAAGTATAAGAATAAGGGTACAGAAGGCAAGGTGCATCAAGGCACAGAAGTGAGCCCCAACACAGAGACTTGGGGGTACTTCCTCCCTCTTAGCATTCTGGGTAAGTCAACACAACTGACAGGAACCGTCCCTCAAGGATGACTGGCTGATCCCAAACTCTATTTAAGCAGTTGGCAAAACAGTGTAAATGCAGGTAATGCAGGTAAAACAGTGTGTCTGATACCCCAACTGGGGGTGCCCGTCAATTCCCAATTACCCACCAGCGTTAGCCTAGCCCGTCTCCGGGTTCTGCTCGGTGACGGGCCCTTTTGCACTGTCGAGTGACTAAGAGAATACCAACAAACTTAAATATTAGCCCAACTGATAATTAGGTTAATTAAGCTAATAATTAGGAGGGTAAATTTATTGTGCAGGAAGTCATCAAAAGTAGGCCAAGGCCAATTAAAATTGAAATTAAAATTAACTGCCAACTGGGGTTTCCTGACCTCACTGTTGGCTCGGACCATCCACCCTTCACTGCGCACAGTCAGGAGCCCCTCTTCCTTCACGCTCACGTCTGCTGCTCCGAGCTCCTGGCTGCAGAGACAAGGTGGAGAGAGCAAAGCGTCCTTTGGGGTCTCAAGCCTATAATCCGATGCAGAGAAATATCTCATTGCCTTCAAATGACGAAAGTAAAAGATCAACTGATTTCATTTCCTCATCAAGATGGATAATTTCCAAGTGCTGAACCTGAACTACACGCTTTAAAGCCATTTGCTCCCAAGGCCCGGCCCCGGCAGCATCACCTCCCTGGGCTCCTATCGCCAGCCCTCGGCGACAAGCAAGACGAGCTCAGCGCAGACGGGCGTTTAATTTGATTTCCAGGATAACATATCCCTCAAAGGTGCAGAATTCCCGAAGGAGATAAGATGGGTTTATTATTCACTGGGTAGAGTTATCCAGACGCCACACCCCCCCAACCGTGTCCCCTGAGTATAAGACGGAGCAGAAACAAGTCACATAAACGGGTGCCAGGAGTCTGACGTCTTTGCCCAAACAGTCTCACTGTTTTGAGGACTTGCCCCCTGGGCAAGGAGCCTGAGGACTTTGTGTCACTCCTGCTTGTCTCTCACATGTGGGCCTTTCTCAGTCATCTCATCCTGGCCCACATGCCGAGCTCTGCGTCATTTCTATTTAGGATAATAAAAGGGATGGGGATCGTCACGCTGACAGGAAGAAAGGATTTGCATGTCTCTTTGGGTTGGTTCTTGCCATACTACACCACAGGCAGTGGCGCTGAGCTTAGCTCGGAGCTGGGTCTCTATCTCAGGCTCAGATCAGCTTGTCCTGCTGTCCTCTCTCTTTGTCAAGGTTCCCAGCGACCCAGCTCTGGACACCAGCCGCTCTGTCCCTGGCTCACTCCCCTCCCTCAGGTTCATTGCAAAGGGCAGTGCTGCCATCTCTGTTTCCTCCATCCCTTTTGCTCCCAGACCCCTTTTGCCTTAAGTCATTTGCTATAAATCCTGAGCTTTGGCCCTCAGTTGTCATTCCTGAGTGGGTGACTCAGCAAAGCCCCTGGTGTTTGGCTTTCTCACTGCTCAATGATTCACTCACTGTCTGTGGCCACATAGCATATGTAGTCGAGATTTATGCCTCTGTAAAATCACGGACCTCCACATGTCAAGGATTTTGGGGGCTGCTGGTAAATGGTGAAGGTGATGGTGTTAGCTTCTTGGTTGCCAAGGGTCTTCTGAATCAGAGTGCTGCTGAGACACAAAGTATAAACAGGAAACAAGGATTTAATTGGGATCAGCTACTATTATTGTTTGCTCATGCAAAGGATAGCTGGTCTGAACAGATACTGGTCTCAGTGTATCGCCTGTCCTGGTAGAAGAGCTCCAATCTTCTTGGGCAGCCAGCAGTGTTTCAAGCGCATTTGCCTCTGTCTCCAAATCCACTACACATTTTACTACCTGGGGTGTACGGTTGTCAGGTGGCTCTTTTGTTTTGTGGTGACCTTGAATGTGGAGCTGGTGTTACTTACCTGAGAGAATCAATCACTTGGTTTATGGGGAGAAAGAGAAATGTTAAATATCAACTGAAAAATTTTTGTTTGGAAACTAAAGGTGTGAGATAAAATACAGGGAGATGAGGCAAAAGGCCTTTTAAATCCATGATAGAGACAGGGAGAGCTTGAAATAACACGGTCAGTGGTAGTGGGGTTGGAGAAGAAGAGATGGTTAGGAAAGGCACTTAGTAAGTCAAGTAATCAGGACTTGGGGACGAATAAGCTGGAACAAGTAATCGAAGGAGACCTTTAGATTTAAGACCTTTAGATATAAGAAGGATGAAGTCATGATAGGGAAGTTTAAGAAGTTTCTAGATGTGGTGGGACAGGAAATTAAAGAAGTTCTGATTAATGATCCTTACATTTTTGCATGTAAATTTTTTTTCTAGTCAGGTTACTGGACTTCTTCTTTATCTCATTAATAAATTCAGTTTTGGATATGTTTGAGCACCCTTGTTTACACTTAAGAATTAGAAATCTGGGTTGGTAATAACATTTTTGGAAGTCACCCACGAGTAGAAGATGTTAAAGCCATAGATCTGGATTAGATCATCTAAGAAGGGTATAAAGTCTGGAAACAGAAGCAAAAAGAAGCCTGAAGAAGAGGTCCTGGAGGAAGAGGATGAGGACCTGAAAAGGGGCAGTAAAAAAAGAAATAGGACAGGGTGCCTGGATGGCTCACTGGGTTAAAGCCTCTGCCTTTGGCTCAGGTCAGGATCTCAGGGTCCTGGGTTGGAGGCCCGCATCCGGCTCTCTGCTCATCAGGGAGCCTGCTTCCTCCTTTCTCTGCCTGCCTCTCTGCCTACTTGTAATCTCGCTCTCTCCATCAAATAAAAAAGAAATCTTAAAAAAAAGAAAAGAAAAGAAAGAAAGAAATAGGAAAAACCAGAAGGGAATCTGTCTTGGAAGATAAAGGAAAAAAAAAGAGGTTTTAAGGAGCCAGTGACTGAGACCTTTAAATGATAGAAAAAAAATTAAGTAAGGTCAAAATGGAAAAATATGTCACACTTGATGTTTAGAATGTTTGGGACATCATCAAAGCATTTTCAGGACAGAGAAGAGAGAAGTGAAAATGAATTAGGTTGGCTGTGAATAGTCAATTCAAGAAAATCTTGAATAAGAAATATGAATCTTTTCAATAAATGATGCTAGGTCAGTTGGATATCCATACAAAAATTAATTTTGGACTTCCCACGCACCAATTTAAAATATCAGTCTCAGGTAGATGGTAGAGAAAGTAATAAAACTTTGTGAAGACAATGTAGGATAATATCTTCATCATCTTGATGTAGGCAAATATTTCTTAAACAGAGCACAAACCCACTAAACACAAAAGAAAAAAGTGATAAATTGAACTATAATAAAATCAAGAGCCTCAATTTATCAAAAGGTATTAGTAATAGACTGAAAAGACAAACTGCAGAGTGAAATAAAATACTTACAATACTTACATCAAGTAAAGAACTCATATCTAGTGTATATAAAGAACTCTTATATATCAATAAGAAAAAGACAAAATGCCCAGTTAAAGGTGAGTAAAGAGGACAACCAAATGGATCAGTAAACACGAATAAGTGCTTAACATCCATTAACCTTTATCAGGAAATTGCAAGTTAAAACTACAATGAGCTACCACTATACATCCATTAAAATGGCTAAAATTAAACACACTGATAATACCAAGTACTGGCAAGGATGCAGAGAAACTGAAACTAGCTTACACCTCTGGTGGAAGTATATATTAATACAAACATTTTGAAAAACTGCAGTGTATTCTAAAGTTGAGCAGGGAGAGCAGCTGGATGGCACCACAGTTGGTTAAACATCCAACTCTTGGTTTCAGCCCATGTCACGATCTCAGGGTCTGGGGATTGAGACCCAGGTCAGGCTCCATGCTCAGCAGGGAATCTGCTTGAGGAGTCTCTCTGTCCCTCTCCTTCTGCCTCCCTCCCCCTGACTCTCTCTCTAAAATCAATCAATCAATCAATCAATCAATCTTTAAAAAAATAAAGTTGAGCATGGGAAGAAGTAAAGTTGAATGTGGATACCAATAAGTATGTAGGTATGGTGGGGACTGGAAGTTAGAAGAGTTCTGGTTAATGATCTTTAGTTTTTGCATATAAGTTTTATCCAGCCAATTTAGTGGATATCTTTTTTACTTTCTCTAAAATTTTTCAGTTAACTCCTTTGGATTTTACAGATAAAGAATCATATTATCTATAGATAATTAAAATTTAGTATTATTCAATATTTATACTCTTAAATCGTTTTCTTGTCTTATTGCATCGGCAAGTATATAAAAAACAATAATGAATAGGAGCATCATTAATGAGCATCTTATTTTGTTTCTGACTTGAGTACAAAGCTTCAAATGTTTCACATTAAATATGATGTTGGTTATAGGTTTCTAGTAGATGTACTTCAAATAACAAAAAAGTTTATTGACATTTCCATATTACTAAGAGTATTTTATATTAAAAATGGGTGTGGAATTTTATTAATGCCTTTTACCATCTCTTGAAATGACATGAAGAGTCATTCTCTTTATTAATGGAATACCTTGCATTACTAGATTTCCAATTTAGCCATCATTGTGTTTCCAAAATAAAGTCCTTGAAAGGCTAAAATAACAAAGAAATTATATGTTTTTTAAGATTTCATAGAATTCATCTTTGAAACTGACTGCACATAGAGACTTCTTTGGAAGGGATTTTTTTTTAATTATCTTTTTCTATTTCTTCCATGGCTATTGATCTAATCTGGGATTATATTTAAAAACAAATAATTTTAATAATATATAAATTCTTGGCAATTAATTCCTTTGATCTAAACTTTCATATTTAGTGGTATAAGTTGTACATAACACACAATCTTTACAATTTCCTAAATAACTGCATTTTGTACCTATCTTCATTTATGTTTCCTTTTCTTTCTTGACCATATATGTCAATACATTATCTTTCCTTTTTAAGAACCAGAATTATTAGGTCTATTTTATCTTTTATTATTATTACTGAAGTACAGCAGACACACAGTGTTTGTTACATTAGTTTCAGATGTACAACAGTGATTTGACAAGTCTATACATTATGCTGTGCTTACCACAAGTGTAGCTAACACACACACACCATACAATGCTATTATAATACCATCGACTATATTCTGTATATCTTTTTCTTTTTTAAAAAAGCTTTTATTTATTTATTTTGAGAGAGAGAGAGAAAGAAATAGAGAGAGCATGAGCAGTGGGGAGGGGCAGAAGGAGAGAGAGAGGGAGAAGCAGATTCTGAACTGAGCAGAGAGCCTGTCTCAGGACTCCATCCCAGGACCCTGGGATCATGACCTGAACTGAAGGCAGACGCTTAACTGACTGAGCCACCCAGGCACCCTTGTATGCTGTATTTTTCATTCCTGTGAATTATTCATTCCGTAACTAGAAGCCTGTGTCTCCCACTCCCTTCACACATTTTGCCCATCACCCCTCATTGTCCCCTTTGGTACCATCAGTTTGTTCTCTGTGTTTATGGCTTTTTCTACTTTTTTGTTTTCTCATTTGTTTTGTTTTTTAGATTGCATATATAAATGAAATCATATGGCCTCTATCTTTCTCTGACTGACTTATTTCACATAGCATTATACCCTCTAGATCTATCTATGTTGTTGCAAATGGCAAGATCTCATTTTTTTGTATGGCTGAATAATACTCCATTACCTACATATTTATAAATATATCTCATCTTCTTTATTCATTTATCAATGGATACTTGGGTTGCTTCCATATCTTGACTATTTTAAGTAATGCTGCAATAAATGTAGGGATGCATGTGTCTTTTCAAGTTAATTTTTTTTTTACTTTGGGTAAATTCTCAGTAGTGGAATTCCTGACTCATATGAATTTTTGTTTTTCATTTTCTGAGGAACCTCCATACTGTTTTCCACAGTGGCTACACCAAGTTTTTGAGCTTCCAACTCCCTCTCTTATTTACAAATTTGAATTATTTTTTATTTGACTTTTAGCCTTAGCTCAGCATATATACTCAATTTTCTCTTGCTTTCTACATTTCATTAACTCAGATAATATGTACAGACAGCTAAATGAAAAGATTTCTAGGGTACAATTTGATAGGTTTTGATAAATGCTTATAGTCCTATAAAGATATAGAACATTGCCACCGTCCCATTCACAATTATTCTGATTTCTATTGCCTTATAATAACTTCATACTCACTTTATTGTCTTATGATAACAGTAACTTTGCCTGTCCTTGAACTTCATATAGATATCCAGACAAATAAATGTTTGAAGTTCCTGGATTAGGACTCAGTTTTACTCACCCGAAACTTTATCCTCTGTGGTTCACAGATCTTTCCTCTGGGCTCTTTGTTCCATGTTCTGAGTGTCCTTCCTCTTCTATGAAAGGTAACATGTTTGCAGCTTAGAATTCTCTTAGTGTGTTTCCTGTCAGGAGAATTTTAAGGGTCCAAAGCCTTCTTTTTATTTTGTATTTTCTCTGTCTTTTCCATCCAAGCCTGCCATGTTTTTATTGATATAATTCCATGGAAAGCTTTGTGGATCTCCTGGGAATTTAAAAAAAAAATTTTTTTAAATTTATTTGACAGAACAGAGAGCCTGATGTGGGGGTTGATCTCGGGACCCTGGGATCATGACCTGAGCTGAAGGCAGATGCCCAACCGACTGAGCCACCCAGGCACCATCCAGGTGCCCCTCTCCTGGGAATCTTATCAAAATCAACTCTATTAAACAAAAGCTACACCCACAAATCTTGAGATAAGTTTTTCTCTACCTTGGGATTTTGCTGAGGGACAACACCCTTAAACTTTTCAGAAGCCCTATTATTTGTTCCAGAAGGTCTGTTATGGGTAGCCTTGAAATTTTTAAAGGGCCTTATTTATTTATTTACTCTTATAGATTTTATTTTTCAGTTATCTGTACACCCAATATGAGGCTTGAACTTACAACCCTGTGATCAAAAGCAGCATGCTCCACCAACTGAGGCAGCCAAGGTGCCCCTAAAGGGTCTTATGGTATGCTGAGGCACCAACTTTGATATTTCTGAGTTTTTATTATTATTATTTTTTATATTTCTGAGGTTTTAACAAAGAACATTATGGCCATAATCTCAGCTCACTTTAGGAGATGTGTCCCTGGTAGTGCCCTAGACTTGATCTTTGCTCAAGAGCCATTTCTTCATTTCACCATTCTTTGCGGTCTAGAGAGGCTGAAACATTTTCAAAACCATAAATTTCCAGTTCCTTCATGTTTAACAGTCCTTCTTTTAGTATATATTTCTCCTCTTACCATTTCTCATAAATATTATAAGCATTTTGCCTGTAAATATTTCCAGACAGATCACCCGGTTCATTGGGTATATTTTTTATTTTCCACATTACTGCAAGTGACAGTATTGCTAAACTTCCTGCCACTACATAACAAAGATCCCCTTCCCTCTAATTTCCAATAGCCAATGAACCATAGGAAACTGCCACATTTATATATAAAAAATGGCTGGATGTTGGCCAATTTCATATAGTTCAACCTAATAACCCATTTCTGTTAGTTTCGTGAGTGGGAGGGATTTAGCACATTCTCCACCTTGCCTGCACACTAAAATTACCTTGGGAAGATTTTAAAAACCATGACACTCAGGCTGAACCTCAGAACAATTAGACCCAACCCTCTAGAGCTTCAACCTGGGCCTCACTGGTTGCCAAAGCTCCATAGATGATTCCAGTGTGTGGCCCAACTTGAGAAGCATGGCTTTAGGGAAATGTATGTAGCTTATTTTCTGGGATGAGACTACCCAATGTCCCTGTGGCCTTAGGTTATCTGGAATAGTACTGTGATTCTCCAGTCCTGACACTGACTTATCAGTTAAAAATTTAATGTTAGAATTACTATTTTAGAGAGTGGTATTTAAAATCTGACTGAGGTAAACTCTAGAGTAAGTTATTCTGAAAGTAGGAAATTAGAAACAGCTGTTCCATCACCCTGGGATTTATTAATTTCTCATACTTTATCCTCTAGTGCCTGTGATTTGAAAGGTCCTCTGGAGGATCAATGGAAATCCTGCTTTCTCTTTTCTTTTCTTTTTTTCTTTTTTCTTTTTACATTTCTTTTGCCATTTCTGTAATTATGGAAGAGATAAAGGACAATAATATGTGTTCAGTCAGTTAAGACTTACTGAGCACTTAGGTGGGCCAACTCCCATCCTAAAAGCCATACATCCAACAGATTATTGACCCAACTTGTGAGGAAGGGGTTACAGGCTTCTCCAGAGAAACAAAACTGATAGAGAAAAGGTTCGTTATAAAGAATGGGCTCATTTGATTGTGGAGGCTGACAAGCCCCATCATCTGCAGGTGGCAAGCTAGAGACCCAGCAGAGATAATGGCATAGTTCTACCCGAGTCTAAAGGCCAGGGAATAGGACAGCTTTCCAATCCCAAAGCCAGCAGGCTTGAGACCCAGAAAGATCCAGTTTTCAGTCTGAGTCCGAGGGCAGGAAAAAACAATGTTCCAGTTCAAAGTCAGCGAGACAAGAGGAATCCTCTCTTACTTAAGGGAGGGCCAATCTTTGTGTTCTCCTCAGGCTTTCAGCTGTTTTGAGGAGACGCTCCCTTAGGAGGGAAGACAACCTGCTTTGCTCAGTCTACCAACTGAAATGTTAATCTCACCCCAAAACACCCCTGCAGAAACATCCAGAATAATGTTTGACCATATATCTGGGCACCCCATGGCCCAGTCAAGTTGACATATAAAGTTCACCACCACGTTTTTATCTTATTTTGTAGATGAAGAAACCAAGGCAGCATCCACAGCTGGGTGATGGAGCTGGGATTCAAACCCAGGCTGTCTGGCTCGAGAGTGAATGTTCTTAACCACTCCACAGGTTTGGGAGCACAGGTGAGCCTGGAGAGCCAAGATTAGTGGTACCACTTAACTTGCCAAGTCACAGCATTCAGGGCTGACCAGACTTCTAAAATGGGGTGGGACACAGTCTCCCTAGTTGCTCTCTTCTTCTCGGGCTCTTTAAAATAGACTGACAGATCTTTTTTGGTTTAACAGCTTTATTGCCAATACTTGAGAAAGAGCAGGGAGAAAGGGGCTGGAGGTATTAAAAAAAACAAACAAACAAACCCCAAAACCCAAACTTGGGGGGAATTTAAAAGCTTCTAGAAACTTAGACGATTCTCATAGGAAATTTTCCTGTTTCTGACTCTTTTCCTATTTTAGTAGCTCGAAGCCCTGATAGTTCCTGTTTTTGGTTTCAGTTTGTGAGGGTGGAACTCACCAAACCCTCTCTCTTCTTCAGTCTGCTGGATTCTTCAGACAAGCAATTTAAAAATATCAGGAGCTTCCGGGCACTGGGGTGGCTCAGTCAGTTAAGCGTTCGACTCTTGATTTCAATTCAGGTCGTGATCTCAAGATTGAGGGATCAAGCCCCGTGTTGGGTTCCATGCTTAGCATGGAGTCTGCTTGAGATTCTCTCTCTCCCTCTCCCTCTGCCCCTCCCTGCTATATGTGTGCTCGTTCTCTCTCTCCAAAATAAATAAATAAATCTTAAAAGAAAAAAACGGGAGCTTAGTTTTTTTTCCCAAGACAAAATATTATTCAGTATCCCAATATGTTAAACACATAAAGGCAGCATTTTGTAAGTATATATTTTTTCAATAAAGTCACACTTTTACCTTTTCCTAATTTACAAAGTTAATCAAAGAGAATCCCGAGTTTGTGTTGATGAACACAAAAATAGGAAATCATGGCTGTATAAGACATTTGAGTCTTATACAAGTCTCAATATCCAATTTATTTCTGTAATGTGTTTTGAATATACAGTATCAAGGGAACCCTGATTCACACAGATAAGTAGCTTACCTCGCAATCTCAAGTTTCTCTTTGACCAAACCAATCCCAAAGCACTGAAGGGGATGTGTAGGACTTTTTCGTTCCAGTGTCAAATCACCAACAATATCTAACAACTAGCTTACTTCCTTATCATAAATATAAAAACCAATCAATACACACCCACATTTACAATAAATGCTAAGCCTGACAATTTTATGACAGTAACACAATGAAAACTGTTCTGATTTTACTTGTTATTTCATATTAATTACAGCTCCATGCAGGCTGAGTAAATGTGCCTGAACCTTGTTCATAGTTATATAAAAGTGCCTCAGAAGAGCCTACCACCTAGTAGGCATAAAATAAATGTTTGTGGAATGAATGAATGTACAAACCAATCTTTCCTGGTAGATCATTAAGTATTGGGATTATACATACGCTTTATTTTTACTTTTTAAATTTTCCTTTGTGCGTGTTTGAATCTTAGAAAGATCAGTGTAGGGTGACAAACTTCATAATCAATGACTCGTTTACAAGACTTTCAAATATATTGCCAGATCTGGCAGTAGAAGTTCTTTAGGGTCTGCCTGAATACAAGTTCACGAGGCGGAATGAATTTAACCCATTGGTTGGTTGTCTTCAATATCAAAGTTAGCACTGGGCATATTTGAGATCATGTTGAGTCTTTCTACAGTAGAAAATATTACATCACAACCTTGAGTCAAAACATTTGTGGAACCCAAAACATGTCATGGAACTCAGGGTTAGCCCTTGGGTTGTAAGGAGCACCTCTGAAAACCACTCCTGGAGTTTACATAGGCCACCTCCTCCATGAGGGCCCCTGGCTCCAGCATGTAGCTCTGAAGGCAGTGAGGGCACACAAGGGGCATCATGGGTAACCACGCAAGTGCCCCCCCCCCGGGGTGAAGAAGGTACCCATATCTTACTAAAACCATAACAATTTCACGACCGATTTTTTTTTTTACCTCTTTCTATATGCTAGACACTGTTCCAAGGACTTTACATTTATTGACTCATTTGTTCTTAAAACAACCCAGTTTTAACAGGTCTTATCATTATTATTCCCATTTCATAGTTGAAGAAACTGAGTTAGAGAAGGCACCCCGCTGGGCCATGGCAGAGCACAGAGCTCCCTTGCGTGGACTAACTCGGAAGCCAGTGGACCCACTACCCCACACTGACAGAAGGTGGAACTCCCCGGAGGCAACCTGTTGGACTTACAGGTAGAAACTTGCAGCCTCACAGTCACTTCTATATTTAATTCACTTCTTTACTTTGACTTCAATAATTAATAATAATAATAGTAGTAGGACTAGTAGTAATAATAATCACAAGGGGCACCTGGGTGGTGTAGTCAGTTAAGCGTTGGACTCTTGGTTTCCACTCAGGTCGTGATCTCAGGGTTGGAAGATCGAACCCCAAGTCAGGCTCAGTGGCGAGCCTGCTCTGATTCTCTCTTCCTCTCCCTCTGCCCATCCCTTTCATGCTCTCTTTCTCTCTCTCTGTAAAATAAAAAAATACATCTTTAAAAAAATAATAGTAATGACAAGAATACACTTTAGTACATTGGTCCAAATGGTATTAGTAAATTCAGGGCTGTGTTTGCTATTTCAGGACAGTCCGATCTCAGAATTGATCAAAATGGCCAGCATGCTGATCTTCAATGCCAGTTGTAATGAGATGCTATTTAAAAATCCTTTAAAACTATCTTATTTACTTGAAGAAAAATTTAGTGTTGCAAATTATTTTTTTAAAGCAGATAAATTAAGCACAGATTGAATGCACTATTGTGGGAGAGTAGATATGGTGACTCTTCTTCCGGCAATTGTTTTGATTAAAATGACTTGGCAACCTTGTGCTCGTCGAGAGTAGCTCCAAACAATTCGGCCTTCTGTCAGCACAAGGGTAAACACGAGCCCGGAATCCCACAGTGCTGCTTAGAAGATGACTCCAGCGTGGAATTTCATTATTTTTTAAGGTTATGATTTTTAAAAAGTAAAAAAAAAAAAAATCATGTCGAGATTTTGAGGAATACTGAGTATGTATCCAGAAACAGTCCCACAACGAGATATCCCGGGACTCTGGTTTGAGAAGCACCGGCTTCACTGGGTTTCCTCCTGCCCCAGTTTCCTGCGCGATGCACTGACCCCCAGCTCCACGGAAAGAGAGAAGAGGCTCCTGTCATGACACCCTGAATCTCCACCTCCTTTCCCCGGGAAGGCAGCAACGCTGAGGTTGATCCTCCGCTATGGGAATGGGGATGAGAGATGCATGAGTCAGCCAGGAGCTGGGAGGTGAGAGCTGGCGGCGTCAGAGCACTCCGTGAGCCCATCTGCCGGATCCAAATGTCAAAGGAGGCTTTGCGGGCTCTGCAGCTGCAAGGCGAGAAGGGCACCTTCACTCTCCACCCCCACGGCAAGGAGCAGATGGGTTTTTGACTTGAAGAGGCAGTGGAGAGGCATCTGAACTTTATTACGTATAAATATATGTATAAATAAATATAAATATAAATAAATATATTTATTGCGGAGATAACTGGGGAAATTTAAGCACAGTCTGAGCGCTAGATGATATTCTGGAATCGTGTTAGTTGGGATAATGGTTTTGGTATTTTAATGATGTTAAAAAAATGGCAGGAGAATGGGTAGGCAGATGAAACCAGCTTGGCAAATGTTAGCAAGCTGGGTGATGAGTACATAGGGATTCGTTGTTTTTTTTTTTCCCCTCTACTTTGTTTTGTGCCAAATTTTCCATTTTGAAGATTTTTTTGTTTTTGTTTTTTAAGCAGGAAAAAGTGATCTTTCTATTTGAAAACGTTGGGAACCACTCTCATAGAAACGATGCAAATAACTGATTCATATTCAGTGACAGAAAGCTGATTATCCCTGATTTGACAGCTTGGTGTGATTCCATTGAAATAAAACCAAAATAAGGAGTCATAAATCATGATTTCTAGTATAAACCAGGCCACTTACTTTAATCCCCCTGGGCCTCAGATGATTCCTCCTCCGTGAAGACAGAATAACTTCACACTTATTTAAATTAAACAGACATTTATAAAGCCTATAACATTAGAGAAGATAATTCACATTAAAATTATGTAAAATACGAAATGCTATATGAAGGGATGTGACTGTTACTGTAGTAGTTATTTTCACCAACGTCATTATCATTATTCAAATATGTTCGGTTATAACAGAGTGACAATGAGTAGATCCAGAATATTCCCTATTGAAGGCAAGCCTGTGTAATGACCCTGGGTGTTTAACAGAGAGGATATGATCAAAGAGAAGAGACCAGGGTTGGATTCTCCTCTTCTGGTTTGAGAGACCTAGATATATAAGCCTTTTGGGCCTCTTGGATTCAGGCAGCTTTTCATCCATCCATCTGTCCATCCATCCATCCATCCATCCATCCATCCAACAAATACATGCCAGGTACTTCCTGCTATGTGCTTGGCTGGATGCCAAGGATGAAAAAGAGATGAAAGTTGAGTGGGAGGGACAGACATCTAAGAAGATGATTATAACAGAATATGGCATCACAGGAACATGGGATGGAGAAACCCAACTCAGCCTTGGAGGGGGAAGGGGAAATATTAGATAGGCTTCTGGAAGCCGTGTTGGTCAGAGAGAAAGAGTGGGGAAAAAACATTCCAGTAGAGGGATAGCATGACCAGAGACTTGGACGATGTACCTCAGGAAACCCTAGAGTGGCAGCTGGGCTGTTTTTTGCGAGGCAGGAGGATCCAAAGTTGAAAGCACCTGTTGGAGCTGAGACACAGTAAGATAACAGAGGCCAGAAGCCAGACCAGAGGTTGGGCCGGGCACGGAGAGAGCAATCCTGAAGGATTGAGGACAAGACTGCAGTGGCAAGTAGGAGTCTATTAAGGGTTGGAAGTGGTGGGGAGGGAACTGCTGGGCATTTCCCTTCATTCTGGCTCAGTTCTATTTAAAGGGCCCTCAAGGTAACGCAGCCCACTTAAGCTGAGGAAGCTGAGGTACTGCTCAGGCTAAGCCACTGGCCTGAGGGTGGCATAAACAACATCAAGCTTTAATTAGAGATGCCATAGAGGAGTGCATGTGCCGAGTGCACGTTAATTAGGGCCTCACAGGTGATCTAACAGACGTACCACTTCCAGTTCGGTTAAGAAAAATGGTAATTATATACATATAAATATATATTATATATATATAATTTTATATATAATTTCACTGTCCCTGCATATGAATTAGTTATTTGTATTGTTTCTATGAGTGATTCCCAACTTTTTTCCTGCTTTATTTTTTTTTCTTTTAAAGATTTTATTTATTTATTGGAGAGAGAGAGCATGAGCAGGGGAAGCCGCAGAGGGGGAGGGAGAAGGGTCCCTGCTGAGCAAGGAGCCCCTTCAGTCTCAGGAGACTGGGTTCATGACCTGAGCCAAAGGCAGACGCTGACTGAATCCCCAAGCATCCCACTTTTTCCTGCTTAAAAAAAAATCTTTACAATGGAAAATTTGGCACAAAGCAGAGAAAAAAAACCCTGAATCCTATGTACTCATCACCCAGCTTGCTAACATTTGCCAAGCTGATTTCATCTGCCTACCCATCAACTTCCTGCCATTTTTTAAAACATGATTAAAATACTAAAACCGTTATTCCAACTAACACAATTAACAGTAATTCCAGAATATAATCTAGTGCTCAGACTGTGTTCAAATTTCAACTATTTTCTTTTCTGTTTGTTTCAGTATCTAATCAGGGTTCATACACTACATTGGGTTCACATGTCTTTAAACCCCTGATAATTCTCTGACTTATTTTTTTATTATGCCATTTATTTGTTGAGAAAACCAGGCCATTTCTTTTTTTTTTCCCAAAATATTTATTTATTTATTATATAGAGAGAAAATGAGCAGGGGGAGAGGCAGAGGGAGAGGGAGAATCCTCAAGCAGTCGCCCTGCTGATCATGGAGCCTGAGGCAGGGCTTGATCCCAGGGCCCTATGACCATGACTTGAGCTGAAATCAAGAGTCAGCCACTAAACCAACTGAGCAGCCAAGGCACCCCCAAACCAAATCATTTCTGTAGCAGAATTTCCCACATTCTGGATACGGCTGATTTAATCTTTCTAGTGTCATCTGATCCCCAATTTTTCAGAAACACTTCTTAAACTTATAAACTTTTATAGATTTTCTTCTCCCCTGTCTGGGTCAGCTCAGACTACCATAACAAAATACCATAGACTGGATGGCTTAAATAATAGCCATTTATTTTTTCACAGTTCTGGAGACTGGAATTCTATGACCAGAGTGTTAGTACAGTTTGGTTCCAATGAGAGCTCTCTTCCTGGATTTGCAGGTGGCTGCTTTCTTGCTGTGTGCTCACGTGGCTTTGCCATAGTGTATGCACATGGAGAGAGATCTCTTTTTCCCTTCCTATAAGGCCACTAATCCCAAATGGGGGGGGTTTCTCCTCATGACCAATTCTAAACTTAATGACTTCTCACGGGACCCACCTCAAAGTATCATCACATTAGGGGTTAGGACTTCAAAATGTGAATTTCTGGAGGGACACAAACTTTCACCCATAACATCCCCCAAACCCAGGCCACAATCTACACACAGGTATGGCTGCTTTTTTTTTTTTTAAATTTCACTGAGAAAATTCAGAATGACAAAAAAAATCCACTGTGAATTCCATAATGTTTACAATCTACAATTGTATATTATTAATGGTATAGTCATAGTATTACAGAAAACCTATAAGTATTTTACCATTGCTTTTATCTATCTATCTATCTATCTATCTATCTATCTATCTATCTATCTATCTATCATCTATCTATCTCTGTGTGCATATGAATGCTGCCTTTTGCAATGCTTACCAGAAGAAACGTTAGTTCTAGAAATGGACTATAGAAAACACTTGTTTTTGCAAAATAGCCTGAGACCAAGGTCATTCTATAAAGGAGTTCAGTCTTTTCTTTTTAAATGGAAATTAGCAATTTATCTTAAGAAAGTTATTGAGAGCCTATTTCATTTATTTGCATAATGATAAAATGTGCCAGCATTTCTCCTCTTTGCTATTATCAATAAATGGAGACACACGAAACCTTGGGAAAAAGGCATAAAAGGCACCCAAGAACCCTTTGGATCTCCTTTATGAACCAATCTGCTTTACAAAATGAAACTGGCACCTTTGTAAAAACATATTTCTATAAAAATCTCATGTAATCAATAAATCCTATTTAAATGCATGGTAGGCAATGTACTACTTCCTTCTCGTGTGGTAGCTCCTTATTATGTTATCTTAATACACAGAAACACATGCCTCTCTTCTTCCAATATCTGTGTTTAGCTACTCCATAAACAGAACAACACTGCACAGGAAATGGGAGCAGTTCCTGATAACTTATTGGATATGGGGGTTGAGAAAAAAGAGAAGTCCAGCATAATTCCCTGGTTCTGGCCTTAGTGTCTAGAAAAGCCATTGACAGAGATAGGAGAAAGTCCTAAAGCTGAGTTGCCTTTTAATATTAACACTTTCAAAACAGAGCAAAACCTCTTGTGATTGGTTTTAAGATCTGATATCAGACTGAGCTAAAAGAATTTGTTAAATATTTTCTAAAACCCAGACATAATAGAAAGAACTGACCTCCAATGGAAACACTGGACACAAAAGTTCGGGTGAGCTTCCCTGATTGGCAATGCTTTACACGGGCTGTCATACATCATTGCTTGGAGAATGGACTGTGTCCCATGTAACTCCACTGGAAGTGGACACTTGGAAGCTCGTGCCTGCTTTCTCCTGGGCTTTGCCTCACATACCTCCCCCTTAATCTGTGTCTACTTATGAGTCTTGTGGGTCCTTCTAGTAACTGATGGAGCTTGAAAATGGTCTAGGAGATCACAGAATCTTGACACAGAATCTCAGAGACAAAAATCTGGATGGAAAAGACAGGTTGGAATAAACTTGAGAGTGTCCAGAAAGACCCTGAATTGCATAGGAAAGCAGAAGGGTTACAATAGCTCAAGGTACCAGTTCTTTTGAATCATATATTGAAAGTTAGAAGATAGATTGGACTTAAATTTGATCCAATAAGCAAAGAAAGGATGAGTCTGTTAAAAACTCCAGGGAGAGATCTTCAAAACTTTTAGACAGCATTCAGGAGTAGATCCTGATACAGATGCGACCTTGGCTCTCACCTCATATTTGTGAATGACCTTGAGCCAGAAATAGGATTTTTGACATGTTAGTAAAGACTGGAAAGGGAACTGCTCCATGGCTGGGTCTCCAACATTGCCGAACATTTTCAAAGAGCTCTAGGACAAAAGCAGAATAAGGCTGGTGTCTTACAGACAAAACAACCTGATAGTCCATCCTAGTCGATAAAATCAGGTAAAGGATCCTCTAATTTTACACACTAGTAGACACTATGAGCAAAAAAGTCATGGGACAAATGATTTTCTTCTGCCAACTAAGAAACTTTAGGAAAAAATAATAGGGTGGGACATGGACAAGGGTCCTAAGCTTCAGGTTCCTTTTTGAACATCTCCAAAAGGATTTCATATTATCCTCCATAATGATTTTGCACATGACTATTGCTTGTTTCTTTCTCAGGATGTATAGATTATTTTCTTTGTCAAAGAGTTATGGCTCTGAAAAAATTCCTTGATTTTGTGTCCCCAACCTTGGGAATTGTAATCCACCTCTCTGGTAATCTATCTCTCAGGAATATCCATTTTACTGAGAGTGCCATTTAAAGAGCTTTGCAAAGCCTTTCCATCTGCGTACTTTACTATCCACATCATCTCTAATCTTTGGAAAATTGAAAAATGCAAATGGAATTCCAAACTAAAATTAGCAAGACTCTCAGACTTCTGGAACATCCATGGTCTAAGGTATAGCTACTGGTTTTAGTGACAATGAGATCAACTCCTGGAGTTCATTAACTGTCCCTTTACAAGTAAGTAAAAAGCTGACCCGTGTGTCTAGAGATACCACTTCTGACCCTAGACTCTGCTCTATTTCATGCAGATTTGTCCCAATATGCAAAAACTCATGTAACACACCCAATCTGAGCATTAGTAGGTATGGGCAGCCTTTCTGTGACATCTTTCTAAACAACATTTGCATGACTTAAACCCTGAAAAAGTGGTCTTCTGGAAGAGATATTGGAGACAGATAGACTTCAAACTTTAATAAAAATAACCTTATTAGGTACTGTCAAGATACGGATGCCTGGGTGGCTCATTCGGTTAAGCGTCTGCTTTCAGCTCAGGTCATGATCCTGGGGTCTTGGAACTGAGTGTCACATCAGGATTCTTGCTCAAGCAGGAAGCCTGCTTCTCCCTCTTCCTGCCACTCCCCCTGCTTGTGTTATCTCTCTCTTTCTGACAAATAAATAAAAATTTATTTAAATTTGTTTAAAAAAAAGAAAGAAATGACTAGCATCGCTGTAAAATTCCAAGGGGTTGGCCCTTGGAATTGTGTCTCTCAAATAAAAAGACACAAATCGTCCCCAAATCACTGGAAGACTATCCCAACTGGAGGCTATAAGCTGAGGATTCTGACAATCTTCAGAAAGGAGGAGACAGCTTCTATCCAATGCCTAGATCAAGTAGACAACAGAGAAAATTATTCCTGCAACTTCTACTCAAGACCCACAAAATAAAATCCAGATTTCCAGAGCCACAGATTACGATGCTTTAATTTGCTCATCTTGCTCTTTGTTTTCCTAGCTAGTTATTCTTTCCTTTCTAAAGAAAGGAAAAGCTGCTCACAGGTACATGTTAACCCTTAACTGTGACACCCATATGGCCTCTGTCTTAATACTCTTTGCATCCCTAGTCACTTCCTGATGAGAGCCCAATATCTGGCTATGATTTGCTAATGATTTGGCTAAAATATACAATAAAATCAACTGTTGGCTTTATACTCATTTTTCTTTGGTTGCCATCTACTTTTCTTCAGTCTGGGTCCCTTGTAATGAACTGGTTGGTTTCCTCAATGACTTGGTGACTTTTTAGATGGCAAACACCAAAAAAGCTCCAAGAACCAAAAATCTGAGACTTACTTTCACATCACACCTTGGAAGGAAACATCCTATTTCCACTGAAACAACACCTGGAAGCCTTTTATAGGAAAGGGCCTATGTAACTGAATGTTCCCGGAAACAGACCTTGGAGAGGGACTATGAGACATATGGGCCATGGGTCTTGGAACATCTTTGAGCTGCCCTACTTTTTGCAGACCTTAGCAGAGAGGATCACTGTTAAACCCAGCTTCATGATTCTTTCTTTCAGATGGGCCAAATGATCTGTCTTCTTCTTTTTTTAAGATTTTATTTATTTATTTGACAGAGAGATTATAAGTAGGCAGAAAGGCAGGCAGAGAGAGAGAGGAGGAAGCAGGCTCCCCACTGAGCAGGGAGCCTGATGTGGGGCTTGATTCCAGGACCCTGAGATCATGACTTGAGCCAAAGGCAGAGGCTTTAACCTACTGAGTCACCCGAGCGCCCCAATGATCTGTCTTCTAGATCATCTCACCAGATTCAATAACTTCATAGGGATACTTTTTCTGATTACTGATCATTGGGAGGTTCCTAATGACTAGGCTTGGATTTGCGGCCAAAAAGCCTACAACTCACATGCCAGATGGGGATTTGTTATCTTGAAAAACTGATGTCTGCCTTCAAAGAGTCTCTGATACCACCGAGCGCATCTTTTGGCCCATCCATTTTCCCTTTGGGAAGAAGAGATTGTTAGATAGCTCAGGAAACTGAGCCTTGACTTGATGCCCCAAATTGTAATCATTAAGGAGAAATCGGAACAACTTCTTCTTCTTTGAGACTCTTTATTTCATGTCTAAAATAATGACCCCCAAAGTCTGGGAATTTTTATATTTCATTGCTCATCCATTGACAAGGAAGGTAGGCAATGCTGCCATGGTGTTGCCACAGAAGCCCTTACTGGAGAAGTTGATAAGATTGGGCAGATGGTGATTCACAATAGAATAGCCCCAGGATATAGTATTGGCCTTTCAAAGTGGAACATGTGCTATTTTAGGAAGAAAATGTTATCCTTAAATTTCTATAGATCTGGAGAAGCAGCATAGAAATTAGGAAAGTAGGTAATTTAACTAATATCTCCATTTATGGTTCTGTAAACTGCTCCCATTGGAACAGGCTCTTTTCTTTGGGACATACTTGGCTCCCAGCTTTCTGTGGACAATAGAACTTTGATCGTCACCCCCTCTGGTATTATTAGTCATATTGCGGTGTTCAAACACTGGTGTGCACTTGCTGTTCCGTTTGAAGATCTAACAAATTATCAGCCAGCAAAAAAGCCGTGTATCAGTTTTCTATCACTGCCATAACAAATTACCTCTAACTTAGTGGATTTAAACAATACAACTTTATCATGTCACTGGTAAGAAGTCACAGGTCAGAAGTCTGGGCTAGTTTTTTTCCTCCACTCAATTTTCAAAAGACCGAAGTCAAGGTGTTGGCAGACTGGACTCCTACTGGGAGGTTCTGGGAAGAATTTGCTTCTAAGCATATTCAAGTTGTTGCCAAAATTCATTTTCTTTCAGCTGTAAACCAGAGGGTCCCATTTCCTTGCTGGCGATTAGCTCGAGACTACCCTGCGCTCCTCTAGGCCTCCCTTTTGTCCTTGCACATGGTTCCCTACTTCTCAGAGCCCGCAATGACATGTCAAGTCCCTTCTGTATCTGGAATCTTCCTGGCTTCCCCTTCTGCTGTATCTCCCATGCTTCCAGCTGGGGAGACTTCTTAACTTTTCAGGGCTCTTGAGATTAGCCTGGGCCCACCAGATAACCCAAGATAGTCTTTCTATTTTAGGATCAGTAACCTGAATTATAATTGCAAAGTTCCCTTTGCCATGTAATGCAACATATTCCCAGGTTCCAGGGACTAAGTCCTGGACATCTTTGAAAGGCCATTGTTCTGCCTCCCACAGGCAGGAGAACCTGGTGAGGTTCTCATCAGAAGTAGCAACAACTACAATCAGAACCTGACACGTGATCATGAAGCCTCAAACATCACTGCAGATCTGGGTTGACCACGACTCTAGAAGGTAATGGTTTATTCTCCAGCTCAGGCTTAAGAATGACCACAAGACAGCACTAAGGACTCAGACCTCTGAGAAAATGCAGTGTCATGGTCTGCAAGGCAATTTATGGAGATAAGCAGTTTTCTTATGTGTGCTAATGGCTTTCTTACCAGAATAATAATTTGCTTACCCAAATAGACAACTTTGTTTATCAAGCATGAGTGTGCATATCAAGATTTGCATTAAGGCCTTCTCTTTGCTGTGTCAACTAAACTTAAACTATTATGTCAGGAACTGCCTAATTAATCTAGGTTCTTCCCTTAAAAGACCACCTCTTCAAATCTTTGAGTCAAGGCCCCAGAGAGTTGTAAATACTCTTCTTTAACTTCCCCTGTTGAAACACTGAGACTCTGACAATATGGTGCTCTCTTTTCTGCAGTAAGCATAATAAACTCAATTTTGCTTGTTCGGTAGGTTTATCTGATGGGCTCTGAGGGGCAGTTGATGCCTCCCTGTGGGCAGCCCATTTTTCTTTGATTCCTGAGACGCCAGAGTGGAGTGGGGAGGGGGACCCAGCAGAGACTCATGAAGGCCCAGCCAACATCGGTAGGTTTAGCTTATGTCGTTGATGAGATGGAATGCCTGAGGGGCTGTGTCTGCACAGCTGTGGAAGCTCTGCCATCCTGTGACAGCTCTGAACAAACTCTCAGAATCCATCTTATCAGCACAGCAGCACACGCTTTGGCCCAGGGTGAGCCTTCAATTGTCTGAGGAGAATTTTTGCACCCAAATCCTTTGATTCCTTTCCATACCCTCCTCAGATAGACCAAGAGCAAAGCAGGGATGGAGGAAGGTGCCTGGACTGAAGGGCAGTGCTGCTGTGATTGGCTGGAGTGTCTCTAATGTCTTGACCTGGCTTGGCACCTCCAACTACCGTTACCAACCAGTGTTCCTCCAAGCAACCCAGGGGAGGAGAATTGGCCCTGCACACTCTGTTTGTTACTCCTCCATTCCAGAATAAATAGCCCAAAAGGAAGAAGTCAAAGGAATCAAGAGTTCAGAGATCTGAAGCTTCAGGGCTGTTATGGGCTGAATTGTGTACTCCCCAAATTCATCTAAGTCCTAACTTCCAGAACCTCAGAATGCAACCGTATTTGAAGGCTGGGGGTAATTTGAGGGGGGTAATGAAGGTAAAATATGGTCATTAGGGTGGCTCCTAATCCAGTGACTGGTCTCTTGATAAGAAGACGAAATTTGGATACAGAGAGAAGCCCAAATGTACAAGCTGAGGCGAGAGACCTCAGAAGAAACAACCCTGTTGATGCTTTGATCTCAGACTTCTGGCTTCTGGAACTTGAGGCAATAAATCTCTTTTGCTTAAATCACCCAGTTTGTGGTACTTGGTTAGGGCAGCCCCAGCAGACAAATGCCAGGGCTTGAGACTGTGGGTGCACTGAGGGGCTGGGAGCTGAGGGTGCGTCATCAAACTATCAATTACTGCTCAAATTGGGGCCTTTTCTTCTGCTATTGTGGTTTCCCTTCCTCCCTGTCCCTTACTGTTTCCTGTTCTCACTCCTTTCTGTCCTTTTTACTACCAACGTTCCTACTTTCAGATTTGAATATGCAACAAATTTTGTCTCAGAGATTCAGAGAACTGATTTATTATTTATTCCTTATGAGTCAAAGCAAACGCAAAAGAAAAAAGAAAAGAAAAAAGAAAGAAAAGCAAGAAAAAAAGAAAATAAAAGAAAGAAAAGGAAAAGGTAAAATACCACATAAAATTAAACTTAAAACATCACATAAAACTCCCTTTGAGTGCTACCATAGCCCTGGTGAATTGAACGGGGGCACGGAGAATGGATATTTGGAAAGGCAGTGGGCTAACTGTCCTCAGTGTTAGCAGAACACTTCACTGGAGGGAATCTTAAAGTCCCCAGATCCAGGTTCCTTGCATCTGTACTGTTGATAGGATTTCCCTCACGGTGGTTGACTGAATTTTCCTTCCTCTCCTCTGGGTTGCCTGGAGGAACACTGGTCGGTAACGGTAGTTGGAGGTGCCAAGCCAGGTCAAGACAGTAGAGACACTCCAGCCAATCACGGCAGGGCTGCCCTTCTATCCAGGCACCTTCCTCCATCCCTGCTTTGCTCTTGGTCTATCTGAGGAGGGTATGGAAAGGAATCAAAGGATTTGGGTGCATCCACTGCCAGAGTCTCGTTTTGCTCTTTGCCCAGCAGCTGGGAGCAGGAAGGCAAGAGGGATCATCCAGGGTTCCTTCAGTTGACTCTGATGGAAACCAACCACACCAACTTTGAGGAGCCCTCCTGCAATACTGGCCAAATCGGAACCCTCCTGAACTAGGGCAGGGCAGCTGTGGAATGCACGCCTGAGGTCAATCTTTGCTTCTTCCAGGTCTCTGCTCAGCATTACCTCTCCAAGGACACATGTCAGTGTTCTCTCCCTTTCCAGGGACTCCTTTTTCTCCTCAGTGGCTTTATTTTTCTTCTTCACTCTTCATACCACCTGGCATTTTTTTTGTATGTGGAGTTTTCTGTTGTTGTTCTTTTTTGGGAGGACCAGGCAGTTCCCTGAATGGAAGGCAAGTTCCTGAGGTCAGAGTCTTTGTTTTATTTACTGCTACATTCCTACTGTGTGTCTGGGACATAGTAGTTGGGAATATTTCCTGGAGGAATGACCTGACAAAACTGGAATATTTATTCAGATTATCGTTTCAGCTAGCCTTACAGGCAGGTAACCCAAGGGTTAGGGAGGCCTAAAGACCACAGTATAGAACTAATTCCATTTCCTCCTGTCCCACAGCAGGGGAGGGAAAGTTTTCCTTTACCCTCTTAGGGTCTCTGGCTGGATCTGGAAGTTAAACTGACAAAAGACAGATTAGCAGGAGGAAAATCTACAAATTTTACTGAATTTTTCCACGTACGTGGGAGCTTTTGCAAGAGAATGAAGACTTAAAGAAGTGGCCTGTGCAGGAAGCTGTTACAGCTTTCAGAAAATGAAACAATAAATCTGTGACGAACTGACAAGACAGAGGGGTTTGGGTTCAGGGTAGTAAATGGTGAAGGAGTAGCTAGGAAGGTAGGGTTAGTTTTAGCAAGATTTGTTTGTACAGATTTCTAAGCCCCAGATGCCCGGTCTCTGGTGGTAAGAATGTTTCCCTTCCTTCTGGTGCAGAGAGGGTACCTTTTATTTTTTATTTTTTTTTTAAAGATTTTGTTTATTTTTTTGACACACAGAGAGAGATTACAAGTAGGCAGAGAGGCAGGCAGAGAGACAGGGAGAGGAGGAAGCAGGCTCCCTGCTGAGCAGAGAGCCCGATGCGGGCCTCGATCCCAGGACGCTGAGATCATGACCTGAGCCGAAAGCAGAGGCTTTAACCCACTGAGCCACCCAGGCGCCCGAGAGGATACCTTTTAAATGGGAAATTCATCCCTGTTTCAGGGAAGAGGGGTGAAGGGCAGGAGGTCAGTGTGACCGTGCTGAACCCGCTGTCTTCTCAGACTCCTTTAACTTAAGATACTCCCTACGCCAAGGGGCCATATTTGGGGTACTGTGTCCTGAAGTTTATTCCCACTCTATACAATTTCGCTTTTAAATCAAGTTAATTTAAATTCAATCAAGTTAATTTAATAGTAATAATAATCACACTTCTTTATTTAAAAAATTGAAGGGGATTTTTTTTTTAATGTTAGGAGATCTACATCCTTCTTTGTGAACCTCAACTCCATGCATAGATTTTCCAAGAAAGTTTATCGTTAAAATGTGGGAAATGATTCCTACTACAGTTTTAAGGATAAAATGAGGTACTTTCATGGTATTGTGTAAGCTCCAAAGAACCAATGTCTGACATTTTAGTCATCATAATAATAAATTCAGAAAACCAGTAGAATAGAAGGTGTGAATAAGATCCCTAGGAGTAGGTGAACAATACACTCAAGCAAACTGAAGAGGGAAAAAAATATATAAGTTTGACCCAAACAGAGTTGCAAGAAATGCTAATTTTCCTTCCCTCATTTTAGGAAGTGGGCAGAGAAGACACTGTGGTAATGGGACTTGAGCTGGCTCAGAAGTCAGGGTGGGACTTAGAAAGGTAAGGAGGAAGAGAGGAGACATTCCTGACTCTGGAGCGGTAAGGGAGCATCACAGAGACTACCACAGGGACAGTGTGTCTAGGGGACAGTGAGGAGCACAGCTCAGCTGGGGCAGAGAGATGGATTTTGAGAGCAAGAGATGGGCAAAGAGAGGTGGGGTGGAGTCTCACTGGGGAAGGCTCCCCATACCAGGCTAAGGAGTTTGGTCCTCAAGTGATGGGTAACAGACAGCCCTGAAAGCTCGGGGTGGAGGAGTGACCCTACCAGTGTGACATTTCAGCATGCTGACTGAGGAGCTTACGAGGGAATGGAAGGAGTGCGGTTACGTGCTGGGACCCCCATTGCTCAGTCTAGGTGTGAGGCCACCAGATCCGGCTGCCTTCAGCAGATCCTACTGGAATGGAAAGGGAAGCAAGAAGAGACAGGACAAAGAAGGCATAAGAGGGCATAGAAACTGCCTCAATTTGGTAGCTAGAGAGAGGGATTGGGTGGTAAAGCCAAAATGACCTCAAATCTGAGCGACTGAATGAGTGGTGGTTTATTAACAGAAACGAGGAAGTCGCTAGGTGGCCATGATTTGGGAGAGTGAATAGTAAAATCCCAAACGGGGGATTTTGAATTTTCATTTAATATTGGAACATCCAAGTGGAAGGTCCCATAGGCGGTGGAAGGTGAAATGCTTAGGAGAAAGCGCAGCCCTGAAAATAGAGGCTTGGACAGTATTCCCCATAGAAAGTAATAGATTTAAAAGAATAAACACGCTTTCTGAGTGTGAAAGTCTGAACACCACTGCCATCTTTAAAAAAAAATATATTTCCAAGGAAAAGATATTTTGTATGCCTGATAATTTACAGACAAGGTCAAACGAGGTCTAAAGAAGACCCCAGGCCCTTTGGAAAGTTGCTACACTCGCCTCACCTTCTGGCCTGGAATTCATGTCCCCGGGCAGTGCCCAGCCCAGAAGAGCTGGCCAGCCAGCGGGGGTGGGTGGGGGAGGGTGG
>LNAC01000213.1:1317624-1339462 GCA_002007465.1 Ailurus styani | reverse complement strand
AAAAAAAAAAAAGGATGGCGAGGGTGGGTGGGGGGGTGCAGGGGGGTGCGGTCTGGGCTTCCAGGCCGATTGAGGCTTGGTCCGTGCCTCGGGATCTGTGCACGCAGGTGTCCTCGCAAGAGATGGGAGAGGTGGGGGAGATGCCAGAAGCTTATCAGAATCAGCAGAAGTGGGACTTTTAAAAACAGCACATGTGCCCCCCCTGCACCCCCCTGCTGGGCCGCAGCACGCAGCTGAGAGGGGGATGTGTCCGAGGTCAGGGGCAAGATAAAGACCGATTTCACTCAGGCTGAGCCAGGAGAGGCAGGGAGTGAAAAACAAGACGGAAGATGAGAGGAGACTGAAGCCTCAGAGGGAAAGCCAGACGGGGGCCCACTGAAGGGAGGGCCTTTCACAAAGGAGGCTGTGGCTGAGGGGGTTGAGGCCTGGCTGGAGCAGAGCCGAGGGAGGCTTTGTTCTGCTGGAAAAACCTTTGGATTGACTGCCCCACTGTGGTGATGCAACCGCCTCAAAATCCACTCTTTTGCGGATGATATGCGTTATACATAATTTATTTTAGGAGTGGGTTCCACAGGGGTCAGTCCTAAAGACGGTGAAAGCGTTTCACTGGAAAGTGGTGAGTTTAATGACAACGTGGGCCTGAGTTCTCAATGAGCAGAAAAAAAAATCAGTGGGACAAAAATGAACTATTTTCCATTCATTGATTTTGTTGCCCTTCCGAGTCACATCAGAGGCACTCCGTTACTTTTGACGCTTTTTGGGCTCCTCATGGGGAGTGTTGTCAACACTGAGGGCGACTGAGAAACCTGAAGGGCCGGGACTATTCCCCAGACAAGGTCCCCAGGCCAGTGGGTGAATTGGCCACTGGCTGCCTCTCTGCGTCTCTGTGGGGAAGGAGGCTCTTCCAAGGGATCTCGGGGCCCTCAGCCTCCCTGACTTCACTGCTCCCAAGCTCTGCCCCATCATCTCCAGCTGAGACCTGCAGAGCATTGTGCTGCTCCCCATTCCAGGCACTGGGTGGCCCCGGGCCATGGCAGGTGCTCGCTCCTGGCTTGACTCCCTCATGCCAGATTTGCAGGGGCCAGTCCCTTTTTCTCATTCTTATGTCCCTTGTCTTCCTGAGAGCATGGGGCAAATCTAGACCTTGTCGTGACCTCCTTCACCCCCCTCCCTCTTCACCTGTGCATCTCTGCGCCATGTTCCAGGGCGCCTACCAATGGTAAAACTCACCTCAAGTCTTTTCTTTCCTCAATCTGTGCCCCTTGAAGCTTCCAAGCTCCCTGTGAATGGGAGATGGCCCTGTGACTTGCTTAGCTCAAGAGCACGGGACAGAAGTGACGGCGTACCCACTCCAGACTAGACCTCAAGAACTCTTGTGGCTTCTACTATCTCTCTCAGAACCCCTCCACTGCCAGAGCGTAAGCCCAGGCTACCCTGCTGGGAGAGGGGGCGCCGTGGAGAGGGACGGCTGAGGTGCCCAGCAGAGCAACCTTAGACCAGCCAAGCTCCCAGCCAACTCAGCAGCTGACCACAGACGTATGAGCAAACCCAGCTGACGCTGACCAAGCCTGTTCCAGAAAATGGAACTGACCAACCAGCACGTATCCCCGTAATACACATCAAATGTAATGCTTTGAGTCACCATGTTTGGAGGTGATTTGTTACACAGCAGTGGCTGACTGATGCAGAGAATCTTTTCCTTTCTAGGCTGATCTGGTCTTAGTCACCTCCTTATCCATCTCCGGGGAATCCTGGCTTTTTCACGTCTCTGTTTTTAAAAAGCCTTTCCCTGATGGGCTGTCTCCTCTGCCCATGCCTCTAGGTGACACAGCTTCTCCATTCCTTCCTTTCTTCTCTCTGTTGCTGGATGTGAGGAGGTAGTAGTGGTTTCTTCTATCAGATTCTCCCTCTGCTCTCTGGCAGGCAGGCTTCCATCCCCCGTATCTTCTTGAGGACATCTCTCAAAATGGGCCCCCAGGGGCCATTGACCAGGCCATTTGCTTTCCAAAGGACCTCTCAAGGTCACTGTTAAAGTCAGCGTTTGAAGACCTCTCTGTGGCCACTGACACTGTTTGTCACACTCTCATGGCCTCTGCTGTACCACCTTCTCCTCTCTCTTGTCCCTTTTGCCCAGCTACACCTTCTCCTCGCCGACCAACCTGCATCGTGCACTTCATAACTGCAGACCCCTCCAATTTTCTCTCACCTGCTTCCATCTTACAATTTAATTTACTTTAGGCAAATGACTCACACACACAATCTCAAGGCTTGGCCTTGAATCCAATCCTATAATTTTTAGAGGTTTAATTTGATCGTTCACTTGGCTGTCTGGCCATCACCTCTGACTCAGCATTTCTGAAGATGCTCTTGCCTTCTCCTTTCTAGCCACACCCCTTTCAGTCCTTCCACCACCATCACCAGCCAAGCTCCAAGTTTTTGGTTTTTCCCTGCTTTTAGTCCCCACATATAACTTCTGTGGGGTCATGCAGGTTTTGCTTGTCCCCCTATCAACAAGGCCTCCTCTCTTGTTCAGGCAGTCATGATTTTTTGTTTAACAATCACAGAAGCCACCTGATGCCTCTCTGTACATCTAGTATCTTCTCCGGCCCCTCACCCTGACACCCAGGACAGATGATCTGCCTAGAACACCTCTTTCCTCATGCCAGCACTCTGTGCGAGAACCTTCCATGGCTCCTATTTTTCTTTCTCCACCTGGTTTGCCAGAACTCTTCCTTGGAGAGCTACTTAGAGATAGGCTATTGGAGCCCCCTTTGTAGGGTGGTGGTGCAGGAAGATGTAAGCTGCCCCAGCTCCTTTATATGTGGTCAGGTACTGAAGCCTTCTCCCCATTAAACCATCCCTGGAAGCTGAATTCCATTATGAGGGCCCCCATGGTGATCTCAGCTACAGACTACCATCCTTCCTATGATGTCTTTCTCTAATAATGAGGCCCCTACCCCCTGGGCTTCCATGTGTCCCACTTTTTCTGGTTTCTTGTCTTATTTCTGACTTTCCCCATACTCTGCCTGGACAGTAAGTGGATATCCCCAGCCTTTAAGGTCTAGACCCAATTTCCTCCAGCTGCCGGTACACATTTCATGGAATTTTAACACCTGTATCAAGATGACCCTCCTTCCAGGAGGTGTAATTCTCATTGTTGCCTCAGCCCTGAATGCCTACCTCTGTGGAATGAGCTCATTTGATGGATCATGACATTGTCCCATGGCCTCAGCTGCTTCTCTCTGCCCCACATTGACCCAGCTTGGAAATGTGTCTGTTTTCTTTGATTCATGATCATTGAGCACAAAGCAGACTTTGATATCAATTCGGAAGGGGACAATGAAGGTGGTTATTTACACTGCATCCAACCACATCTTTGAATTAAACACTAGATATTTCTCTTCTGAAAAGCTTGTTGGCCGTCTGCTCCTCAGGCTGTTTTGAAGGCTTGTTTGTCTCTATATAGCATCCATCCTCACTCCTCACGCCAGGTCGGACCCCTAGACCTTGAACTCTTCTTGCTCTGTTTATGCAGAGCCAGATAGAAGGTGCTAGAGAAGGAAGCTCCCCCTTGCCCCCAGTTTTGCCATATTCATCAGATGCTCAGCAAAGCTAGAGCTTTCATTTAACCAGCCACGCCTTCCTTAGAAAGCTGTGTGGTTTAAATGAATCTTCCCCCCCATGTCCCCTCCCTCCCGCTCAGCAACTCTGTCCTAGGATTTGGGGTCTACTCCTTCCAGCCTCTTCCCTGTGGACCCTATCCCTGATCATTCCAGACTGGCTTCTGTTATGACTCTTAGTATCATCTGCTGCCTGGATTCCTTGCTGCTGCCAATTGTGAGAATGTTTTGGAAGTTCGAAACTTCGACATACACCTGGAAATTTGGCTTCCTGAACCTCTTCCAGCTCTCGGGCTGTACATGTTTCTGAGGCAAGCTTGCTGGTAGAGGGGAACCTGTCTTCTCATCCGTAAGTGTCTTTCTCTCTGATTAATTTACTGTGGTTGATAGCAACTCAGCTCCCTGCTTCTGGCACCTAACATGCCCTGTCCCTGGCAATGGGCTTGCACCATGAGCTCTCACCTCTGTATCCCAGGCAGTGATTTTCCCTGCAAAACACAGTGGCATAGGCTTTTTCGGGTCCTGGGAATTTAGTGAAGAGGCTTCTTTCAGTGCTCCTATGACATAAGCCTATGTGTTTGCCTGGGATTCAGAACAGCCATCTTCTTGGATGAGGTCATCAGAAAAATGGCCGCCATCTTTGGAAGTCCAGTGGCACTCTCCCCCTTCACTGAGAGTACTGTCTTGTATGAATGAAAGCCAGAGGGGTCTGAGGCGTTCCCCAGATCATTGGCCTTAAAGTGAGCACTTTTGGCTGCTTATGTTTAGAAACTGGTGGTGGTATTGCTAAGTGGGGGCTTACAAATTGCATAGTGGGGCATGAGCTATCCATATAACCAATATGCTGTAGGGAGGTTACCGCCTCTGCCCATACCTGGGAGACAGCGATGCACGCTCTGAGGCCCTCCCTTCTCTTCCTTGGCTCGTGAATAATGGCGGGGAGGCCTCACAGGTAAAAAGTCATGTGCACAGCTAGCCTGCTGTCTTTTCATGCTTCCCACCCTATGAGGAGGATGGAGGCCATCCTCCCAGACCTTCACATGTGGCTCTGTATTTTGTGACATGTTTGCCTTTTAGAGCCCTTGATATTCATTCATGGATCTAAGAAAGGACTGTCAATGGGTGAAGACGGAGACAGGCACTGAGAATTTCCATCTCTTCAAAGGTAGCCACTTGTCCAATGAAGGGAAGAGAAGTGGTTTCCGAAATCAGGGACTGTGTGATCTTGCCGAGGCAATGACACTAACACAGAAGACAGACACGTTCTTCTCTCTGAGCCACTCATTCCATGAGACACAGCACCCGGTGCCTGGACACATAAGGGCCAAGGGGAACGAGGTTCTGCCCTCAGAGGGTTCACGTGTGACGGGGACACAAGGATGCAAGGCGATCATTACCACACGAGGTGACGAGCATGGTCAACACACCCACTGTGCCTGGTTGGAGTCTCTAGGGAGAGTTCATAGAAGCAATGAATTTTTAGTTTAATACTTAAGGATGAGATGAATTTTTCTCACAGAGAAGGTAGTTCTAGCAACAGAAACAGAATGTACAAAATTGGGCAAGAATGTAGACCAGCAGTGGTAGCCTCTGAGGAGGAACAGAGGCAGTAACCTCTGAAGGGGAAAAGGGAGCCTGGAAAACACCATGGAAAGGACTAGCACATGGGTGGGCGATGAGGAGGGACTGAAGCATTTAGGCTGAAAGGGATAGTCAGATGTGTAGGTTAGAAAGACAGTGGAGGAAGGCGTGGGAGAGGGGGGTTGGTGGGGGAGGGGGGGACAAGTTAGAGCTCAGGATGCAGGCAGTTGTAATTGCCTGGCCCAGAGGTGAGGAAGGAAAGGACTCCCGGATGCTGACTCCCGGATGTTGTGGGAGAGGGAGAGCAGGGACCCAGGCTCCAGTCTCGGTGGCTGTCTGGCCTGAGCAGAGACTCGGAGGAGAGAGAGCGTGCTGTCCTGGGGAAGCATGTTGGGAGTGGAGAAGGTATTTCCATTCAGCTGGTGCGTGACGTAGAAGAGGATGTGGCTGGATGGAGAATTGGGGACAGATCTTGGATCCTTGACTAAAAAACTGTGACATTTATTCTGCGGGCTCTCAAGTGCCACTGAGGGGTTTTAAGTGGCAGCAAAATGTGAACGGATTCATGTTTCTCAAGTACGGCAAAGTTCATAGGTGATGGCAGACAGCGCTGCTTTGGAAGGGCTATAGCTTGAAGAAGAGGGTCGAGCCTGAGCCCTGTGGATATTCTTGTCCACAATGTGATGTAGGGGGGTTGGGGAGAGAGAAACAATGAGAAAACTGCTGAAAGTCTAGTGTGGTGACTCTGCAAAGGAGAGAGGGGCGTGGGCTGGGTCGGCAGCCAAGACCTGGGGACTGGAAGCCGGGAGGGAAGTAAATATAAGAGGCATATGGGAGGTGGGGAGGTGGGGTAAGGTGTCTAACTTGGGGACTGGGCCTTTTTCACTGTGACAGACTGTGCAGACACCTTGGAACCAGTCATCCAGGAGGCTGCGTCCCCCATGAGAAGATGGGGAGGGCTAAGCACAGCCATGCCCCACGCAGGGTGCTGCTTGCAGGAAGAACTGCAAGTCTTTCCCAGGGAATTCGAACATCTTTGGCAGAGAACGTCCCTCCCAGCCTCCAGGACTGGCCCAGATGGACTTCCTGGGCTGAATTCTCTTCCTGGGAAGACTTTGAAATAGAGCAAAGAAAGATGAATGGTGAGACCAAGGAAATTCTAGATTCCCTTACGCATTGAGGTAACAGAGATCTGGGGCAGAGTTGGGGACATGGGAAGGGCTGGGACCCATGTTACTCGGGTCTCCATTTCTCTAGGCTGGTGCTGCTCCCGGGCCGTGTGTTGTGGCCTCATTTACTCCTGTTGTCTTTGTGACCTAACTCCGCGTTGGCCAGCGGGCCACTGCAGCTCCCCCAACTTCACTGTGCAAAAGACAATGATGTCATGGGCCATGCTTATTTTTAATAGCTCCTTAAAATTCTGCTCCCATCGCAGCACTTACACAGCTATTTCTGCTGAGTTCTTAATCAGTGGGTCCAAGATGTGAGCTGGGGCCATGCACACAGGAGCAATCCTGCTTGTTGCCTTTTAGATGGGGTGTGGACCTCTGTCTGCCCCACGCCAGCCCATCCTGATACCCGCCTCCCTTTACCGCAGGAGCAACTCAGTGCAGCGAATATTTACCAACAATCCCTATGTGCCATGGCCTGGCACTACAAATGTTCATCCTATTGTTTGTCTTTTACGAAAATTAGAGTCTGGGCTGGGAGTGAAGACACACAGCCATTAGAAACTGCAGGCCTCCCAGACTCTGCCCCTTAGTGTCACAACCTGAAATACTCACCAAATGTGCTTTTCTTGGTACCTGGGCATGATTTTTAGCTGAAAAAAATATGTATGCACACATGCACATTCACACAACATACACATATATGATTTTTTTTCTTTTCAGCTAAGGTGATTAGAACTGGAAAGAAAATCCTCAATGAATCAAAAAACTCAAAGAAATCAAAACTCAATGAATGATGAAGGAAGTCACTGGTGGGATGATGTCAAATTTATGACATGAGCTGGTTGTCACCTTGGAAAGCAGATGCCTTGGTCTTCAAAGGCAGAAAGATAAGGGTTCAAATCCCAGCTTCACCAATTACCAGCTGGGATGTGGGGCGAGTTCCTAACCTTGCTGATCAAGTATTTACCAGGTAACGCCCACTGTTACAAGAGCTACCCACAAATCATTGCATTTAATCCTCACGACACCCAACCAGGTAGATACCACAGCACTGGCTTTTCTGGATGGTGATGGGGGTTAAAGGTGGTCATGCTAAAAGCACCAACACACCATTTGCACACCCACGGTAAACACAGCTGGTCTTCACACCTCCAGCGTGGACACAGGACATGTAAGTTCTGATGATGTAGAGTGGACGAGCTGCAGGCAGATTGTCTCCGGACCCTGGGTGCGTGGTCAGCTCCAGGACTTGGGAGTCTGTCCAGCTCGGTGCCCTGAGGGATGGTGGCCGCTGGATCAGTCTGCTCAGGCTGCCAGAGCAGAATGCCCCCGGCTAGTGGCAAAACAACGGACATTTATTTTTTTATAGGCTGGAGGCCAGAAGTTCAAGACCAAGGTGCAGGTGGATTGATTTTTGGTGAGGCCTCTCTTCCTGGATTGCCTTCTCACTGTGCCCTCATGTGGCCTTTCCTCTGTGCACACGGGCACAGAGAGAGTGTGCTCTGATAACTCTTATTTTTTTTATTTATTTAAATTCGATTAATTAACATATGGGTTCTTATTAGTTTCACAATGGAGTTCAGTGCTTCATCAGTTGCATATAACACCCAGTGCTCATTATATCCCGTGCCCTCCATAATGCCCATCACCCAGTTACCCCATCCTCCCACCCCCCTCCCCTCCAGCAACCCTCAGTTCATTCCGTTAAGAGTCTCTTATGTTTTGTCTCCCTCTCTGATTTTGTCTTATTTTATTTTTCTCCCTTCCCCTATGATCCTCTGTTTTGTTTCTTAAATTCCAGGTATGAGTGAAATCCTATGATAACTGTCTTTCTCTGATTGATTTATCTCCCTCAGCACAATATTCTCTAGTTCCATCTGCGTAGCAAATGGCAAGATTTCATTCTTTTTGATGGCTGGGTAGTATGAAAGGGTATGAACATAGTGATCTGGTCCCTCTTCTTATGAGGACGCTGGTCCGATTGAATTAAGGCCACACTCTTATACCCTCATTTAACCCAATCACCTCCCAGAGGCCCTATCTCCAGACATAGTCACATTGTGGGTTAGGGCCTCAGCGTATAAGTTTTAGGCACAACAAACATTCAGTCTAGAACACCTGGTGGTGTTAGAGACAGATCGGCAACCAGTACCTACTGGGCTTTGTCTCTTCAGCGTAAGGTAGTGGTAAAGAGCAGGGACTCTGGGGTGCCTGGCTGGCTCAGTCGGTGGAACGTGGGACTCTGGGGTTGTGAGTTCAAGTCCCATGTTTGGTATAGAGATTACTTAAGAAAAAAAAGGGCAGAAACTCTGAGGCCAGATTGCCAGGGTTTGTATCCCAGCTCTACCACTCACTCTCTGGGTGAACACGACCCAGTTTCTTAACTCGTGCCTCAGTTTCCCTCATCAGTGAGATGAGTATGTCAGTACGATAGCCTCATAAACTAATTGTGTGGATTACATGAAATAAAGCGCACAAAGCTGTTAGTGCCCAACTGGGCACATAGTGAACACTGCAGATGCTTGTCAAACTCAAACCCAGGGGAGTGGCCATTACTGACACAAATCTCTTTTGACTGAGTGTTTGCCCAGCCTGTGTAGCTACTTGGCTGCATTTTAGACTGTGTGTGTGTGTGTGTGTGTGTGTGTGTGTGTGTGAGAGAGAGATACAGATTAATTTGAAGAGACAAGATTTTACTTTTTAAAAAATTTTTAATCTTTTTTTTAAGACACAAGTTTTTTCCTCAAGAACGTACATTTTTCATAGGGCCGTTTCTATCCAGGAAGCTATTAAAGGGGAAAGAGAACACTGTTCAGCATCTAAGGCATTTCCCTGATGTCACATCTAAGGGCTTTCTAACTTGGTGAGGCCACTCTTGCTTGCATTTCCTCAGGAAGAAAGTTCAACAGGGGCCACTTATGGCTAGAGCTAAAGCTATCTTGCGTTAACCGCCCCCCGCCGGGATCTTGTGACCCAAATCCTGCCTTTAATGGTCCTTGGGGGAGGCTTTCCTTTTGCCCTGTTGTTTTGGTTTTGACTGTTACCTGTAGCTGCACAAAAGAGTGCATTTCTGTTCTCAACCTTTCCAGCATGGAGACCCTCCATGTCTTCCCAACTTTCTTTCTTATGAGGGCCACGGAACAGGGCTACCTTGTGCTCACTGCCTGTTAAAATCCTTCTAGTGCTTCCAGTCATTGACCTCACTTCCTCTTTTCCCAGGAGTGAAAAAGTGGGACAACGATGCCCCTTGACTCTTGCCTCTCACCCCACCCCTTACACACACAGGGAGCTTAGTTTCCAACAGGCTCATTTCCCATTAATTAGTTACTTGAGCACACATTATGCATCTGTGATGGGCTGGGCATCGTGCTAAAGGATGGGACGACAGACCTGAGTTAGGCAGCCCTTACTCAGAATCTCATGGGGAGACAGATACAGAAGAGCATGATGGGTCCTAGGCTGGATGCTACAGGAAGCCGTGTGTGGGGAAGGGGAGCCTGATGAGACCAAGCATTCAAGGATGCCTTCTGGCAGAGTTGATGCCTGAACTGAGTTTTCAAAGATGACTGTGGTTTGGTAGCCATGGAAAGAAGCAATGGCAGAAGTAATTGGAAATAAGAAAGCTTGGAAGCATGGGAGGTTCATAGGGTCCAAGTCAGAGTGTGTGGCAGGAGGAAGAGGAGTGAGGCTGGAGAGATGGGCCCAGACTTCTTTTTATTACTCATAGTTCAGAAGACATTGTTCTGTTCTCATTTACACATGGGGCACCTGAGAGGTTGTCTCTGATCACAAAGTCGGGTCCTGGCAGAGCTGCATGGAGACCAGGGACAGAAACCCAGATGGAGCAGAAACCAGATTCACAGACCTGTACCCCTGGGACAAATAATACATTATATGTTAAACAAACAAACAAAAAAAGCAAGTAGGAGGATAAAGGGATTCTCGCTGCTTCTGCGTTTCCATGTTTTTCTGGGTGGCCTTTCTTCCCTCCTTACTTGACTTGCTTGGCTTGGAAACCTTCCCCCTCTTCCCTTCTGACTTATCACATTTTCTCTGTAAACTCTGCTTCTGGGAAAGCAGGACCCAGCCCTTTCTCCTCCAGCTAGTCTCAGGAGCTGCAGGCAAAGGCACTAAATATTTTCAGTGGATTTATTCCTGTTATTGGGCTCTAGCTCAACACCTATCCTTTGGATAAGCTGTAAAATTAAGTTCCTAACTGTAGATCCATGCTAAGAATTCCCCATGAACCTAGTCAGTCTCAAGGGCAAATGGTCACTTGGAATGTTTGAACAAGACACCTAAGCACCTTCTGTGTTCTAGGAGCTGCACTGAGAGTTGGGGGGGCCGGCGCAAGATGAGCGAGGCACGTTTACTTCCCTCGATGAATTTATAGACGGACACGAAAACAGATTGTATGGAATCAGATGGCCGTAGGTAGGGCTGGGTGGCCCAGGTAGTCATGGACTCTGGATTTTGAACAAGTGCCCTGGATGGTGTTTCTGTCCTTAGGTTTCAGCATCATTGCTCAAATGGCTGAGAAGGAATCGTCATTCGATTCTGCTTCCTTCTCACAGAAGAATTACACACATGTTCTTCACTTGAGATGATGAATGTTTAAGCTCCAAAATAATTCCCAGCTCTCAAAATATTGCTAGTTATTACTTCATATTCACTCAGCTCCACGTATTGGACAAGAGGCTTTACTCTGCATCTGGGTTAACCGCTCTGACAATCTCCCGACATCTCTATTACCACCCCATTTCACAGATGATGATTCATGATGTTAAATAACTTGCTAGGAAATGTTTGTGATTCAAGCCCCTTTATAACCCTGATGAAGGCCCTCCTCTTCCTACAGTTTCTCATCTCAGTGCTGTGACTCCAGGTCAACCATCCACATCTCTTTTCTGCCCTAAGGCCTCCTGGGAAGATGGGCCGATGAGCCCTCAGGTTGCCCGTGTGACGGAGGAACAGCAGTGGGCTGGAAAGCAAAGGGCCAAGCCAACCGCGTAGAGGGGATCCAGTGACCCTCAGCTTCCCGCCTCCCCTGCCCTCCTAGCCCTGTTTGTTGTCTTCCCTGTTTCCGTGTTTACATTCCACCTTGTAATTAAGCAATCAGCTTTTTCTAAGTGATTACTCACGATCTCAGCTGGCAAAAGTCACTTGATCTTTGGCTCTATGCCTTCCCATCAGAGAGTCGCCCAGCGCATGTGCTAATCGCCCACAGCACCCGCTGCCCTGCTTGGCGTGCTCGCTCTGGAGTCAGCTCAAGCCACGTGCCCTCAGTTGCAGCTGCCTCACCTGGCCTGGCCAGGGTGACTGTCACCTGAAGTTTCTCCACGGGATGGCGGGGCTTTGTAGGTTTTGCTGAGATCTGCCTGTGCCCACTGAATTGGGGGTGAAGGCGGCTGCCTCCTGTTCCCACTCGATGGGGGCAGCACCACCAGCCCCTGAAGGAGGAATGAAGCCCACGTGGGAGGAGTGCTGCAAATAGGCCTCCCACTGGTGTGTCCTTGCAGAACCTGCTCTGTTGCTGGGCAAGGAACAGGAGAATGGATGGTGCCAAGCGAGCCCCTGAGAGTAGACTTAATCAGAGCGGTCCACCCTTGACATTTACGAGGCGGCTGAACAAACAGTCTGCAAGCTCAGAGCTGAAGTTTCTCACCTGCTTACTAAATAACTGCAAGGTGGAGGGTTTTAAAAAATACATATATACACTAAAGTTTATAGTGCGAATATTTTATGGCTGCAAAAGCCATTTTTTCCTCTCGGTTCTATTTCTTTTCTTTCTCCTTTCCCTTATCTGTACATTTCATTCTCTGCTTTGCCAGTGCAATGAGCTCCCATCCCTGCGCTTTCTCTCCTTCATCCCCCTTTGTCATCATACTTTGACAATCCCTCCATCCTGTATCATCGAGGCAGCAGTTCTATTTGCTCCTGGCCTACTCACTGGAGAGGAGGTGCTCTGACAGAAGAAAAGCGACAGGAATAATGGGGGTATCTCAAGACTCATTGCCCGGGCCTCAGTAAACTCCTTGAGGACAGAATTTATTTCTCAGTATTCTTTATCTCTTCTTCCATCCCTCCCCTGTTACTAGTATTTCATACGTGTACATTTAATTGACAGAAGGGTAAACACAGAAGCAAACGGGAGCTCACATCTCATGTTGCTTGGAACCTGCATTTGTCATCTCTGAAAGGATTATTGCCAATGATTTCTCAGGTCCCTTATTATGTCTGAGGTTTGACGGTTATTGAGCAAAGCAGTTGGTGACCAGGAGTGTGGGACCTTTCCTCTTCTACGCAGATGAGCAAATCTTACAGCCCAGTGATGTCTTCTGCTGGGTTCTCTGATCGGCCTTCAGTGAACTCCTCGCCTGCATGCCAGCCTGATCCTGTCCCTAGTGGCAGAGGAGGAGGAGGGAAAGGAGTGGGGAAGGGCAGGGTGAAAGGTGATTCAATGGGGGCACAAAGGAGTTAGAGTGCCTCTGGAGAGAGGACACAGTACATGAGGTCAGAGAGAAAAGCCTACACAGCTACCCATTCAGTTAATATTTACCGAGCATCTACTATTTGCCAGGCGTAGTGGTCAGTGTTGGGAATACAATGGGGCAAAAACAGTCCCAGTGCTGGATGTCAGGAATGTGTCTTCTAATTTAGGGTGGAGTTGCTGATTCTTTAATGTACATACAGATCATCTGGGTATCTTGTTGTAGTCAGTGTTCTGACTCTGTAGGTCTGGGTGGGGCCTGAGATTCTCCATCTCAAACAAGCTTTGAGGTGGTGGTGCCCATGCTGTTGATCCAAGGACAACACATTGAAGGCCAGGGATCAAGATGAGAAGGCAAGTCTTGTAGGAACTGAAAATCCTGGAGGGAGGAGGGAGACCCAAAAGGAGTCAGTAGCCAAAATTGACAGGAGAAGAGTTTAGAACAAAGGGAGTAGTAGGCATTTGAGGAATCAAGGAAGCAGTAAAAGGAAATGGAGGAAAAAGACAGGGATTGGTTGAGAAAGGAACATGGAGACAGATACGGGCAGTAGGGGCAGACCAAGAGGTAGAAAGTATGAATTCTAGAGACAAAAGTTCAGGGCTTCTCTTCCTCCAGGAGTAGTCTCACCATACCAGCCAGCCCAGGATGGACAAGGCAATCAACTGAAGCCAGAGGAACTAGGAGGTCAGGAATGGGAAGTCCCCTGAATTCGGGCCTCCCACACTGGAAGAAAAAGGAGAGAGACAGAAGATGCAAGTCAATAATACAGAGCTAATGCGCACCAGCAGTAGTGGAGAGCTAGAGCAGATTAGTGAGAAGTACCAATTATAGAGAGAAATGATGCATTCTTCTATCGTTGAGGAGATCTTGTAACTCCAAGTAGGTGCGCAAAGGCCAACTAGTTCTTAAGGGGCCTCCTTAAATGAAGAGATGGGAATAGTTTGTCGTCAACCTGATAATATACAGTTGCTATGTAGATGGCCCTTTAAGATGGCTAAGGGTGCTTGAAAACAGTTCTTCCTTGCACAGTTGAAATACTCTGCTTGCAGTTTAATGTCATACGTTCTTGATGTCTGAGTGCACGAGGGTCTCTTGAGTGCCCGTCCCTATGATTACCATCTCTGGCAGAGTGGCGTGGTTGAGCTGGCGGTGGTTCCAGGAATGGGTGCCCATGGATGGTTCTGTAGGAATCTTCCCCCGAGGGTTTCCTCTCCCTATCTCTCTTCCTCCCTGCCTCGGCCTTCAGTGAGCCCTGCCGGCCAACAATAACACAAAGATGAGATGCAGGGTCTTGTGTCTATCTCTCAATAATCAGAAAAGTATGCAAACAAGAGTGGGGTCAGTGGCTCGGGGGCTTTGTCGCCAGAACTCTGTTGCTGTTGAGAAATTGCATCACTGACATGAGGAAAGGAAATGCCATCAGTTTGTGTCTGTGTCTGACTAGTCCTGTCTTCCTGGAGCCATTTGCTCTCTCCCTCCCTTGCCTCACAAGTGAATTTTCTCAGGATCTCTTGCTCTCAGGATGCCATTGTCACTAGAAGGGAACAGCAGGCAGGAAGGGAAGATGCCAGGGGTTTACAGTGCTGGCTGTGAGGACGTGAGCATTTCAGTGGCTCCTGAGACAGGCCTCCCACAGAGCAAGACGCAGGTGGGCCAACTTTCCTTTCCATTAAAAAGAGAGAGAGAAAACCTGACAGAGACAGGTTAGATGTGAGGAAGGGACTCCAGAAGAGCATGAATTGTTGGGACTGTGACAGGCCATGAGACCACCCCAGGGGTCTAGAAAGACTGTGGGGAGTTTTCATTCCTCTTGGATGCTGGAGTGGGATCCCACATAGAAAACACTGGAGTAACCTCCCTCTTTCTGATGCTGAGTTTGTCCTCCCTGTGTCATTTGGGTATGACCAGGGATGCTTCGCCAGCTGTGGGACTGATGGAGACCATGCTCCCATGTCAGAGGCTTGCCCAAGTCAGGCCTTGGCCTCCTAGGTATGCAGAAGTGTTCCCTGTGGGTCCCACAGTAGTAGGACACCTGGTCCTGGGCACCGTCCTAATGCGCCTTCTGCTTCAACTGCTCAGGTGGGGTCCCAGGTCCCAGTGGTAGCCTCTCTGGGCTTGGGGGCCAGATGGCCACCGAGAATAATCCTCCTTCATCACTGCTATTGACTCCAGTTCTTCCCCTAGGGGATTCAAGATAGTGGTGCACCAACAGGCACAGGATTGCCTGTGGCCATGCTCCAGGCTCTGAGTTAGGGCCACAGTAGGGCCACAGAGGACCATGAGACCTCGTTCTTACAAGGAGCACTTCAAGAAATATTCGGCCTACTCGAAAAGACCAGAAATAGTCACTGATAGACAAAATATAACCTGCCAAAGATCAGAAGTCCCACACAAGGACAAGAGGCTGTCAGCAGGATCTGAGTGATGAGTCTGAGTGATGAGTGGGACCCGCTCGGGCAGGAAGGAAGCAGATGCCCACTGTGGTCATTACACTTCCCTTGTATAAACCAGCTGTCAGTTTGGGGTCTCCACATCACTTGAAGCGTAGATGAATTGCTTTGACTAGGCCTCCAATTGCAGGAATTATTAAATTTAAAGCATTTTCTAAGAGTTTGACTAATCTTGGAAGCAGGGGATGGGTAGACTTTTAGCAAAATGAAATTTATATTGTCCTTGCTTCCTTTGCCTTCCTTCCTTTCCATCTTTCTAGAAGGATATCTCTGTCCCTATCCATGCTAACCCCAATGTGAAACTTAGATATTTGTAAATCTCTTCCTCCCAAACCAAAAAAAGTCACTCCCACTAGGTAGTATGCTTTTGAGTAGACTGTACTACAGGTCGTGGAAAGCATCACCGGGCAGGACAGACTTCTGCCATCTTTGGGCTTCCTTTCCTCCCCTCCTTCCCAAACCCTTCTCAGTCTCTGCCTCTGAGAGCTCCAACCCACACCTCCATCCCTCCCCTTCCTTAGACCCTGGTGTCATTGGTGTTCCAGGATATGGGGAGAAGAGCCTCATTCCTATCATGAATATTTGTCAGATTATATTCCCAGGAAAGACTGTTCTTTTCTGAGGAGAAACTTGGCTACCAACTATTACAAGAGTATAGACATCCCCACTTTGCTGCCCTGTAGTTGGATGGACTTGGGCACCACCCTTCTTTCATAAATAAGGAAGCCGAGACTCAGACAGTCGAGTGAGATAAGAAGTGACAGCTGTATCATGTCATCAAAAGACAAGTTTCAGATCGGGTGGAATTAGTTTAAATCTTAACTCTGCACCTCACTAGTTGTATGACCTTGTGTGGATTACTTAGTCTTTCTGAACTTTGGTTTCTGCCTCTGTAAATCCTACCTAGCCATCTTATTGGGAAGAGTACCTAAGATAATGCATGTGAGAAGGTCCAGTCCAATGCCTGGCATAGGAGAGAGGCTCTGCTCATGGAGTGTTTGGCCTGGAATTATGGACTGGCAGACATGTCTCCTGATCGACAGGACACTGTCTGATGGTGGCATCCCACTGTATCAGTCAGGGTCAACCAGATAGTCAGACCAGCAGGAGACATACACTAAGTGAACTTATTGCAAGGAATTGGCTTGCATATTTGTGGGGCTGGCCAGGCAAATCTGAAATCCAGGCTGTCAGGAAGGGCATGCTGGAACTCTCAGACATGGCTTGGAGCTGCTAACAACAGGAGGAATTTCTTCTCTGCTGAGGAAACCCCAGCTCTGTTCTTAAGATCTTTCAACTGATTGAATCAGGCCTGCCTGCCCCCCAAGCTCATTAAGGGTTACCTCCCTCACTTAGAGTTAAGTGATGACGGACTTCAATCACATTTGCAAAATATCATTGCAGCAACCCCTAGGTTGAGTGAATAACTCTAACAGTTACCTGGCCAAGTGTGACCCATGAAACCCACCATTAAACTCACCAACCTGCAAGCTTCCTGAAGGCAGGAGCTGTGATTCCATCTCTGTATTCAAGCTGCTGCTGGCAGGTGCTCAGTGTTTGTTGAATGAATGTATCAGTGGAGGTCAGGTTATAGAGTCCCTTGAGGATCCTCCTAAGGAGGTTGAGTTTTATCCTAAAGGCAATGGGGAGCCATTGCAGGATCTTGAGCAGGAGTGGGAGGGATGTAGCCACTGTTTATTGCATTGAAGCCCTGTGTCAGCAGACAGCTCCTCTTCGAGGAAGGGAGGAACGGAATCTGATGCCCACATTCCTTGTGGGTGGCTTGCTCCAGCTTGGGAGACATTTCTCTTGAGTTCTTTCTAAAGGGTAGAGACTCCCTGGGGAATGTGTTCCAGACAGGCCGCTAAATATAGTCCTCTGCCTTTTTACAACAGTAAAGCCAAACGATGGTGTTTTACCCTAAAAGGATGCCCAGGCTTTGGAGGAGAGCACTTCCCCTCAAACGTGACCCTGGGGGTTCTTTTTCTTTGACTACTATTTGGGGAGGGGGCTAGTTGATCCTTCCCACTGGTGGCTGGATCATGACTTGGACCATCACATGCGGAGAGGAAGCAAGAGCAGATGTCAGCCTGAGTGGGGTCCCTGCCCTAGAGGCTTCTGTCCCAGTAAAATTACCCATGCCGCAGTAGACACGAAGCAAGAGCTTGTCACATCTTGATTAGAAAACGAAGGACAAGATATCTCATTTACTGCTATGCATCCAGGCCATTGCATGGCCTCCACTGCCTCAGACCCCCAGCAAAACCCCATCAGAAAACTTCCTACTGCCGGGCCGATGTAGGAATGCTACCGGCAGAGCTGAGCCCCACACGCTTTTGCTGATTTTCCCAGCAAAGCAAGCTCATCTGGCCCAGGATGGAGCTAGACCAAAGGGCCACCTGCAACCTTGAACATGGAGAAATGTATTTGTTTCTTCTTTCAATGCTCTGATGGGGGAGCTGCCTCCTATCCCCTCCCCTCACATAAAGGCTTCATTTTTGCTTTGGAAAGAACTGAGTAATATTTTAAATCACATCATTATTATAATCCTGAATGAGATTTTGGAGGGTTTTCTGCTGCTTCTGGGATTCCTTGAGGACATCTGAAGATTCCTCATTGGTTCTAGAAACCTGTAGAGTAGAGCCTCATACATACCCAAGGACCAAGAGGCCCCCGAGAGGTTGTTCAGTTCACCCTGTGGGGCAGGGCTGCCCCAAACTCAGTGAGTTTAGTTCCAATCAGTTCAACCAATGTTTATTAAATCCCTCCCATGCCATTCTTTGTGCATAAAAGGATGAGTTGGGAGCATCCTCAAGGGATACTGCTAAGTTGGGGAGACAGACCATGGTGATAAGGGATGATCCAGGCAACACTAAAGATGGGTCCAGGGTGCCAAGTGAACGTGGAAGGAGGCGCTGCATTCACTGTCTCGGGGACAGGATTTCTTAGGTGGCAATACCTAGACTGGATCTTGAAGGATGAGAAAGACTTTCCACGTGAAAAGAGGATGAAGTGAAGCAGAGGAGAAAAGGGTGTTCAGAGTAGAGGGGATAGAGTATGCAAAGTCACAGAGCTGAAAACAGCCTGGGATGGGGCAGGAGACAAGGGCTAGATTGGTGCTGCTGTAAGGCAGAAGTGTGAGACCACATGGTGGGTATCCTGGCCTTTGTCTGGAAGAGGGACTGGTATGGTCAGACTTGGCTTCATAGATACCTCTGTCTGCTGCAGGGAGAATGCTGTGCAAGAAAGCAAAACTGGAAGCAGTTAGAACAAATCCTGCGGTGTAGGTAAAAGATAATGTGTCCTTGACCTTGGGGAAGAGAGGACAGATTAGGGAGGTATTTGAGAGAAATCACCAGGTTTTGAGGATTCGGATACCATTTCCTTAAACATTTTGGAACAGCACCCCTGCTAGTGTGAAATTCTTTCTCTTATCTTGCCTTACTCCTTCCTGATGCAAGGTAAGCGAATTCTTTAGCACAGCCTCTGCTTCTTTCCAGTGAGTGCTGCCTCTTGGCCGTGTCAGGGAAGTCTAGAGCTAAGAGCGTCGGGTGCAACCTCCATGTCGCTCTGTTGGAGCAGATGCTTGTCTCTGATTCACTGGAATTCAAATAGAACGTGCCAAGCGTAGCTGGTGTATGTAACCCTGGTTTCGGGCCTCTGAGAGCCCTGGACTTCTCCCCCAGGCCTTTCATCCTCTGCCTGGCATCCCAGCATTGCCCTCTGCATCTCAGATGAGCATGCCTATGGGTTCCCTTCAGGGTCAGGAGGGAGCAGAAGTCACTCAGATGATTAACAAGTCTAAATTGGGGTTCAGAAGCCCCAGTTAGCATATGACGGCCATAGTCCTGATGCCTAATGAGGGTCGAACTCTTATCCTCTTATCTTGTCCTGGGGGACACCTGTTTGATCATCTGTCAGGGGAGCTAACCATATTCTCACTGCATGATTCCCACTGGAATCTGGAGGATCTGGGGTGTGCCTAGAGAAGGTTAGTGCCTAGGTGGGGTGAGCGACGTGGCGTGGGTTGCGGGGGCAATAGGCAGAATTTGACCACTTTCAGTTCCATACCCTAGAGAACCTCTCCCTGTCTCTCACATTCCTGGGAGGCCCTGGAGTGGAAGGTGGGGGTGTCCAAGTAAAGCACCGTCCTAGATGCCCCTCATCTCCAGACACGTGAATGAAGGAGGAGTCTGCTTTTCCCCATCTGCCTTTCCCAGCCCTGAGAAGGAGGCCACAGCATTCTGAGCTCACCTCTTCCCTTTCACTCAGAAGACACCTCACTCTTACCCTTGGGAAGAGGTGGGTGGCTGCTTGCTTCAGGAGCTGGTCCTATCATGCGCTAATCGGAGCCCTGGGCCAGGAACTGCTCATCTTCCTGGGAGGCTACCAATGAGATATAAAGGTAAAGCTTTATGGAGGGAGCAGAGCTCTAAGCAGGTACTTAATGCCGCTCCTCACAGCCAAACAGTAAGGGAATGGGGCTTCTGAGAATTTCCTGAGAAATCTAAATCTCCTTTTAAATAGCAAAACGACATTCTGACGGTGGGGAGGGCACTCTTCAGTTGCTGTGCTTCCTTCAAAGACAGTAAGCCTCACTTCCAAGGCACGTACCTGTTCTCTGCACCCAGATCTGGGGACCATCTTTATAGGAAACCCCATACTGGGTTTTAAGCCCAGACCCCTGGCCTCCCCTTGCACACATGAAGATGAGGGAGGAGTAGTTTGAGCTGGAACAAGATATGTCAAGGAAGTATCTAGTACAATTTCCTTACTCCAGAATGCAGTAACAAGTGCTCTAGGTTTTCTTTACACTTCACACCTTCAGGGAGCCCCTTGGGAGGCAGGGCAGATAATTTTGGTTTTATCCCCATTTTAAAGATGAAGAAGGTGAGTCCGAAAATGGCAAACTTTGTGTGAAAGGAATGGAGTGGGGATGAGGAAACATGAATCTCTGACATCGATGTGCTGAGACCTGCAAGTGTCCGACCCCTCATTGTTAGAATGAATGACCAAGGTGTGAGGTCAGCAGTTTTCAGAATGGATTTCTTGGGACAGTGAGTGCCTCTGTGCCCATAAAAGCGTGGAATAGGGAAGCCAGAACTCAAGGATTTCTATGCCAGCCTCAGTCAGAGCTCTCTACTTTTATCTCTGACATATTGGGATTCAACGTGGAATTTCTTTTGAAGACAGGGTTTCTCAGTTTGAAAGTTTGAAAACCACTGAATTAAACAGCATCTAAGTTCCCTTCCACTTCCAAAAGCTGGGACTCCCTTGAGTCAGGTCTCCTTGGTCTTGATCCTCTGCCCTCTCTACCCTTTCACCCAGATGGGTGGGTGACTATGGAGCGTGGAGCAGGGCGGCGTCTCTCCCTGGGGTGGGAGGTCTGCCTTGGGCCAGTCACCTTCACTTTGATTGGAAGCATCTCCACCATGGAGATGGAGGGGGGACTGGGGGTTTTCGTCTTGGCATCTCCAGCACCTGTCATGTTGTAGGCAGTCCTAAATGAGGGTGGGAGAGCTCCATTCCAAGTAGAAGTACTTCTTAAAGGACCTATTCTCCAAACATTCATTTGTCTTGACCCCAGGTCTCTGGAGAAACCTGTGGAGCTGAGGGGAGGAGCCATTAGGCACTGTTCTTAAGCTCCAAGAGGAGCGAGCTAACACTAGTTGCTACCAGCTAGTGGGCTGGGGTACCATTTGTGATGGATTTCTGCTAGTAACAGAGATGAATAGGGTAGTGGGTAATGAACAGTGCAGTGGGTGGTCAAAATATCTGCTCATCCCATGGTTTGCTGCCTTTGGAAACTTTCAACATTTTTGCCACTTGCTTTCTTCTCATTTGAATATAAAGGGTGTTATGATAAAGGTGAGACCTCCTAGATACCTTCAGTCATTGGTGACAGGGGGTGAGGCAGTACTGTGATTTCCAAATACATCTCTTTACTTACAGTGCAGTTGTTCTCAGTCTTTTTTTTTTTTTAATTATTTATTTATTTAACAGAGAGAGAGATCACAAGTAGTCAGAGGCAGGCAGAGAGAGAGAGGAAGAAGCAGGCTCCTCACTGAGCAGGGAGCCCGATGTGGGCCTCGATCCCAGGACCCTGGGATCATGACCTGAGCTGTCATGAGACCTTAACCCTCTGAGCCACCCAGGCGCCCTGTTCTCAGTCTTTTTGTCACCCCAAAGCAAGGTGGTAAGTTTTAGATGTTGGAGGTGACCCCATGGCGCCATGAAAATAGGGATCAGTGGAGTCATTGAGGGAAGTGGAAGTGAAGACATCACCCTGGGCTCCGCTATGACCCTGGACTGAGTGCTTACCAGAAGCCATCACCACCACCAACTACCACCACGGTGCAATGAAAATGACTTCGAAGTGCTCTCTTTGTCTTCTGTTGTATTATTGTATCTTTTGTTCAAGACTCGAAGTCCTGGGCGCCTGGGTGGCTCAGTGGGTTAAAGCCTCTGCTTTCGGCTCAGGTCATGATCTCAGGGTCCTGGGATCGAGGCCCGCATCGGGCTCC
>LNAC01000213.1:1095756-1317581 GCA_002007465.1 Ailurus styani | reverse complement strand
CCTGCCTCTCTGCCTCCTTGTGATCTCTCTCCCTCTGTGAAATAAATAAATAAAATCTTTCCAAAAAAAAAAAAAGACTCGAAGTCCTGATAGAAGCTATGCGAATGGCTGATTCCTAAGTGATTGGATTAGGTCATACAGTTAGTCCCTGGTTGTAAAAGTAGTAGAGGTTTCTGGGCCCCTTGGCTTCCATAATGGGAGGTGGCCAATGAAAATAAGAATCCAAATCTATCCTCTGTCTAGATTTCACAAAATAAGAAAAAGGTTAAGTCCATGTAAGCAATTTGGGACAGGTAGTGAAAACTACTAGCTAGTGATCAAAGTACTTTTCTCTTGTTCCTGGGCAGAGTTAGACTGCATTTCCCAGAGTTCCCTGTAGTTGGGTGTGGCATGTGACTGAGTTCTAACCCATGAATATAAGGAGAAATGATGTCGTTCCCCACGCATCACTTCCATGCATGCTCTTCCATGCTCCTTTCCCCTTGGGCTGGCTACGGTAGAGATGATCACCCAACCTGACCTTGAGAGCCATATGTTAAAGATGGCAGATCCACAAGACAGAAGAAGCTTAGGTCTCTGAATTACCTCTTGGAGGAGAGGTGTCTATCTCAGCTGTTATGGGGAAAAGAAACATGTTCATTATGTTAAGTCATGGAAGTTTTTATGTTTGCCTGTTAGAGCTAGCATTGCATTAAATGACTATTGAGAGCTAGTAGGAAAAGGGCTAGAAGCTGGACAGTAAAGCCATTTACACATTTCTGCCTTGAAGATAGGCAAGGTCAAGGAGGGTGGTTGGGATCAGACTATAGCAGTTCTTGGATGCCTAGATCCTCTTTGTTATCAAAACACCACTTGGAAGATCAGCAGTGCTATGGAAATGTTAGGTGGTCTCCGTGGGAGGGTTCAGACGGGTTTACTAACCCACTAAGAGTGGCTTTTCTAAGGCAAGCAGGGATATCAGCAATTCACCCATTTGACTTGGCAACTGGAGGATGATCTAATAAGGGCAAAGAGGGGCTACCGCCAGGCCTGTCAAGGAGATGTTTTGAATGTTTGATGTGCCCGTTCCTCAAGGGCCCTGACGGGTCTGACATTCCCTATGCCCCTTGTTCCTACCTCCCCACCACGCATGTTATTTCCCCTTCCTGGTCACAGTTCCAGAAAGAGCACTGGACTGGGCGTCAGGGAAACTAGGTTCAAGTCCCCATTCTGCCACAAGCAGATATCTGGTCTTAGGAAGTTTTGTCACTTCTCTGGGTTAAAAAAGGAAGGTGTTGGACTAGTTGATTGTTTGGGGATTTTTTTCTTCCCACTCTATCACTCTACCCAGATGGATTTCTAGACGTGTGACCAATCTCTTAGCCCCAGACAGGGAAACAGATGAGCTCCCCTGCTCTGTGTGATACCTTTTTGGGTGTCTTGACTCTGTGTTTCCCATGACTCAGTTTATCAAACTTGCCAATGGCAGTGCTCCCGAGTTCCTCCCATGCTTGGCATTGTGAAGAGTCACAGAAGAGGAAGGCAGCTCTGTCTTAGAAGAGCTCCAATTGGATGTGAGTCTCATGACTTTTAATTGTAGCTTAGGGGTTTAGGGAATGGGTTGGTATTTATGAGTGTGTCGAATTGGGGGAGGGGAAGAGGGATGCAAATCAATTCCGCAAGAGCACTGAAACCGAGCCTTCTGGGTCCTCATCAAGTGAGCAGGTGGCTGGGCTTTTGCCTGCAGAGTTTTTTTTTTTTTGTGCTCTGAGGACCTCTTTAACTTCAAGTGAGCCTGTGCTTTCATGAAGGGGCATGGACAGACTTGAAAGGGAGAGTTGAGAGCCTCCGCCGCTAATGTGGGATGGGGGCAGGGGAGCCGAGAAAGAATCAGGTGTTCGTCCCTCTTAGTGGCATCCACCGAGCCAGGTTGTTTGACCTGTTATGGGGAAGGGAAGGGGGAAAGGGGGGCTCCTCCCTTATTCACCTGGGCCTGTGCCAGCTTGAACTGAAGAAACGGCTGAGTCTCCTTCCCCTTTGTCTTCCCCACTCCAGGCTGGCCACAGTTTGTCCTCTGGGGGCTTGTCTACTCCCTTCTGGGGCGCTACTGAGCCCTCTCTTCCAGCTCTGTCAGCATCTTGGGCAGTCTTAGGGTTACTCTGTCACAGGACACTTGGCTCCAGGACCAACCGCCCGGGGTTAAAAGTGTGTGTGAATCTTGGTCAGGCAGGAAGTAGCAAGTCTCAGCTTTAAAACAACTTCTTGTTTTCAGAATACTCTGTGTGTGTGGTGTGTGTGTGTGTGTGCGAGGCCTGGTGAGGGCCGCCATGACAGTGGGGGCATGGGAGAGTGTAGTCCTTTTCTAGGGCTGTTGTCACAAAGTACCACAGACTGGGTTGGGCAGCTTACAAAAACACAAATGTATTGTCTCACACTTCTGGAGGCTAGATGTCCAGAATCAGGTGGTCCATGGGCCCGCTGTCTCTGAAGGCTTCAGAGGAGCGGCCACCTGGCGTCCGGTGGTTGCTGGCAATCCTTGGTGTTCCTTGGTATAGACATATCGCTCCAATCTCTGCCTCCCATCTTCACCTGGTGTTCTCCCTGCGTGTCTCTGTGTCCAAATTTCCCTCTTCTCAGAAGGACATTAGTCATTAGATTAGTGGCTACTCCAATCCTGTGTGACTTCATTTTAACTTGATTGCACCTGCAAAGGCCCTACTTCCAAATAAGATCACATTCACAGCTATTGGGGGTGAGGATTTTAACACATCTTTTTGGAGGACACAATTCAACCCACATCAGGAAGGGGCCTGTTTGAGGTTCTCTCCGGTTCAAACCTTTGAATGAGGTGGAGCGTGACTCATTGATCTTTTACTTCATGTAAGCATTAGGAGTGTGCAGTTTCCCGGCGCCTGTGCCCCATAACTCCTCCCTCAAGGCATCATTCACGGTGCATCAAGAACAAGAAAATGAGGATAAAGTCACTTTCCTGGTTTTTTTTTGCCGAATGGAATTTTTATGAGCACAAACGGAATGGTGAGTGGCTGGCCTTTTGATGTGTCCCTTTTTTATTCTTTCTATCTGGTGTTCCATGGGTTACTGTTGGTCATTTCATCCACTCAAGAAGAATCTAGTCCCTGAAGACAGGAGCCACTGCTTAAAAAATTTTATTTATTTACTTGACAGAGAGAAAGAGAGAGAGAGTGCGAGCACACAAGCAGGGGGAGCAGCAGGCAGGGGGAGGGGAAAGGGAGAAGCCCGATACGGAGCTCGATCCCAGGACCCCAGGATCATGGCCTGAGCAGAAGCCAAATGCTTAATTGACTGAGCCACCCAGGTGCCCCAGGAGCCCTGTCTTAAATTTCCTTAAGCATGGAACCTAGTGCCAGATGGACACAGAGCGGATTCTTGAGAAAGGATAGATTTATTTTAAATTCCTTCTGCTCCTGTCCTTGTTGTGCCTTGAAAGTCATTCTCCCCACTCAGAGAGCCCTTCTGAGTGAAGGATGAGGGTCCCGGAGTCTTTGAGCCAGATGTGTGACCTTCTTGTGTGAGTCCCCTGAGTCGAGTGGGGCTGTGGGAGGCGCTGGCTTGAGTTTGGTCCCATCATCAATATTACATCGCGCTCTCCAGAGCTCTTCACATCTCCACAGAGACCTCCAGGTGTGTCCTGCTTGGCCCCTCAGATCAGGAGGCCTCTGTCCTCAGAGTTCCAGGCAAGGGCAGCCCAGCAGATCTCCGCATTTTACCCAGGCCGAAGGGCCTGTTGTGGCCTTGGGATCAGAAATAGAGGTGGGGAGAAGGCCTGTGGGGAACTGGAGCTTCCTGATCAAAAAAGAGAAGAAAATAAACTTGATAAACCCAAATGCATTCAGCCTTGGGAATGGCTTTGGCCAAGCGAGTAGTCTACCTGCATAACCTTTTATCTTATTTCACACAGTGTGGGGCATTTCTGATTGTGTCAAGGCCCAGACTCTTACTCTTTGCCAGCTCCCCCATGCAAGGACTACCTACGGCTGCTGTAAACCTAGTCGGAGTTCCTAGAAAGCCGAATGGGGGGAAGCAAGTGCGGTGGTAGAGTTTCTTTCTGGTCCATTACTTAGCTCTTGTCAGACCTGCTGGATGACTCCGCCCGGGGTTGCTGGTCGGTCCTGCCATTATACTTCACTCTCATACCTGGAAAAATACACTGTAGGCAAAAATTCAGTTTTCAATGATATATAAATTTTATAGTTTCAGTTTTTTTTTTAAAGATTTTATTTATTTATTTGACACAGAGAGAGAAATCACAAGTAGGCAGAGAGGCAGGCAGAGAGACAGGGAGAGGAGGAAGCAGGCTCCCTGCTGAGCAGAGAGCCCGATGCGGGCCTCGATCCCAGGATGCTGAGATCATGACCTGAGCCGAAAGCAGAGGCTTTAACCCACTGAGCCACCCAGGCGCCCTATAGTTTCAGTTTTATCAGAGTTTGCTCTAGTATCAAGCCTGTTGGGACATCCTGTGAAGCAAAAGTCTGAGGGGTCTGTGACAGGAAGACTGGGGACTAACTCTTGAGGGGAGAGAGATGCGGCCGCTCACGCTTAGTTCAAGGGCAACGAGCCATCCCCAGAGTGGAGGGACGATAGCCTCCATTGAAAAATAGCCGCAGTCTTCCACTCAGATTCCCTTCACTCAGCCGCCGTGGTCTCATGCCCGGACCGTGGGGTGTGGAGGTTAACAAACAAGCATTGTGAGTGTCCGGGGTCATTTCTAGCTTCTTTGAGGGGCACAAAGAGCCCAGCCTGACAGTAGCCTCGGGCTGGTGTTGGCTGCATTGGCGGCAGCTTTGCTGACAGGAGTTGGAGTTCTGGGCTGTGGTCTTGGCTTGGTGGGAAGCAGCACTGGTCACAATGGTGGTGGCCTTGATATTGTGGCGTGGCCATGGAAGCCCTGCCCACTGGGGTTCATGATGCAGCTCTGGGCCCGGTGTTGGCCGGAGCCCCTTTTAGCTTTCTGGTGCCATCGTTGACAGAAGCAGCACCTGGGGGGAGCCTGGGGGGACCCGGGCAGTGATGGAATGACAGAAGTGGGTATCAGTAGCGTGGCTGTCATTTGGGGGCAACTGGAGACACCAGCGGAGCAAGCCAAATTCTAAGCATATAGGAAATGGCACAGGTACATACAGCTAAGATGCTTTCTGGGAATCCATGAGGCCCCACTGGGCCTTGCCTGGATGGGATGGAAGAGGAACGAGCATTCTCACAGGACAGGAGGGTGTGACATGAAGAGTCCTGTTTCTGCCTGAGGTCCCTGTGTCACCCAGGAAGGCTGGTGGGGTGCCGGCTCAGCCTGTAAAGCTGGAAAATTCCAACGGGCGACTGGAGGGGACAGAGGCACGTGTCATTTTTTTTTTAAGGCAGACTTTCTAAAAATGCAGAGAAGGTGCTGGACCTCTCTCTTAATTGCCTGATTGAGAGGATCAGGAGACCTGGGGCCCCGGAAGAGATAATGTGCTGAAGCGGAGATGGGCATGTCACCTTGACAATGTGGGTCCAGCTGGCAGCCTCATCAGAACATTGGGGTAATTATTTTCTGTCTCTCCAAAGCCCTTGCTCTGCTCTTAACAAACCCCTTTCTTTTTACTTTCTAAAGCCAAAGGAGTATTGGCATGATTTGTTCCCACAACTCAATTTAGTTTCATTCAGTTCAATTCCACAAATATTTATTGAGGGAAGCAGTCCTGAGAGCCTGGAACGCAGAGAACACATGTATGAGCCAGACGCTGTTCTCGGTCCCAGCAGGTCTGTGATTTCTATGCCGATGGAGGTGGAAGAAGACAGGCACAGCCTGGCCGACCTAAGGGGCACACAGCCGTCAAGGGTCGTCTCCCTCAGAGGCATGCTGGGAAAAAGAGGTAACTGAGGAAGGACACTCTCTCTCGCTGCTGTAGAGGCAGGAGGGGGGCAGACGAGCCTGACTCTTCTTGCTCTGTCCCTTTGTCCTCACAGGGTAAGTCAAGGCAGTGGGAGGTTACCAGGAGGCTCGGGTAATCAGATGATATTATGGGTTGAACCAGAAACCTATGTTCAAGGTCTCACCCCTGCTACCTGTAAATGTGACCTTCTGTGGAAATAGAGTCGGAACATAATCAATTAATCAAGTTAAGATGAGGTGGTGCCTAATCCACTGACTAACATCTTCATAAGAAGAGGGAAATTTGGACACCAGCCCACATGGAGAGAGGAATTCCATGTGAGGACAGAGGTAGAGGTTGAATTGCTTGCGGCTGCAAGCCAAAGGATACCAAGGAATGTTCTGGCAACCACTGGAACCTGGGAAGAGGGGAGGAAGGATTCTCCCCAACAGGGTTCAGGGGGAGCCCAGCTGTGCTGACACCCTGATTTTTGACTTCTGTGAGAAAATAAAGTTCCCACCCAGTGTGTTACGGTAGCCATAGGAAACTAATACAGATGGAATCACCTCATAGAATGGGAAACCTTAAAGTTGGAGCCAGGTGCCACTCTTCACTTGTCTGAGGGAAGAAACTCACCCAGGGGGTTCAATCCTGCATTGGGATTTCATGGCTGGCACACCTCAGCCCCACTCTCCTCTGTTGTCCTCAGGACTGTCTTTGTGAGTGTCCCCCCTCATTTCTCGTTCTTTTCGTGGTTCTCCACATGCAAATGTGCCCACAGGGACCGGGCTTTCACCAGGATGTGTCCCCCCCGCCCCCGGAGTTCATTACTTCACACTTGGTGTATCCACGGTAAAGTGACATCCTGAGCGAGAGCCTTCAGTGAGACATTTGTGCCTCTCTGGAGTGGGAGGTGGCTTGGATGGACATGCACACTCCACATGTGGCACCTTTGGGCTGGCCCCTGACTGTCCACTGCAGACCACTGCTTATTTCCCAGCTGCCTACATCTCTGTCTCTCTGACACACGTGCGCGCACACTCAGAAGTGCTCAGAACCCCTGTGTTCTCTCAGCCAAGGGCGGCAAACTCTCGGCTTCAGATTCTGACTGAATTCCATACGCAGCACTCTCTCTTGACTCGTCCGCAGCCCCGTGCGTCCTGTGACGTGAGCACTTCATAAAACAAAACAGTGTTAGTGACAGATTTCGAATGGGAGCTCTTTAGAGCAGAAGACCTAGCCGGGTTTTAGTCTGTATTCAGGTTGCACGTCCCTTCCACTCTGCAGACCTATGAACGGAGCAGATCCTTGGGGTCCAGCAGGGCTGAGAAGTGGGAGATCCTATTATTGGACTTAGTGACCTGGGCATGGAGTGAAATGAAAATCTTTTTTCTCATTTTTTTTAAACTGTCGTTTCTATGTCCATCTCCCGTCAGAGAGGGTGCCACGCTCAGGTCAGCGGCCACGGGACACCACGGCCCAGCCGTGCGCTTCCCCCCGTGGCACACAAGCCCAGGACTGCGGGCCCAGGACGGACGCCCCATCACCGGCTGGTCGGCCGTGGCAAGCTGGCTCCCCCCTCCCCCACCACGCTGAGAACAAATGCCCTTCCCACCCCCATCCTGCAGCTCAGCTCTGTTCAAATGTCTCATTTTCCCTCCTGGGCCTTCCTACAAATCCTCTGTTCGTCCTGCTCTTCCTCTCTGCCACCTGTTGACTGGCATCTTCTCTCCACCCCAGGGCTGTTGGCTCCAGCGCCCACACTTTGCCTGCCTGTGCTCACTATCTGCTCTTTCCTCTTGACACCAGATGATTTAATTTTTGGTTGTAGGGCTTTAGCTGGTTTTAAAGATGTCGGTTTATCGCTTTTTAGATTACAGTCAAACCCCCTCAGTATCTCTGTTGTTGACGCGCCCTGCCCCGACCTGCCCTGGCCCGGCCACTTCCCCGCTCGGCCACTGGAGGCGCCCTCGGGGCTGCCGCCACCGCCACCTGGCTCCAGACCCAGATGGGACAAGGGCAGCCTCGTGATGAGGGTGCGCCCGCGCATCCAGCTCTCTCAAGCTGACTTTTTGGTCCTGTTACCTTAAAGCTTAAGACGGCAGGTTCTGGCTGACCCAGGAGAATAACATACGGTTCCTGGGACCTCTTCTGGGCTTTGGTCCTGCTCCCCTTTGGCGTAAAGAAACTGCGGGTGGTGAGAGGCAGCGAGGGAGGGGAAGTCTTGCTTCTTGTGGGGTCATTCAGGAGCAGCAGGCTATGGCCTGACCCCACGCACTGAGAGCCCAGAGCAAAGCGTCGCTGTTGGAGTGGAGTATGGTTCTGAGTTTTGTTTTAATCTCTCCATCCCTCAGTGTTTTCATCTATGAAACGGGGATGATAGTGCCTAGCTTAATAAGCTGTTATGAATTAAAAAATAAAAATATATGTATATATATATATTTGGCTTTTCTATATGTCTACATATATATCAATGCATATATCTATATCTATATCTATATGAACAACAATATCTGCTACCTGGTAAATGTTAAATAAATGTTATTTATTATCCTGACTATAATCGTGTAGGAAACACAGCCTTAGAGACATAGGCCCTAAGGTTCCATAATGTACTTGTCATGTGAATATGGCCAATTATTTAATTATCTATTATTATCATTTACTATTTCTATCAACCTTATATATTTTTTTATCATATTATTATTCTTAGGGGTTAGGTGCTGTCTTTGAGCCACACACTCTCACAGGGAAATGGGGTTGGAAATCGCTGTTTGTTTTCCTTCAAGGGGTCCAGCAGGTCCAGCAAGAAGTCAGCGGTTTTGCAAAGGGTTGGCAAGTGCAAGGCAGCGCTGTTGGTAGACGGTGGAGAGAGCCGACTGCATGGACCTTTGCCCCCACCAAGCCTCCTGTGCATCTGCCCCCTCCGTGCAGCGGTGACACTCCCCCCGCGCCCACCTGTGCTAGGAATCTAGTAGTCCTAGTGAGCCACAGTGATCACCGCTAGTCCTTTCCTTCAGGGAGTGAGGACAGGCGCTGGCCTCAATGGTTTTCACACAGTTGTGTCACTTCGAGGAAGTCCTCTCACTGCTCTGATTGGTGGGGTTCAGCCACCTGACCCACGGGCTCTGATACCTCGAACACTCTGTGAATCTAAGGTTCCAAGGAACATGAAAAGTTTCACAGGACAGATGCCAAGTCTGACTTTCTCCAGAGTTTGGGGACTCATCCTCAATAATGACACTGAGGCCATAATCCTGGGCAAAGCCCGCTGGCTGGATCAGCCAGAGCCCTTGTCATAGGATGAGCCACGATGACAACACATGGCAGCTACCCATTCATACGTTAATGGATGAGCAGTGGGACATGTGCTGTACTCCAGGAGAAATGACCTTCCATCCTGGCGGCCGGGGCACGGGGACACACGGTATGATGTCCAGGAAAGCTCCCTGGCCAAGGAGGGGACACTGGATATGACCAGCTATGTCAGGGTGAGTGTGTCTCTTTCCTTCTTTGGACCTTGGCACCCTCATCTGTAAAATGGAACAGACAGTGGTTGGAAAAGATCAGCCCTGACACTCTTTCCAGCCCTGTCATTCTACAAGTTCATTATTTCCTTTCTTCTAGATGCCTCTGGCTAGCAGCCCAGACTGAGGCTGGTCTCTGTGTAGGATCCTTTTACCTACTTTCTTACCAGGACTTTCATTCATCTTTATTCTCTGGCACAAGATAAATGTATGCTCTTACCTACTTAGGAGATTCTTTTCCTCCATTTTTCTTCCTAAACACTTAAATAAATGAAATCTAGCATGTAAAGTGCTCTGCACAATACCTAGTTCATGATAATGTATTCACATGTATACGTATATGTCCTTCTAATATGTTTTTCTCTAACTTTTTCCTCTAGCCTAAATATCTATGCCATTTAAAATACTTTTTATTTTTTTTAAACTCAGGGCTACTTAGCTTGTTCTTTGCAATAAAAAGTTCTCTTTCAGGGGCTCTTGGGTGGCTCAGTTGGTTTAGCATCCAAATCTTGATTTTGGCTCAGGTCATGATCTCAAGGCCATGAGATTGAGCCCTGCAGGGCTCTGCACTGGTTAGGGAGCCTGCTGGAGATTCTATCTCTCTCTTTCTGTCTCTGCCCCTCCCCCTGATCTCTCTCTCTTAAAAAAAGACAGCTTTCTTTCAAAAGTAGCTCATAATTCAAGGTCACAGCACGCTGGATCCTAGTCACTTTGAGGTGCCCAGCACCATGTCAGATAAAAGGCAAGGGTCTGTCTTCATATTTGACAAATTCCCCAGAAGCACATGTTTTCTGGAGATGCAGCCCTTGCTCAGTTCTGTGGGGATGGGCAAAGTTGGGATGCTGATACCCAAAGGGATGGTTTGCCTATGAGGCCAAAGACACTCAAAATCTGACTTGGAAGATCGGAATTGGAAAAAAGAAAAAAAAAAAAAAAAGGATCCAGACCCCCACTCACCTGTGGTAACAGTGAGGAAAGCAGGAAGACTTTATGGACTATTTTCAAGAGTCATTCCTTCCCAGATGCCCACATCCGATCCTTAGAACACACAGAGCCTGGAGAAATAATTGTACTCCTTTTTGGAAAGAGGAAATGCAAACTCAAGAGGTTGCTATAAACAGCTGATAAAGGGGAGGGGGACTGGCCTTGGGGAAAGTGGCAGGTCCCTGACTGGACCCAGCTTAGAACTGGTGCTCTTCAAGCCACCTGTGTGTGGCTTCCAGAATTCTCACAGGCTGACTCTTGAATGGTGGTTGGAAGACTACAAAATAAACTTAGCCTGGACCCAACAACTCTGATTTTCTTCAGAAGCCTCACAGAGAGCACATTGCTGTTGTATTTGTTTTAACCATATAAGATTTACTACTACCAACAGAAGGTTGTAGAAAATACCATGGCAGACCAAACCCATAGTTTGCACTCTGATGGCCAAAATAGGGAGTGATGGGGAACCAGCAGGATCAACTGTCTCCCATGACAAGGAAACTTTCTTCCTATGTTGGGGCTTTCTTCTTCTTTCTCTGTGTCTACATCTTGGAATCACACTCTAGCTACCTGGAGAGAGGAAGTCAAAGGAGGGTGGGGAGAAGGTGGGAGAAGACTGAAATAAAGAGCTCTGGTGGGAACTTGCCTCTTAAGGAAAGAAGAGGAGGACAAGAGGCATAAAAAGGGGAGAGGTAAAAACAGAAGAGAGTAGGAGAATGACTCCTGACTCAAGAGCAGTAGATATCACATTGATTGATTTGTAGATGTTGAACCATCCTTGCAGCCCAGGAATAAATCCCACTTAGTCCTGGTGAATAATCCTTTTAATGTACTGTTGGATCTTATTAGCTAGTATCTTAGTGAGAATTTTTGCATTCAAGCTCATCAGAGATATTGGTCTGTAATTCTCCTTTCTAGAGGAGAACATAGGCATCAAACTCTTTGATCTCAGCCACAGCAACTTCTTGCTAAACATGTCTCTAAAGACAAGAGAAACCAAAGTAAAAATGAACTATTGGGACTTCATCAAGATAAAAAGCTTTGGAACAACAAAGGAAAGAGTCAACAAAACTAAAAAGGCAACCTATAGAATGGAAGAAGAGATTTGAAAATGTCTTATTAGGTAAAGAGCTACTATCAAAAATCTATAAAGAACTTATCAAACCCAACACCCAAAGAACAAATAATCCAGTCAAGAAATGGGCAGAAGACACATGAGCAGACATTTCTCCAAAGAAGACATACAAATGGCCAACAGACACATGAAAAAATCCTCAACATCACTCAGCATCAGGGAAATACTAATCAAAACCACATTGAGATACCACCTCACATGAGTCAGAATGGCTAAATTTAACAAGTCAGGAAACGACAGATGTTGGCGAGGATGAGGAGAAAGGAGAACCCTCCTACACTGTTGGTGGGAATGCAAGCTGGTACAGCCAGTCTGGAAAATAGTATGGAAGTTCCTCAAAAGTTGAAAATAGAGCTACCTTATGACCCAGCAATCGCACTACTGGGTATTTACCCCAAAGATATAAATGTAGTGATCTGAAGGGGCACCTGCACCTCAATGATCATAGCAGCAGTGTCCACAATAGCCAAACTATGGAAAGAGCCCAGATGTCCACTGACAGATGAATGGATAAAGAAGAGGTGGTGTATATATACAATGGAATATTATGCAGCCATCAAAAAGAACGAAATCTTGACATTTGCAATGACATACATGGAACTAGAGGGTATTATACTAACCAAAATAAGTCAGTCAGAGAAAGACAAATACCATATGATTTCAAGCATATGTGGAACTTAAGAAACAAAACAGATGAGGGCGCCTGGGTGGCTCAGTAGGTTAAAGCCTCTGCTTTCGGCTCAGGTCATGATCTCAGGGTCCTGGGATCGAGGCCCACATCGGGCTTCCTGCTCAGCGGGGAGCCTGCTTCCTCCTCTCTCTCTGCCTGCCTCTCTGCCTACTTGTGATCTCTCTCTCTGTGTCAAATAAATAAATAAAAAATCTTAAAAAAAAAAAGAAACAAAACAGATGAATATAGGGGAAGGGAAGGAAAAATAAAATAATATGAAAATTGAGAGGGAGGCAAACCATAAGAGATGCTGAACTCTAGGAAACAAACTGAGGGTTGCTGGAGGGGACGTGGGTGGGGGAATGAGCTAGATGGGTGACGGGCATTAAGGAGGGCACTTAATGTAATGAGCATTGTGTGTTCCATGCAACTGATGAGTCACTCAATTCTACCCCTGAAATTAAAAAAAAAAAAAGAGGTAGTAGATAAAAAAGATGAAAAGAGATACTGGAAGTAAATAATAAAGGCCTTTTAGAAAAACGAAGCATGAAGCCAAAGTGCCAATGGGTGTTGGTGACACCTTTCTGAAAATTGGAAAAATGTTCTTTTGGCCACTCTGGTGCCTCTGGCAAAATTTGTTCCCTAGTTGCAGCACTTGAGCTAAACTAGTGGTCGACCCTTGCTTTAAAGGGTAATAACTTCTCAGGCTGATCCAGATTGCTGTTGCCAGCAGGGACTCAGAAAGACAGATGCCCTATGGCTGAAGGATTAGCCAGAGTCCCAGCGAGCCAGCTTCAGGCAGGGGAAGGACAGGAGGAAGTGAGGGAGGACAGAAAGGCTGGAGGTAGGAGGGCTGATAAAGGGCCAGCACCTGTGGTCTTTCCTTCACTTTCTTTCCGTTGTTTTCATTCACCAAGGATTTAATGTGCTCCCTCCGTCTGTCAATCACTGTTCGAGGCACCATGATCTCAGTTAATCTTCAGATAACCCTTTGGTATAAATATTATTTTCTCCATTTCAAAGATGAAAAAATGGGAGCTCAGAGTACATTTCTTAAGGTGGAAAAGAGAAGGTTTGCGTTCTGTTCTGCCTGATTCAAAACCTTACTGCTTGCAATAAACCACGGGACGAGGGACCTAAAAAGGGCTAGGCTATCAAATAGGCTCCGAAGCAGCAATATTTACTGCACCTGTTTGCAAGAACCAGGTACTGTTCTAGGCTTTTGGGCACACAAGGCAGGCAGAGGTCCTGGCATCCTGGAGAGTGGTAGGTGCCCTGGGAGATCTGCCCGTAAACTAACAGAAAGACGGGCTGTATAGTGTCAGCTGGTGTAAAGGGGGATGGAACAAAATAATGGCAGGAGGAGCGGGGGAAGGTGGCGACACCACTGGGCAGCGTGAGAGGGTGTCAGGAAAGACCTCTCTGAGGGGAGCATTCGAGCACCGAGGGAGAAAGGTCAGGCATGTGCAGGCAAGTGAGAGCTACTCAACAGACAGCTGCTGGATTTCTACTGTGTTTCTCATCCGTTATTTCATTTTTTTAAAAGATATTATTTATTTATTTGACAGAGAGAGATCACAAGTAGGCAGAGAGGCAGGCAGAGAGAGAGGAGGAAGCAGGCTCCCTGCTGAGCAGAGAGCCCGATGCAGGCCTCGATCCCAGGACCCTGAGATCATGACCCGAGCCGAAGGCAGAGGCTTTAACCCACTGAGCCATCCAGGCGCCCCCATCCGTTATTTCACTGATCAATACAACACCATGGAGGGGAGTCATTGTTACGTCCCCTTTTTCTGATGAAGGGAGTGGAGATGTGGAGGTGTGAGGGACTAGCCAGAGGCCACATCCTCTCTGCGTAGTTTAGAATTTAAACAGGGCCCAAGCCTAGGCCCTTACCTCCTTCAGATCACAGAGGCCCCTGGAGGCAGAACACGATGAGGACCCCAGAGCCTGAGGCGTAGTGTCCTATCAGCTTCCAGCCAACTGGGAGCCAAGTGGGCAGGTGCAGTACCCAGAAAGGGCATTGATTCATAAAGCCAGGACCAGCCAAAGCTAAAAGCAAGGAGGGCTTTTTTTAATTGCGTGTATTCAAAAATGTTTGCTGAGTAATAGCTAGCATGCACGAAGTAATAGCTAGCAGGTGCTGTTCTAGTGGTTTCCACGAATGAAGTCACACCACCTGAATAGCCACCCTCTGGTGAAGGTACAGTTATTATCCCCAATTTACATATATGAAAACCAAAGAGAAAGGTACCTTGTTCAAGCTGAGCGTAAGTGTCAGAGCAACGATTCAAATCCAGGCGGGCCACCGTGGGATCGTTTGCATTCTGCCTCTCCACTTCCCGCAGCGGTAGTAATGACTGAGGAGCGGGAGGTGTGAGCTAGGCTGTCAGGGGTGGGAAGGTTTCAGCTGCTGCAGAGTCGGGCTGAGTAACAGGATGACGGAGGGTCCCTGGCCCGCCAGCCCTCCACCCCCTATGCTGCTGCTAAGGAACTCAGGTGCAAAGCAGCGGGGGACAGCTGCTGGAAGAGGGGGGAGACCTGGCCTCTTGGACTAGAGCTCTCTCACAGAAGGGAGGGCCCAGGGAGGAAGTGGGGGGGCAGGGGGGAGGGAAAGACTCGAAGTTTCTAATATGGCTAACTCAAAAGAAGATAAGACCTAAAACAAGGCCTCCATTTGCAAAGGGAATGAATGCTAGGGCTCAAGACCAAATGAGAGGAAGGAAACCCACGCCCCAGGCAGTAGGGTGGTGGGGCTGGTTTTGACCCCAGGCTGCCCAACTATGATGTGGTCTGTGAACTCCTGGGAAAGTTACCTACCCCAGGACCAGACTCTTGCCCTTGTCCCTAGGAAAGAGGAAAGACATGAGTTCTCTCCTGTCTAATCCTTTGCTGCACTGAAGGGAGACATCTGCTCTGCTCTTGCTAATTTAGTGTGGGAAGCCTGGCTCGCTCTCCGGTGTAGATAACGATTCCCACTGGCTGGCAGGCTGACTGGGGAGCCAGGGGCCCAGCCACATCCCTCCCTGGCTAGCATTCCATCACTCGGCAGCCTGCCCTCCCCAGGCAGGCTGCAGCTGGTCAGGCAACCTATATGCCAAAGCCGAGGCACCGGCAGGAGGAAGGGCAGGGCTCTGGCCTCAGAACAAGGTAGTGCAAACTTGCTCCCACAGGCACAGGGCTGCAGCTCCCCAGAATAGGCCTCTGCTCGGAGCCCTCTGAGCCAGCTGTGCCCAGACAGAAGCCAAGGGAGTAGGAGGTATTTGGAGGAGGTGTCCCTAGCTGGATATGCTAAGGGGTCTGGGGGTGAGGAGGAGAGCTGGTTTGTCAAGGATGGATGGATGTGGTCCCTGCACTTGCCACCCTCACCCAGGTGGACACACCACAAGCAGGGCCGCAGAGCCCTGTGATGGCCCTGATAACAGGTTTGGGCACAGAGTCTCTCTAACTGGAAAAGCACAGGTAACCACATAGGCTTCAGAACAAACGTGTGCTCTGGGGTAGACTACCCCATGCTTCCAGTGTCCTGCATTTTCTACACTGAAGCAGCAATGGCTGCCTTACCATTTCCCTGGAGCTTCTCTCTCCAAGAGAAGAGAAAAGAACTTGGACATCACATCTGTCCTCAGCAGACTGTTGAAGAAGGAAATGTTTAACTTTTCTCTCTGAGCCCTAATGGCATCTTCCATTCTCCCCCATCCTGCTCTTGCTCCTATGTTCTAAGCATCTATCTGTTCTTCTGTTCCCAGTTACATGCTTCTCATCCCAGCCGAAGTCATGCCCCTGAGAGGAATTCAAATTTTCCTGGGAGCCTTAGAGGATTCAGAAGTTAAGCCAGCTTGACAAAAACCCAACACAAATTAGCTTAAGCAAAAAGAGAATTTATCAGCTCACCTAACTGAAGATTCAGGGCTGATTGGATCTAGGGACTCAAATGACAATATCTGGGTTCTCTTTTTCCCTGTTGTTGGCTATTGGTGTCATTGTTTTTAACTATGGATGGGATTCCTTGATAAGGTCAGGGAAGATGGCCATGATCAATGCCAGGCTTACATGGTCCCTGTTGGACAACCCCGTCAGAAAAAGAATGTTTCTTTCCCCATTACTAAGTAAGATTCTGGTTGGCCCTGCCAATTAGCCCATGTGCCCAACCCTGAACCCATCACTGTATCTAGAGGGGGAACTTGGGTTGGCCAGGTCTAGGTCTAGATCAGGTGTCCAGGGTAGTGCCTGTGGTAGAGGATGGGCAAGTTCTAGTTCCAGGAAAAAATAATAAAGAATGAGGTTGGGGAAAGGCAGAGTAATATATACCACAGTCTACCATAATGGTGTCTGCCATCTTGTGGCACACAGTAGGAAAAAGATCTGGGGTAAGAGTCTCTTCCCACTTACTCCATTAACACATTGGGTGGATCCTAGCTCTTCAGTGGGTTGCCAAAAGCTTGGGATTATCCAACTGCCCCACTTTCTTCTCTAGCTCATGCAAGCTTCCTCCCTCCCCACCCCCTCTTGCAAGGAAAAGCTCGTTTTATAGGCTTTTTCTATCCATCAATGGTCTTAAAACTTTTTGGGGCCACTTCCTAATGCTCCCTTCCCCAGCCAGTGCCTGGCTGAAACTCTAGCCTTTCTGTCTGTTTGGCAGTCAGCCAACACTTCAGGACTCTTTCCAGACATCACCCCCATTGTGTAATGAGGTCACCAAAATCTGCTGAGTCAGACTGGGACTGAGCCCAAGCCCTGCCCTGGCTTTAGGAGGACAGGGACTTCTCTATCTCCTTGTGAGGGTAAGCTTTGGAGCTGTATTATCCTTACGGTCCTCTTTAAGAATTCCTCCCTCTACCTCCCAGAAAATGAAGCCCAAATCATGAACTTGTCCTTTGTAAACAAATCCCTCAGCCATTAGTTCAATGCAATTCTACAGTATTTGAGCTGGAAGGGAATGGAATGGACAACTGGACAAGTTATTTACTCCAACCACTGAACTAATATTTGAATCTCCCTCATCGTCCTAAGAAGTGGCCATCCTTCCTGAGCTGGACCACTTTTAGAAAGTCCTTGGTATCAGGAAACTCTGTTGGCAACTGTTCCCCTCTTCTCTTTCCATTCTTCGTGGGCCCTGGAAGGAGCACCTAGTTCTAGATCCTCACTTTAGAGGTCTGGGCGTTAGTCCTCAAGGCAGCTTCTTCAGATGGTCTGAATATTTGCTTCCTGATCTGTGAGCTCTGAGACTTTGCATCCCTAGTCGCCTCATGGTCGAGGCCTGTGCTGTAGGAGGGGGTACAAACTCCATGGGAGTCTGTGGGACATTCTTGTCCTCCCTCTTCCAGTGTTGGGGCTCCGACTGGTTCGAGCTGTCTCTTCGCTTCAGCGGAGCCAGTCATTGCCAAGGTTGCTGTGCCTAACCCTCCTGGGGTCACAGGTCATGACTACTGGACCGTCTACTTATAGAACGTGGCAGTGAATGGTCTTTTAAAATTCGGCGTGAGGGTGTACAGTTCACACTTCTGCCCAGGGGAGGGTAGAGTCACAGTAAGTCCACGTGGAGTGCCCAGGGTCCTCGCCCTTGCTATGGGGAAAAGATTTGGGGTGAGAAAGATAAAAGAGGCCACTTGTTTCCCAAATAGTGTCTCCTAACTGGAAGAGCCTTTATTCAATACACTCTACTTTTTCCCTCAACGTAGCAGACTTAGTGGACCTTAGAAGAGCCCCCTGGTATATTGTCAGATCCTTCCCGAAAGGCAACCCACGTCTTAGCTCTAAGGAGTTTACATCCTTATAGGAGGAAAGGGCAATAATGTATAATTCTACCTAACCGTGGCTTGGGAAACAGACTTTGGGCAAGTAGAGAGGGCAGAGTCGAAAACTACGTAGGAGGGATGGGCTGGGAAGTAGGAAGCCTTGCTCAGGACAAGTGACCTGAAACAATTCTGCTGCTCTGAATTCCTTCTCTTTTTGTACTGACTACTGCCTTCTTGTGGCCTTCTTATCTAACGGATCACACTTCCAGCTCTCTGCAGATCCCACGTCAGAACTCAGTTACTGAATGCGTTTTCTTGAAACACCATCTGAAATCAGGTGTGCACTTCCCAGGGATGAGAGAAAACAATGTGGTGCTTCACAAACAGGATGACTTTAGAGTTAAATTGTTGCGCATTTAATTTCGATTCTGCACTTAACTAGATGTGTGATCTTGTTCAGGCCACTTAACTTCTGAGCCTCAGGTTTCCCATTTATAAATAGAAGGCTAATGTTTCCCTTGAAAGTTCCACACCACGTTCTCACCTCCCAGTTTGCACATGCTGTGCCTTCCACTTAATTCTCTCCCCTACTCTCTGTTGAGATACTTTCTCATTCTTCAGACCTCAGCTTAGATGCCCCACTCCTCAGGAAGTATCTTCATCCTCAAAGATCAGGTTGGCTGTTTCCTCTATGTGCTCATTTATTCCATTGTATTTGACCACATAGCAACACTTATACACCCTGAACTGAATGGTCTTTCTTGCTCCCCTCTCCCACTTTTAGGAGCCGGAAACTGTATGAGGACAGGAACTATGGTTTGTTAGCACTCAGATCCCATCTTTGTCCTGCTCCATTCACTTTTGATCTAAAGAAAGTCAGGAAAGAGGGAGCCACATTAGGTAAGGAAATCACAATTCTGAAAGTCTGAAGAAAATGTCAACAGCTCACTGAGTGCTTGTTAGCTGAGTGCTTTGCAACAATTCAGCTCATCAAATTGCTAGCTCCGTCCCGGGACTGTGTTAGGCATTAGGCGATGATCTCCTTTTGGTACAGAAATCGAGTGATGTGTCTTCTGAACTGATTTTAAAGCCCAGTAGTTTCCAACTTCATGAGATTTACAGTCAGTTTTGTATATGTGAAACTACCCAAATCACCAAGAGAATTAGTTTTCTTAGAGAATTCTCATCAGTAGTAGCAATTTCCACAGTTTGCTTGGCACCCGTGGTTGTAAATAATTTACTTTAAAAACTCAGCGGCATATAAATTTATTACAACAATCTAGACACTTTATCATAAACAAAAATAATGGTAGCTATGGTTCTTTCTTCTATTTATTTCAGATGCTGTCACTTCTGAAGTGCACATTCATTGTATATAGAGATCAATAACAGAATCTCCATGGTCCAATGGCCTGTATTTCAGCACCCCTCTGCTAGTTACTAACTGTGTGATCTTGGGCAAAACATTATATCCCTCTGTGTCTCAGTTCCCTGGTCTATAAAGCTGTACGAACAGCATCTCATTACAGGGTTATTATGTATATTAAATGAGCTAACACATGTAAGAGCTTATAACAGTGCCTGACACTTGCTAACTACTCCATAAATGCTAGCTATTATTATTTGTTAGGTATAAATTAAACATAAGAAAAGTGTTTTGATATGATTACCTTTAAATTCCCTGCCAATCCTTCGGTTCTATGTCTCTGTACCACACCAATCCCTCAGCATTTCTATTCAGTAGGGAGGGGGCAGCATTTTCCACATTTTCCGAATAGTGAAATTGAGCCATAAAGAAGCAAAATGTCCAGCAAGTGAGTGGCAATCTGAAACTGGAATGTAACTTTGTAGATGTAAGTACTAAGACTCTTTTTAGGATGTTCTGAAACCATACACTTAAAAAACAGTGTAAGACATCCCTTAGGAGCCTCTGAGAAGTGACCTCTTGATGGCTCTTTTCTGCCACAGTTTTCTATAGATGCTCAAAGAAGTCTCTTCTCTCTCCATCTCAGAGCTATCTCAGGCTGAGACTTCCAATATATTTTTCTTACCAGCTTTCAAAAAAGGCATCAGATGAGGTGGTGCCTAAATACTTTCTCCTTTCGCTGAGTTTGCTGCCTCTTTCAGCACTCCAGTTCTGGCCTGTCCTAAGTATCGACAGAGTTCACCTGGCTGCCGACCCTGCCTCTTCAAAGGGTGCCATTCTGCTGAGTCAGGACCTGAAAGCACTTGAAACCCCCCACAACTCATCTTTCAAAAAGCATTCTCTCCCCATCCACTTCCCACACCCCATTCCACACTTTACTTCTGCAATTGTGGACGAAGAATCTGCAAAAGCTCCTGTCTTCTCCCTCTTCCTCTGCCTCCCTCTCTTTTCCTAGTTGGGTTGGCCGGAAGGAAGATTCTGGCTAATCAGGACCCTATCTGTGCAGAAGCAGCCCCCAGGAGTTTGTGAGTACGGGGATTGCTCCTGTGTCTGAATCTAGACTGTTTAAAAGGACTCAGGATGCTTTTCTTTTCTGTCCACTAGGGGGCTGCTTGTAGGGGGATGGAAAAAACGAAGGCTTAAAAAAAATATATCATGCTGCTGAAATTTCAGCAAGAGGGGAAAAGAGAGAGCGCGTGAGAGAGAGACAGCAAAGCAGCCCCAGGCTTCCTTGTCTCACGTCAGAGGCAGGAACCTACTGTGCTAGGGCTGTTGGCTCAACACGCAGAGACCGAGAAAGGCACAGACACAGAGAACGAGAGAAGCGGGGTCCCCCCTGACCCAAGGAATTACCACCAGTGGAGTAAAGCCACCTGACTTTTTAATCTTATTTTCGTTGCCTCCTCTTTCTCCTTCCACTCTAGCCCCGTCAGCTTGGGTTTCATTTCTTTCGTGGAGCCTCCTCTCTTCCTCCCAGAAAAGGAGGACGGGAAGGAAAGGGAGAGAGGTGGGCTCTCTAGGTGAGCACATCAGCTGGTTCCAGCCCGCACAGACAAGAATTCTCTTCGCAGGAAGCTCCTCTGGCTCCCCTGCCGCCCACCCTCAGCCGGGTAAGTCCAGCGCACTCGCTCCTTCGATTTCCTCGCTAGCGTGATTTCAGCACCACGGAGAGCTATGAGATGCATTTTTGGTTCCTGTGTGTCTCTGTGTGTTGCTGCAAGGCTCTTGGCACGAAGAGCCTACATTTATCTTTCTGCTGCCAGTCGAGCCGGGTTCTGTGTAGGGAAAAGAAAGGCGCAAAACTGTTTTTACTGAATTAAAGGGGGCTGTGGACTCTGGCCTTCAGGTGTGTGTGTGTGTTTGTGTGTGTGCGTGTGTGCTGTTGCATAAGATAGGTGAGGTCTGAGCTAAATTGCCAGTGCGTTTCTGTGTGTTTCTGTGTAGGGCTGTTCTTTTTCTATGTAGATAAGAGGGAGGGTTTGGGGAATTAGCTATGCACCTTCTTTAACTCTTTCCGGACAAACCGTGGAAGGAAAGTGTTGCAAAGGAAGCCTGAGGGGGTTGGGAGCAGGGGTAGAGTTAAAAGTTATGCTCCTCTGAGAGAGCTTGGAAGAGGTGGCTTTTTAAATGTCAATTTCCCCAGGATCTCTGGGTTCTTGCTGTGGAAGAGAGCCCAGTCTGACCTTTTACTTTCTCTCCTGGTGGGATTCCGTGGCCAGTGGGCAGGTGCAACAGGTGAGCAGCAGGTCGGGGTGGATTTGGGGGCTGAGATCCCCCTGACTTCATGGTGATAGGAAAGTGTCAGTGTCTTGAGCTTTACAGAGGTTGGTCAATGTGGATTATACTACATTTACAAGAAGGCAGGACGTGATCTCCACTTTTTTTTTTTTTTTTTTGGTTATCTTTGACTGTGTGTGGTTGGAAAGAGGACAAAGTCTGTTCTGCCCTGTTTACTGCCAGTGAAAGAGCTCAGGAGAAAGGCTTGTCTCCTTATGTCTGGGGAAGCAGAAGTGAACCTATACTGGTCCTAACTCAAAAAGGCTTGGGGTCGTGCTATGTCCTCCAACACTGAGAGGTTCCACAGATGGACTCATCATTGCTTTAACTTCGTTGCTACTTTTTTCTTTTTTGGAAAGGTACTGCTCTGTCTCTTCTGCTTCCTGCTCCTCAGAAATATGTTCAATCAATTCCCTGCAACTGCCTTGGTTTTGCCTTAGCAACACTATCTGTCTGTACCCCCCGGCCCTTCAGTCTCCCTCACAACTGCTTGGGTGGGGTCATTCAACAAGTGGTGTTGGGGACTTCCTTCAATCATCCATGTTTCCATGAAGCCAGCAGCCCAAGGGGAATTTTAAAGAGATGGAGCTTCTGATAAGAGCAAAACTTATCTTGAACTGACCCCTAATAATTTAAACTTCTGCTCACTTTCTTCAAGAGGAGAAGAATGGGTGGTTTCACTCCTTCTGATGCCCAGTGAATTCTAAGGTGATGACTCTGTGTTTTTATTTAATTCAGCCTTCTGGGCCCCTCCTCCAAACTGAACAAAATACTCTTTGCCTCTGGTTGGGGAGCCTTCTGGGCGAGAGACATAGTCCTGACTGAAATGGCACCGCTGTTGGGTTTTTTTGTTTGTTTGTTTTGTTTTGTTTTTTGACTACACTTGCCATTGAATCCAGAAACCCTGGCAGCTCCTTAGAATGACAGGAAGTGTAATGCAGTGAGCAAAATAGTGAAATCAGAGGTTTTAATAGTAGGGAAAGAGATTGAAATAGACAAAGCAAAGCATCAGAAACCAACACTGACTCATTGAAATTTCAACTCTCCCAACTCCTCCCATCCTTGAAATCTTCCAGTTTGAGCGAGAAAGTAGATAGATTTCTGCATGACATATCCCTGAAGGTTGAAAAGAAATTCATGCCCTTGCAGTGGACCCTATCCAAAGCCACCATTTATTACTGAAGTCACCATACTTAGTGGTCATTATCTCATTAATGTCCTTAAATTCTCTCTGAAAGAAGTACTCAGTGTCATTACGGGGCCCACTTAATAAATGGGGAAGCATAGGCATTTAAAATGCTAGGCTAGAGGGCAGCAAAAGCAGGAAGGAAATAGAACTTCTGGTCTCCTAATACTTCATCACCTGTGAAATGCAGAAATGCTCATGTGAGGGAGAGCAGGGATGTAGTGCTCCCCAGTAGACAGATTTGCAACCGAGACCTTTTAGTGAACTCAGTGTAGAGCAGTGGCTTCTCCCTGGTGAAGCATGAGAATCTCAAGGTGTTTCTGGCCTTAGGTTCTCTACCAAGAAGATGGCTTGGAGCCAGCTGAAGACCTCTCTGGACTTTCTGTAAAAAAATAGAACTCCCAGCTGGTGACCTCTAGGCTGAACTGAGGTCATGCACTGATTTCCACACTCACTTTGCCCTAGAAATCTCAGTTAAAGGCACCCTTCCAGGGCACATTGCCATGGATATTTTGGTATTTGATGACTTTTCTCTCCTCTGAGCCTTCTCTGGGAGCAGCTACATTGAGTACTCTGTGGCTCAGAATGTGGGGAGGATGACTAGGGAAGAGGGGAGGGCTGGGTTCTGAGCACCTACAGAAACCCCAAGAGAGGAGTGGGAGAATGGACCCAAGCCCACCCCACATACAAAACCTTGGCTCCCTTGGCAGCCTTAGGCTTCACATCTGGCCAGCATTCTGGAGAGAAAGCCATTGTATTCTCCTGTCTGGCCTTCATGAAGCAGGGGAGACTCTGCTGAGTTACCTCTGAGATCTGGGGGAGATGAGAGATGTCAAGAAAGGTGAAGGGAAAGAAAATGTTGGCATCCCGCCCTATTCTTCACAACTCTTTTGCCTGGAGAGTGCCACTGTTACATTTTTTTTTTAATTCAGATATAGTTTGGATAGAACAAAATTATTGATCTTAAGTATTCATATTAGTAAGTTTTGACAATTGCATACACCCACTTAGCCAGTACCCCAAACATGATATACAAGATTTCCCTTGTTCTTCTTTCTGATCAATCTTCCCCTCCCCCACCCCATCACTTTCTGACTTCTCTCACCACGGCTTTCACTGCTACTTTTTGCAGTGGAAATATATTGCTTAACATGTTACTTAGTAAATGTGTCATGTAGACTATAGTGGAGTTTTAAGAGAACATTTAAGAGGTCTGAGGCTATTGTTACTGGGTGGCTGAGGGAGTGGTGGGAGGGGTGTAGTCCTCATCCAAGTCTATGGTCATGGTGTTGGGAAGTCACATGGTCATTTCAAGTGTGTGAGTGAGTGAGTGTGTGTGTGTGTGTGTGTGCACGTGTGCAAGCCACAATCAAAATCAAATAGGAAACAGGGAAGTCCTTGCAGTTCTCTACCTCTGAGCTGACCTGATATTTGATGGTACAGTGCATGGAGATGATGCTGAATTTCTATTAAAAAGTTGGAATGGAGCATTCAGGTGGCTGGACATGAGTCATCTCATCTGGGCTCCAGGAGGGTGAGGTGAGGAAAGAGTACCTGTGTGAACTTACTAGGGAAAGAGACAAGGAAATGTCACTGTGATAGTGCTTATGCCATGAAATTCAGCTCCATCCACAAAGGTCTTGGTTGAGGAGATGGCTGTTCTTCCTTATTCAAGAGTGGCTTTAGAACTAGAAGATTCTGGGGCAAGTCACATACCATGATACCCTTATAGCTTCATTCAGGGATATCCATTCCACTCCCGTCCCTGCTTTTTTTTTTTTTCTTAGCAGTTTTTTAAAGAAGTATTTATTTATTTATTTGAGAAAGAGAGAGAGAGAGAGAGCACAAGCATGAGCAGGGGGAAGGGCAGAGGGAAAAGCAGACGCCCTGCTGAATAAGGAGCCCAATTCAGGGCTCCATCCCAAGCACCTGAGATCAGGACCTGAGCTGAAGGCAGATGCTTAACCCACTGAGCCACCCAAGTGCCCTCTCATCCCTAGTTGTAGGCCAGGTTGAAGAGTCTCTTCTATTTTACCAAGGAGAAGCAATAACATTATCAGAAGATTTTGATGAGTTTAGTGGGAAAACACACACACACACACACACACACACACACACACACACACACACCCTGTATAATTAGTCTTGTCACCTTGCCTGTCCAATTTTCTCCCATTTTGTATCTGTAGATGCTCTATGTTCAGGCAATGTTGGATAGAGATGAGGCACTTTGTGCACAATTTGAGTATGAGGTCCTCAACTAACAGATTAGACTTTTTGGCTGTAAATCAGAGACTTTGGCCAGCCTCAAAATTTGTCTAAGTAGGTCATAGAGCTGTCTATGTGCTTAGTGGGCAAACATACTTTGCCTTCCTTCACTCAGGGCCTCTACTGAGCACCTTCTTCCCAAGCTCTGCTGCTTTCTGGGATTGCCTACCTCAGAGAACACATTCAGCCAACTCATTTATGAGAAGTCTCCTTCCTGAGTTGCCTCTCCCAGCCAGGATCCCACAGCTTGGGGTGTAGGGTGCTCAGCCACTGGACCACAGCAAGTCAGAAGAGAGTCACAGTGAGGACTTTGTAATGTCTAGGTAGAAGTTGTGCAGAAACTCAAAATCTGAATGATTTCCACAAAGCCAATTCTAGTAGATGATTTGGGAGAAGTGTAGAGACACAGCTCTGGCTTAACTAGAGGCTGTGTTAAAAAAAGATCAGATGAGATTCCCCACCTAAATGGAGTTTCATCTTAAGAACAAGTTCAGTGGGAAGGGGAAATTGGAATAGGTTTTTAAAAGCTATTTCCAATGGTATATATGAATCACTACATCTTTACCTTGAAATATGACTTTGGACTGGACCTGTATTGATCTATTTAGAACACAGCAAGTAACCAGTATGCCAGTTGGCAAAGAGAGTTTAAACAGCCTTACCCTCTTCTCTTTCTCTTTTTTGCTTCCTTGTGATAAAGTATACATGATATAAAACTTACCAATTTAGCCATTTTTGAGTTCAGTTCAGTGACATTAAGTACATGTACACTGTTGTGTGTAATGCCAATGCGTAAGATCGGAAGGACCCAGAAATGTGTCCACAAAGGCGAGGGCCATGCCTCCCCCTCTCTCTCAGTATCTTTCTGGGGTAAGACATCACTACCGTCTATCTGAAGAATGTGTCCATCTTCCCCAACTGAAACCCTATACCCCCCTTCCCTCCAGCCCCTGGCAACCACCACTCTATTTCTGTCTTCACGAATCGGACATGGTACCTCCTGTAAGTGGAATTTTACCATATTTGTTCTTATGTAACTGGCTTATAACACTTGTCATGATGCCTTTAGCGTCCATTTATGTTATAGCATGTGTCAGAACTTCATTTTTAGGCTGAACAACATTCCATTGTGTGTATGTACCACATTTTGCTTATCCATTCAGCCACTGATGGACATTTGGGTTGCTTACTCCTCCGCTTCTTTAATTCTGGTCAATTGCCTCTCTGCTTTACTCTCCAACAAAATGGGGAAGGGAGACTGTCTGGTCATAGCTCCCCCTGGCGTTGAAATTCTTCCCTTTCCCCTATGAGAACCACACAGGTGGTTTCCTGGAGGCAAATCAAGGAGGATACAAAGGGGGTTGGTGCATTCCCCCCACCCCTGCCCTTTGCCGTTGGGTCTGATTCCTACACTCTGGCCCTCACTGTTAAGTGTACAACAGATGCAGTTCAAGTAGACTGGGATTCTAGACTCTCCTCTCTTCCCTCGCTGAAGGGCTCCAGTCTTACCCCAAGGAAATACTGGGAGATAGGGGGAGACATAGTCCTCACCCTTGTGGGCGCATTTCTGGGTCCTTCCCAGTTTACGCATTATAAGGTGAGACTCCATGATGGGAGAAGGAGATCTGGGGTCAAGGACAAATAAGCCAATAGATTCATTACAGTTTTCTGAAGGATCCTAGCTCTGATTTCCTAAGGTACCTCTATCCTCACAGCAGGACACTTCCAAGCTCATCCTTGCTTGGCTCTTATAATCACACCTTATGATTTAGCTGTAGATGATTCAAGAAAAGGTTATTACCAGGATTCATGAGGAGGTCATGGTTCTTTCAATCTGGATGTGTCTTTTTCATACTATATGGTATAAAAGAGACAAAGATGGAAAAGCCTAAAACATTGATCCCAGGACAGTGTCAACCCAGAATGGCTAATATTTGACAACAGCTTAGCAATGTCTCTAGGCTGGAATTTGGTCTTTGATTTTAGTTCACCTAAAAGTCACACTTCTGGGCCCTGATAACTTGTATCTTTGTATTGCTTAATGATAACACCAGCCAACATGGAGTGAGTGCTTTCTATGAGCTTCTGCTAAGTGCATGGCACAGAGAAGACCCTTAATAAATGTTTGCTGTTATTACTAACAATAAACACTTTAAGTACTTTATATCATTTAGTGGATAAAACACTGTGACATATGCCATTATCCCCATTTTATAGATGTGAAAACTGAGGCATGGTGACTTGCTTAACTTTTTATGGCTAGGTAGTGATACGGCTGGTTCAAAGTCTGGGCCTTAACCACTTTCTTATGTTGCCTTTATCATTCCTTTGGCAATTAATGGTGATTTCGCTATATTAGGCTTCTTCGGAGGAATTTCACATCTTGCATTATTGCTAAACTTTTTTTTAATACACGGTGTAGTTTTAATGAGGTAAAAACAGGGCTATTCCCATATGTTTCTCCCCCTACTTCTGATGTTTATATGTAAAAAACCTAGGTGTCTCTCCACTTAGGTGATTCTATCAGGGCTGAACGAGCCTAGCACAGGGCCTGGCATATAGCAAAGCTCAGTAAAAACTTTCTCATTTGCTGTTGGTTCTGCTCAACCCAAGTCTAGGGATTCCTACCCTTGTTTCCCTAGTTAAATAATAACAACACAACAACAACTATAATAATAATAGTTGTTATTTATGGAATGTTCACAATGGGCCAAGCACTCTACCAGGCTGTACAATACAGTATCTCACTTGATTCTCACAACGGGAAAAAATAGCTCTTATTTAATGGAGGTCACCATGTGAAGGGCTCTGTCCTAGCTGCTGCATGTATCTTCTCCTATTTAATCGTCAGGACAACCCATGGGGAAGGTGGGCAAGAAAAACCTTCTCCAGCCAAATGAGGAAAGGAGACCTTGGTCATTGCACAACTTGGCTTGAAATAGAGGACAGAACACATAGATGGAGGGCAACAAATCTAAATTCAGAGAGGCTGAATTGCTTGCCCGAGGACAAACAGCTAGATGGTGGCAGGACTGGTTTTGAATCCATTTATTTATTTATTTATTTATTTATTTATTTATTTATTTATTTATTTGACAGAAAGAGAGAGAGAGAGAGAGAGAGAGAGAGAGAGAGAGAGAGCGAGATCACAAGTAGGCAGAGAGGCAGGCAGAGGGAGAAGGGGAAGCAGGCTCCCTGCCGAGCAGAGAGCCTGATGCGGGGCTGGATCCCAGGATCCTGAGATCATGACCTGAGCTGAAGGCAGAGGCTTAACCCACTGAGCCACCCAGGCACCCCGAACCCAATCTTTTTGAAAGAGAGCCCAAGTGCTTCCACTGTTCTCTGCAGCTTCGGTTTTAGCCCTATTCTCCTCCGGGCCACAGGTGCTACAAGAAAGACCTGGGGAGTTATGACCAGGAAACTTGGCCTCAAATTCTTGTTCTGTCATGTCTGACCTTACGCCCTTGGGCCATCACTTAACCTGTCTTAATCAGAGATTCCTCATCAGGAACCTCTCTCCTTTATCCTCCCCACCCCAAAAAGCCTATAGAATTCATCAGATCTTCTTTAAGGAGTTCTTATGAAAATGAAATGGCACACAAGTACCGTGTCTAGGACAGTGCCTGGCACGGAGCATGAATAGTTGAGCCACTTGCAAATTCCCGAGGCCTGGGGCCTGGGTGCAGCCCGGGGTACTTGTGTTTTAACAAGCTAACAATTATCTGGGCTGACCTGGATTTTACTCCCCAAGTGCTAATGGTCTGGCCTGGCCCATGTTTTATATCACCTTGTTTGAGAGCATGTGTTGGCTATTTTTTTCTTCTCCTCCTTCAGCACCAAGAACCCGGCAGGCTGATATTTTAAAATATCTGAAAGCTGCCTTTTGCCAATCAATTACCTGGAAATCGTACTGGATTAAAATTAATTTGAGCCTTAAGGAGACACTGGATTTTTTGAGCCCCATTCTGCACTCAGCCAGGGGACCACAAATCTTGGGATTCCTTTTCCCTTGCCTTTCCCTCCCTCCAGATCTTCTGCCATTCTGAGTTTTATTTATGAAACATTTTCCCTTCCCTTATAATTCTGTTTTCCATAAGAAGAGCCTCTAACAGCCACCTCCTGGCTGGGCTAGAGTAATTGTTTGAATTTTTTGACGGTGTGCAATTTCGAAGGCTTGAGTTTATATAGATTACCTTGAATTTATCTCCGCAAGAGCATCAGGAGAGAAGCGGCCGCTCGCCTGGTGAAGTATTGTAAACCCCGCAACCACCGCGCACCGGCATCTGCGTGGACGGTCTGTTGATCCAAATGGATTTCTGTAAAACAGAAACCTTACTAAACCCGGTTTTGTCAGCCTCTCCCGCCGATACCCAGGTGGGCCGTGGGGCCCTGGCCGAGGGGCAGGTGCGGGGCAGAAATCGGCCCGGAGCCCCTGCCCCTGCCCCCGGCCCGCTGTGAGCGGGGCGGTGTGTGCGGAGAGCGGAGGGCCGCACCCGGGCCGGGAGCCCCGCCAGCAGAGGGCGCGAACAGCAGATGACAGCCCCGCGCAGGGTCCTGTCCGAAAGGGCAGAGGCCGCGCGGTCTATGGAGGGGCTGTCTCCCTCCCGGTGACCTAGCGTGTGCCACGGGGAGCTAGAACTTGTAAACCCAGCCATAAAGCCTCCCGTTCAAACCGTATATATTTATAGAGATATAAATGAAGTTTAATGCCGGTGAAACTCACGATAAAAGCAAAAGACTTCATCCGTAGCTATACTTCAGGTGCAGAGCAGTTCAGGGCCTGCCTTCCTGAGAGCGGCGGTGTGCACGCGCGCGCTCACCCCCCGGGGGCCCAGCTGCGGGGCCAGCGGCGGGGGAAGCGGGTCTTCTGTGCACCTGCAAGCGAGGCCCCCAGCTACTGCGCCTTCCCCTTATCTCTGAGGGCTGTTTAAAAACAGCGAGAAAAAAGAGAGAAAGGAGAAAGGACTGCCAAAATCAAGCGGCTTCAAACAGCCAGGAGTCTGGCTTTTAAATAAAACAATTTGAGGAAGGTTGGCTTTTCATCCACGTCGGAAGCTGCCAGATTGCTGCTCCTCGGAGCTCCAGGTGGGAGACAGCGATGAGACTGCAAAGCCCGCACTGACCTGCCCCCACCTGGCCTGTTCTCACCGCCACCCCCCCGCCCCGCCCCCAACCGATGCCTGCCTTGCATCTCGTCACTGCCCACACGGGGCTGGCAGAAATGTTCGGTGAAACCTTGACAAACAAGCACTTGAATTCTGGCTTTGCCACGTACTGGCTGTGTGGCCTCGGGGAAGCCACTTGACTTCTCTGAGCCTTACTACTTTCCTTGCCCATGAAATACAGTAAACAGTTCCTACCTCTCGGAATCGCTGTGTGGGTTAAATAAGATGAGTCATTTTGTGCATGAAGGCTCATAATGATGGCCCTTAGCACACAAAGGGTCTTCAGTCCATACAGTTCTCTCTTGATGGAAGTGTCTATAGCAGAAAAGGTGCATTTTTGAGGGTAGAGATCAGGGTCATGTGGCTACTTGGAAGTATATTCTCCCCAGGGACGTGGCCTGAGCCTGGCCGCAGGGACAAGTACATTGGGAAGACCAGCAGGGACTTGCATCCTCCCCTCTTTTCATCTTGCTACCGGCTCTTCTCCATTTTACCCAGGCCTCTGGGTCAGCGCGCCCACTGCAGGCACTCAGGGGAAGGCTGACTGACGATCGCCCCTGTAGTGGGACCTGTCCGTGTCCCTATAACTGACTTCTGGAAAAGCTCAGAGGCAGGAATGCTGCTCACCTGGGGTACAGTTCCCTGGGGAGCATCTTTGGGTTCCTAGGGGTACCTTTCCAGACTTAACCCTCAAGAGGTCAGCAAATCATGCCAGCGGCGTAGGTTTCACTCCTGGGTCAGCCTCTATCCAAGGGAAGGACCGAGTGGAATATTCTGGAGGAAAGGGAAGGGCGCTGTTGATCTGGACCCTGATATGTGCCTAGTGGGGGTGGGGAGGAGACTACTATCTGTCAACCTGTTATTAAAAATGGTCTGAGGCACAGTGCAAGAGTTATTAAAATGCAGAGTAAGAGTGTGCCGTACGCTCCTCCCCACACCCGCCCCTTTTTCATTTGTATTTTATCAGCTTAATTTAGTGAGAATGAAAGACTCAGGCAGCCATCCTTGGAGACTGGGAGGGGGAAAAAAAAGGAAAGCCACCAGAAGCCTGGAGTGGCTTCCTTGGCAGCACCCTCCCTCTGACCCCACAAGGGTCCCTTCTCAGCCGTCCGCAGCCCCCCTTCTCTGGGGCTGTAGCCCAGGAGGCAGTGAACAGTATGGAGCGCGCTCTCTCTTTCTCTCTGTCTTCCTGTGGGCCCCTGGAGACCCAGGGATCCCACCTGACATCCCCAGCTCTGCCCCCGTGGGGAACCTCGGAGGAGACCCAACTCCTGCTCTTTGAAATGTTTGCCCTTTTCCTTTTAAGTTCTTAAGGTCAGATGTTGTGAAAGGGATTATCAGCCCATGGCAAAAGGCTGCTAGGAAGGGAAAGAGCCTTTTCATTTCTGAAGTTTTGCACCTCACCCGAGTTACACTCAGCAGCCACCCGAGCAGACCCTGCCAGCGATGAGGTAGGAATTGTGGGGAGTGGTTACCCAAGGTCTGCTTCTAGGATGTTCGAGATCTCCTGGATTCATAAATCGCCGGCTGGATCCAAAAATAGCTCCATGCCTGTTTTTCAGTAACATGATCATTGCTAACACTTAAACTATTGCCAGGAAGTGATCTTAGTACTCCACACACAAAAACTTAATAAATTTGTATAATCACCTTTTTAAAAAAAGATTTTATTTATTTATTTGACAGAAAGAGACACAGCGAGAGAGAGAGAACACAAGCAGGGGGAGTGGGAGAAGGGGAAGCAGGCTTCCCACTGGGCAGGGAGCCCAATGGGGGGCTTGATCCCAGGACCCTGGGATCATGCCCTGAGCTGAAGGCAGATGCTTAACTGACTGAGCCACCCAGGCGCTCCTTTTGAGTGAGGTACAATTATTATCCCCATTTTACGGGTGGAAAACGAAGGTGCAGAGAGATTACTTAATTTTCCTGGAGTTGTACAATAAATGGCAGAGCCAGGATTTGAACCCAAGAACTCTGTGCACTCAATTACCATGCTGTCCTGAGTATCGCTCAGAAACTGCCCAGGTTCTCCGTTTTGAGAGAGAGAGAGAGANAGAGAGAGAGAGAGAGAGAGAGAGAGAGAGAGAGAGAGAGAGAGAGAGAAATCTGGAGAATTCTAGTCCTCACAAGCTTGTCTGAATCACAAAGTTTGGTTTTAAAAATAAGACCAAAGCAGTCACTATTTCTCTTGGGGGCTCAGTGTTGTCACTTCTTCCACTCCCCCTCCTTTGGGGAGTCATTCTGTTTCTTCAACAAAGCCTCCTCTAACTCCTTCAGGATGAGAAAAGAATCCAGCTTCAAGGCAAGTGAGTTTTCTTAAATGCATTTTCCTTCATCCAATCTCACAAGGTGGTGAAGGTGGTGTCAATTCTCATCTCTCCATAAAAGCCTCATTCACTTTGTGGTTTATCCACTTTGGGGATTATCTGGGCCACAGTTGTAACTACCCATTCACTTGTGGGCTACTTCTTTTAACTCTGCTCTGCCATTGTGCAGGATGAGACTCCTGTAAGGGATTCTCAAATGATTGGTCCAGCTGGGAGGAGCATGGCAGGCAGCAAAGCCCAGTTTGTTCCTGTTGAGGTTTCCAGCTGTGAGGATGTAAACTGCACACCAGTGGTGGTCAGGACCACCGGTGATGGCAGGGGAGACAGGTAGTATTGGCTGGGGGCATTGGGCAGCTGGGTGTAGTTAGAGATGGGGATGGGGGTGGAATGTCAGCCAAAGGAGCAGGTGGGCTGGGCAGTGCTTTAGAGCCTCCCCAACCCCCAAAATGGGCCAGAGAGTGTGGCAGGCCCAGTCAAAAGGTAGGTTCATCCTGGAGCAGAAGCACTGGGGACAGAGGAGGCCTGGGTAGCCCAATGCAGGCTTGGTTGAAGGCTGGTGTTTGGTTCTTGCATGAAGGCTGAGCCAGGAACATGGGGGGAACGTACATCCCAGCTCTGGGTCAGAGCTGAGACTCTATCCAAAGCTTGCGCCAATCATCCAGAGGCAGGAAGACACAGAGTTAAGAAGGGCTTCAGTTCTGAAGACAGTGGACCTGAGCTTAGATCCCAGCTCTGGCCGCTCAATCTCTCAGGGCCTCTACTTCCTTGACTCTAATATAAGGATGATAACACCTCTTAGGAATTTTGTGAAAATTGAATAAGGTAACATCTATAGGGCTCCTGGCAGTTTATAAGTTTCAATAAATGTTGATTACCTTTTCCCAGTAGCAGTAACTTCTTACCTTGTTGTTGTGCTTCCTAATTTTCATAATATGATTATATATTACTATATTTGGTCAAACATTTGTGAAGGTAAGCAAAATGACTTTATTAATTACTCCCATTATATACATGGGGAAATTACTGTAGTTTGAGTGGCTTGTCCAAGATAGCACAGGTGGTAAGTGACAGAACTGAGATCACAAATCTTGAAGCTTTGGATTTAATAATTTTAGAGTCCTCTCTGTTGTGCTGTGATTGGGCTGGTAATTGAAATCACAAAGATCAAGAAGATTGCACAGATACCCAAGAGACAAAATCATCTCCCATGGGCTCGACAGCATCTCATGGGAATTGGACAGGGCTTGGGGTAACCCTCAAAGGCTGTGGCATCAGGTTTTCAAGTCCTTTCATCTCTACAGTGTGTTCTGAGATAGGTCCCTCAGTAGGTTAATGCTTAATGCTACGACAGCCAAGTTTCCTGCGGGCCAGATAGTCTTGGCTTTCCTTCCTCCCCAGTCAGCCATCTTGGGAACCCGAGTCACTCATCACAGCCCTACACAGGGACAAGCTCCCACCTTGTTCTACAACTGGGAAAAGAGCATAGAACCTGTGTCCACTGAGCAAGTGACATCAAATGTTACCTGCACAGAGAAGCTTGCCCTAATAATCTTATCTAAAATAGCTCTCCTTGATACCAAAAGCAAAGGCAACAGAAGCAAAAATAAATAAGTGGGACTCTAAGAAACTGAGAAACTTTGCACAGAAAAGGAAACCATCAACAAAATGAAATGGCAACCTATGGAGTGGGATACAATAATTGCAAACCCTATAAACAATAAGGGGTTAATATCCAAAATATGCAAGGAACCCATATAACTCAACAGCAAAAAAAAAAAAAAAGAAAAAAAAAGAAAAAAAAAGAAAGAAGAAAGAAAGAAAGAAAGAAAGAATCCAATTAAAAATGGGCAAAGGACCTAAACAGACATTTTTCCAAAGAAGACATACAGATGGCCAACAGGCACATGAAAAGATGCTCAACATCATTCAGCACCAGGGAAATGCAAATCGAAACTACAAGGAGATATCACCCCACACTTGTTATAATGGCTATCATCAAAAAAATAAGAGGTAGTAAGTGCTGGTGAGGATGTGGAGAAAAGGGAGCCCTGGGCACTGTTGGTGGGAATGTAACCTGGTGCAGCCACTATGGAAAAGAGTATGAAGGTCCCTCAGGGAATTAAAAATGGAATTTCCATATGATCCAGCTATTCCACTTTGGGGTATATATCTAAAGGAAATGGAATCAGTATCTCAAAGAGATAGCCGCACTCCCATATTCACAGCAGCATTAGCCACAATTCCCAAGGTATAGAAACAAGCTGAGTGTCTACTGATGGATGAGAGGACAAAGAAGATGTGAAATACACACAGACACACAGACACAGACACACAGACAGACAGACACACAGGAATATAATTCAGCTTTAGATAAGAAAAAATCCTGTCATTTGTGACAATATGGATGAGCCTGAAGGGCATTATGCTAAGTGAAATAAGCCAGACAGAGAAAGAGGAGTTGTGCATGGTATCACTTATTTATGAAATCTTAAAAAAAAAAAAAAAGTTGAACTCCTAGAAACAGGAAGTAGCAAAGTGGTTGCCAAGGGCTGGGAGGTGGGGGAACTAGGAAGAGGTTAAAAAATAAATAAACAAAATAGCTCTCCTTGTCACTCTACCATTTTGTTTCTATTTATTATATTTATCACCAGCCAACATAATATTTTATTCTTTTCTTGCTGTTGGTCTCCTTCCAATAGCATGCAAACTCTATGAGAATAAGACCTTTGTCTTACTCACATTTGGATTCCTAGTCCGGACCCCACTGTGTTTAGTAAATTGGTTAAATGAATGAACGAATGGGCCCTCATTCAGTATTTTCTGGTTTTTTTTTAATTTAAAAATGTTTTTTAAAGATTTTATTTATTTACTCGAGAGAGACAGAGAAAGAGAGAGAGCGAGAGAGAACATGAGCAGGGACAGGGTGGGGAGAGGGAGAAGCAGACTCCTCACTGAGCAGGGAGCCTGATGTGAAACTCGATCTTAGGACCCTGGGACCATGACCTGAGCCGAAGGCAGATGCTTAACTGACTGAGCCACCCAGGCAGCCCAGTAGTCTCTGTTTTAACAAGCCCTTAGTAAAGCCCTACTCTGAGCCAGGCTTTTTGTTAATGGCTGAAGTTGAAAGAGACATGCTCCCTGTCTTTGAGGACATTCCGACCTGGTCAGGGTGGAGGAGAAACCACAGACATAGGTAACTACCTTATAGCATAATGAAGTGTTAGTGTCTAGGAGCCAGCTGCACGGGGGGAAGAGGATGGGGCAGAGGCACTGCTTGGGGTACCCCATTAGCCAGAGAAGGACCAGCGTATGCAAAGTCTGAGAATCATAGAAAGGGCACGTTGGAAGGTAACTGAGAGATGGAATGTAGCGGAAGCACAGGATCACTGGATCCTGGTGCTGCCATGTTGGAGGACGCAAGCTTGTGGCCCTGTTCATCAGAGAGTTAAAGGCACAGACTTACCAAATTTTATTTGCCATTGAGATATTCTTTTTTTTTTAAAGATTTTATTTATTTATTTGACACAGAATAAGCAGGGGGAGCTAACCAAATTTTATTTGCTATTGAGATATTCTTTTTAAAAAGAAGATTTTATTTATTTATTTGACAGAGAGAGGGCACAAGCAGGGGGAGTGGCAGGGAGAGGGAAAACCAGGCTCCCGCTGAGCAGACAGCCAGATGCAGGGCTCGATCCCAGGACCCTGGGATCATGACCTGAGCCGCAGGCAGACGCTTAACCAACTGAGCCACCCAGGCGCCCCGTGAGATTTTCTTTTATGTTAAGCATATCTTTTACTACAAGCTCTCGAAGCCAGAGAGAGTTGGTGGGGACTTGGATGTGGATGGATGTGACCGTTAAACCCCTCATCTCTGACAGAATTGGGAGATGCTGTTCTGCTCTCATTTTCAAAACCTGTGGCCAGGTTCTCGGACACTCATGATGCTTTCTCTACTTCCTCCTATAAAAATGACACCACTCCTATTGCCGATGCAGAGGTTAAAGGCGAGATTGTTTAGTGAGAATGAGGAACAGAGAATGAAAGAAAGCAAAGCCCTAGGCCCAGAAAACTTGAATGCTCATTCTGTTTCCCTTAACTGTGGCTTCTTTAAGAAAATTGTGTGTTCTGTTTCTTCAACTCCTCTTCTGGAAAGAGGATGCGGCTGGAAGGCTCCCATGCCAGGACTCCAGTCCAGGAAATTGATTTGTATGTCAGGGATTCAAATGGGGGTATTTATACTGTGGTTGAGCACCTAATAAAAATTTAAATTATTGTTTAAAAAATCCAGAAGGGAGAAAAAACTCATCAAGGAACAACCTCATGAAGAAAGTAAAACAAAACAAAACAAAACAAAACAACCCTCAGACACACACACACACACACACACACACACACACACACACACACACACAGGATTCAAGGTCCTTAGGAAGAGGGCTGGGAGATTAGGATTGTGAGGATTGCCAAAATGTGCCTCAGGGCCTTTGCGTTTCTCCTTTTAATGCCTCTCTCTTCCATCCAAACACCTTTCCTGGGCTCTGCAGCTCTGACTTCAGACACTGGCTTTATTACTCATTAGCTGTGGGGCTTGGGCAGACAACAGGGATTTCTCTCTCAGCCCTCCTACTGCATAAATAGGAAGAAACAATGGCATCTCAAATATTACATAGGCGAAACTGTTGGAGCAGAGCTGAGCCCACAGTAGGAACTCAACAGATATTTGTATCCAAACCCCCTTCTCCCTTTGCAGAGTCCTTATTCAGATTCTTTCTTAAGAGCGGTGCCCTACAGCCTATTAGAATCTGACTGCAGCCAGCTGCTGTCTTACTTGAAACGCTCTGAGCCACTAAATCACACCTATGCATAAATGATTGATAGTGAATTAATAGGTTAGGTGGTGGCACTTATGGAAAGCAGAAGGAAAGGAATTAAGGAAGCTTTAATAGTGGAATGTCAGAAGCCAGTTACATGCCTCTGTAGGGATAATTTGGGTGACGGGGCTCCTGCAATGTCCTTTCCATCATGCCTGTTAGGAAACTATCTCTCTGGTCATTTGTAAGGACAGATGATACACAGGTCAGGAAAGCAGGAGATGGCTCTCTCAAACTTTAATGACAGCATCAGAGGGCCTACCCACTTCCTCAACTACATCCTTGCCCTTGACAGTGCCATTATCTGTACTTTTTCTGAAGTCCTGCTCTCAAGCTTCTTGACTTGACCACTGGTCCTTTTCTTCTGCTCTAGTGCTCCAAATGCAGCAATTACAGAATGGCACTGACTTCGCCAAGCCCCTGACCTTGCCTCTTTTTTTCACTATCCACTGGCTCACTTTACCAGGCTTAGAGTCTGTCCGCCATTTTTGCCATTAATCTCTTGCAAAAATGTGTTCAGACTTCTTGTCCTGTACTCACCTTCTTGTCAGGTGTAAACATGGCTAAACCTACCTGCTGATCATGCCTACATGTCAGAGAAAAATAGTTGTGCAGACTGTTGTCGCTTTGTAATTTTGACTGTAAAAATCTCAAGTGGATACTGACAACAGTTTGGCAATTCCATGACTCTTCCTTAGTATGTTTACCTTTCCACTGCCCGAAATGACAAGTTTGTATCTCCTTTCTCCAAAGACTGCCTACTCCCTTTTAGATTTCTTCCAGCTGATGAGCTTACTGGTATTTTTTATGGCTGGGAATTCCCTCATCTTCCTGCCACTGACTCCACACCTTTTGCTATCACTGTGCCTGTCTTTCGGTCTTCCCTGCTTATTCCTGGGTGCCACGGGCCCTGCTCTGTGCACAGGCCAGCCCCGTCTGTGTTCTGGACCTCATCACCTCATGCTTCCTAAGGACTTCATTCCTGCAATTATCACCACTTCATTCTTGAATCTTCAGTTTCCCCCTCACTACTTCATTTTCCAATAAGCATGTAAATGTGCTCTGTTATCTTGAACCTTAAAAAACATGAAAGCTCCTCCTGCGTCTACTCTCCTTCCAGTTCCCACTCTATTATTCAGCTCTCATCGACGGCAAAACCTATGGAAATCATGGTGACCTCATGTTGCTAAGTCTCATCATCATTTCCTTTACTTTTATACTTGACTCTTAGCATCATGAGGCACTTATTCCTTTCCTTAAACCACTCCCTTCCCTTGGCTTTGGTGACATGCACTTCTTAGGGTTTCCCTCTGTTTCAAAGGGCACTACTCTGCTGGTTTCTCTTTCTGTACTCAATCTCTAAAAGTTAGACAGCTGTAGAGTTCAATCATGGGCCCCTCTCTCTTTTCCAGCCTCACTTTCACTTCATATGGCCACATAACACTTGTACACTAATGGCTAACCAAATCCATGCCTTTAGCTCTGACATCTTTCTGGAACCCAGGCTAGACACCCCAAAAGTCTACCTGGTATCTCTACTTTGATATTTTATAAAATCCTCCAACTTAATATGTGCAAAGAGAATGCTTGATTCATTGACGCTCTAAACTTGCCTCTTCTAGTTTCTCTGTTCTCAGTAAAAGGTACTACACCTAGTTAGTTGCTCAAGTGAAAAAACTAGAAGTCATCATTCATTCCTCTGTCCTCATTCACCACTCCATATTCAATCCATCAGGGAGTGCTCTTGACTCTCTAAGGAACTGTTCAAATCCTTCCTCTACTACGAAAGCCCCAGCTCTTGCTTGGACTGCTGCAAAAGCCCTTAACTGTTATTCCTGTTTCCATTCTTCCTTGGAGCCAATCTATACCTAAAACTAAAGTGATCTGTTGAAAAATTAAATCAGATGATTTCCCTTCCTCTCTTAAAATCCTCCAATGAGCTCCCTCACACTAAAAATAAAATTAAAATATTTTGCCCTGATCAGTGAAATCTTTCCTATCTCTTTGACCTCCATTTTATATCTCCCTTTACTATTCATTCTGTGCCACTCATATTGGTTAATCACAAATGCCATTCTCAGCATCTCAGGACTTTTGCATTATTTGTTTTGTAGATTTTAGGGAAATCTTAGAAAGCACCTAAAATTCTCACTTTGTAGACAAAGAGACTGAGGCCAAAGTAGGGAAGTCTCATAGCAAATTAGTGGTAACACCAAGACCAACTGGATTGCCAACACAGTGCTTTTCCCATTAGAACGTGCTGGGTCATTGCTGCCCTCTGGATGCTTTATCATCGTGAGTTGCAGAAATCTTCATCTCAGTAGAAACATAGACCTGGGATTTGGTTTTGTCTTGGTTGTGATTTTAAGCAGGTATACATGGCTAATCATAAACACCGTTGTGGAAATTGTAATCCTTGAAAGATACTATGGAGAAATTTGGGATTTTTAACAAAAATCTCATAGATCTAAAATATATGACTCCCTGGAAAAAAGTCACCATTTTTTTGACCCCACACATATTGTTTAGTAGACAGTAGGGTCAACCTGTCATTAGAGTTCTTTTGTCATTCCTTAAGCAGGTCCCTTATCATGGCCTGGTCCCTTTCTTTAGAGCTATCTTTGAGTAGTATGGGAGAGAAGATCTTCATTTCAGTCTAGTGTAGATCTGTGGCCTCTTCATGCCCTTGTTTTTGCTTGGCTGTCACTCCTTACATGCCACACTGGGGCTCATTCAAGCCGATCAGGCCTGCCCTCTTTTACCTATGTTGCCTATAATCAAGGGTTATTTGTATATCAGACTTACTTCACTGAAAAACAGCCATTACTTTGAAAGATATCATATCATATCATGCTATCATATAAAATATTTGGGAAAATAAGGATATTTTAAAAATACCCAGTTTTTAAAAAATAATTTCACATTTTTCTCTGTGCTTTAAAAGCTCACATTATCCTGTTTGAGTGAAGATAAGTTGGATGGCATTGGTTTGGGCATTTATTCCTGGATAATCTTTGAAGATTGGTGTTTTAGCATACCCAATAGCATTAGTAACTTAAATGTTTTCTTTCATCATATTTACTATCATTTAAATAACCCATTTTCTGCTTCATTTACTTGGCCATTCTATGACAGAAGTGCTGGGATCCTCAGGGTGTCTTCTAAACACTCTAAGCTTTTTGTCCTCATTGCATTTTTTATATACTTGGCACTTCAGATGCTTTCTTCCATCACTTCACTTCCATCTCCATGACACATCTGGAAGACAGAAACAAACACACTGAAGAGTGCTCAGGTAGGAGATGTAAGGTTCCAGGAACTGCCTGCGGTTCTGAATATCAAACAGTGACTAAGACCTCTAAGCTCACGTAACATGCATTCTAGGGGAGACATGCAATGCAATCATTGCCAAGTTCTTCTGACGACCTAGCCCATCTTCATCCATAAATCTCAATTCAGCTGCTTCTTCCTCAGGAGTCATTTCTGGGTCTCCAGAGTAGGCCAGGTGCCCCTGTTACATGCTTTCATGGAAACTTGTAAGTTTTCCTTTATCATTTAGAGTTTTTAGGTTGTAGAATGTAACATATACACAGAAGTGTACATAAAACCTAAACATAAAATATAATCAATAATAATTACTCAACTTCCCTGTAACCGCCCTCCAGGTCAAGCAATAGAACATCACGAAAACTCCAAGGACACCCCGTATGTCTCTTTCTAATCATAAACCCTTCCTTCCACCAGAGATAACTGCTTTAACTGCTTTCCTGACTTTGTGGTCATAATTTCCTTATTTTTAGTCTGTTTAGAATTTATCAGCTTAGAAATATGTATGTACATATATGTATATATACACACACACATTATAGTTTACATATCTAATATAATTTTTATCAAATGTGACCAAAATATTAATAATATCAAATTTTATATAAACATATCAAATTTATCAGTTGAGGAATAGATGTGTATTATATATAATACATATTTTATGTATACATATGTATGTACATATACACACATAGGCTTAGTTAATATCCATTTTCCCAGTAGTCAGTAAGTTCCAAAAGATCGGGGAAAGTATTTATTTTGCTCACATTGTATTCCTATGGTTTTGCCTAGTCTCTGGTGCATAGTAAGCCCTCAACAGATATTTGGAGACTAAGGAAATGGAGATGACACTCTGGTCGACTCCAGATAGGAGCTGAGATATTACGAGTGTCTTTATGAGGACCACTTTTCAGAATGGGGGCTACAAATTGCAGGTAAGAGCATCCACTGCACCTTAAGAACATGTCAAAAGCACCTGCCACTTTCCTCCCAGAAACTTGAAATAAATAAGAAAGGTGATTGAGCAAACTGTATGGGGAAATAATTATGTGTATTTGTGCATCTAGTTATTTATGTAACTATCCATTTATATATCTATCTCTCCACCCATATAATATTATACAAAAATACACCTTTTAAAATATACTGGAAAAATTAAGCATCACGGAAGAAGAGAATAGGAAAAATGATAACTGTCTCAAAGCGTAAGTATCGGCTTCCATTCATGACCTACAGGAATAAACCCTGTCCCTGTCACCAACTCAGACCAGAGTACAGTGAGAAAATAAACTGTGTCTCAGGGATCGGTTTCATGAGGGAGAAAAAAACATGGCAGGATCATGGAAAAACATGAATTATTCACAATTCAAACCAGGTAAAGGGAAAGAGGAGGAGGGAATGACCAGGAAACACACATTAAGAAATTGAAGCTCTCCTCCTCCAGGCTGAGGCCCGGGAGGGTGGCAGCAGGGGCAGCCTAGCATGAGGACGGAAACCAGGTGTGACAGGGAAGGAAAACCAACCAGTCCCTTGGACAGGTAAGCTGAGCACACCTGGTAGGAGTAAGGGTGGCTTCACGGTCCTGCGGTGCATGAACTGAAGGAGTTCCCTGGAAGCCAGCTGGAGTAGCAGTCGCGTGCTCATGATTGAGTTTAAAAATAAATCCTCATGCCAGGTTCACTGCTGTCCTGTGATTGCAAGAGGGGAAAGGCACATCCGACTGCAGTGGCAACCTGGTAGGCGGAGTGGGGGAGGGGGAGCTTTAGGAGCTGAGAGTTGGGATAGAGAGGGATACAGGAGGTGGAGGGGGGTTTCCTCTGGGAAGCCATGCTCTGCCCTTGGGTTGTGAGTGTGCGAGGAGGGTGGGAAACTAAGGAGGAAAGACAAGGCTTGCTCGTCCATGTAAAGGAGAGAGTCGTGGTGATGCTAAAGCAAGAGGCAGCCCGCTGTGAGTAAGAGTCCCGGAGGGAAAGGTGAAGCTGGATGTTGGAGCCAGTGAATGCAAGAGCAGAATGAACAGAAGCCAAGCCATCTTTAGGAACAGAACTAGTCAAATTGCTTGCAGAGTGAGAGTCAAATGAGAGGCAGCCAGAGGGCACGTGGGCAGATCCATCTGGTTGCGAGTCCTGGGTGGGGCGAACACAGCCCGGGTGTGTCTGGTTAGCCGGGAAGAGCACAGCTGCCCGTGTCCACAAGTATTGATTGAGCACTCACTGTGCGCTCGTCTGCTCTCAGACAGCTTGCATTCTAACTCAAGGAGAGGAGTAATAAACAGATAATCAGCTAAGATTATTCAGACACTGTACAGGGCTATGAAAACAGGGAAGTAGGATAACGTGTTAGAGACTAACTGGCGTGTTGGGGGGGAGAGGGGGCTGCTTTAGCAAGCGTGGTTGGGAAAGGCTTCCCAGAGGAGGTGACATTTGAGTTCAACCCTGGGCGGTGAGTAAGAGTCAGCCTTGTGCACATCGGGGGAAGTACAAAGCAAGCACAATGAAGACAACTACAGCCAAGACAATGACTCAAAATCCAGGTCACGTGCCCTTGCTGAATCTGTTTCCTCCATCTGCAAAATGAGAGGGCTGAGTTAGCTGATGGCCAGGTCCTGATTGGTGTGGCACATGGTCTCTGCAAGTCTCCGTGGAAGATGTGGGAATTGGCTTGGGTGTTGAGGGAAGACCCTCAAAGCGAGGATGATGTCATTTAAACCAGCGCCAGAGCTGTTACACAGTCTTCGAAAACCTTCATCGAGAGCAGAACAGAGATACCCACTTTCTCCCTGATTGAGACATGGTCCTCCTTCCTCCACCAGGCAGGAAACCTTTGTTCTAAGAGGCAGCCCATGCCCAAACTCCACTACCTCTGGAAGCTTTGTTGAAACGAAAACCCATTGGGTTCTATTCCCATGTCAAAATACCTCTATTTGGCCACTTAGAGCATTATGCCCGTTAAAATACTTAATAAACCTACTAATCTATTTATACATCTACTTCTTTTACTTATTTGTAAATGCCTTGTTAGTGTCTGAGCCCTGAGCACAGCGTCATACTGGGATTGGTGTCCTTGAGGAGGCTGAAGGATGAACGAATCGTGGATGGGGTAATGGGTTAGCTCAGGCTGCCATAACAAAATACTACACCATGTGACTTAACCAACAGGAATTTAGGTCTCACAGTTTTTGGAGGCTCAGTGTCTCAAATCAAGGTACTGGCTGATTCAGTTCCTAATGAGGACTCTCTTCCTGGCTTGCTGTGTCCTCACATGGTGGGGAGAGAGGGAACTCTGGCCTCTTTTCCTCTTATAAGGACACTAATCTGATTCTCCTTTTGGGGCAGAAATGTGCTATTCAGTGGGGTCGCCCTGGAAAGACTGCAGGAAAGTCACCTGCCAGGCAGACCCTGCCTCTTGTCAAGGCTGGGACTTCTTCAGCAGTGGTTTTCCCTATGAATGAGAAGGCTTAGGAGAAAATACATTTGACTCTATTAGGATCCACCACAGGGCAAGTAAGGAGAACCAGATCCTTCTCCGAACACTGGTTTGGATCATGGGAAAGAACGGGAGGAGAGGGACGACAAGTGGGGGACATGCAGGAGAACTTGGTCTCTTCTGGGGCCAGGCATCACATCAGCTCTTCTAGTGCGACATGCTGGGGCTTGGGCAGCTTTGCGGCAAGACTGTAGTCATTCCAGTGAGCAGCTCGGGCCAGGCGAGAAGAACGGCAACGTTAATGAATGTGCATTTCGAATGTTCACCTTTCGCAGGACTAGTCTGAGTGCTTTCCACATATTAACTTACTGCGTGCTCATAGGGGTTGCCTTATTTTGATGGAAAAACAAATGAAGGTGCAGTTACCTGCCTACATTCGCACAGCTGGTAATGGCAGCTGTGAACTTCAAATATGGACTTTGCACACGAGACCCCATCCACTGCCCCCTCTGGACCGTGGTGTCTGCTCTCATGTACACCTTCCAGTGGGATTGCTGCAGAGGGAGCCTAAGGACCTCCGCTGAGCAACAGTAGCTTGGTCTTTTTAGATTATGTCTCCGCCTCCCGATAGGCCCCTGTCTGCATCCCAGGAACTAGTTTGCAGCCTGGTCAGAGCTGCTACCTCTTCTGAGGAGGGGGAGGCCCTAGGCAGGTGGGCTTCTGTCTTCCCCACATCCTCCCCTTTTGGGCTTTTCCTCATCCAGGCTTCTGGAGGGTGGGAGCCAGAGATAGGGAGGGAAATGAGACAGGAGGAGCATAGCAAAGGACACAAGGAAGAGAGAGGACAGAAAAGGGATACCACAGAAAGGCCTGGGGGCCACAGGCAACCAATGGCTACAGACTCATCTGACCTCTTTCTCTGCAAGGTAGCAGGCTGCAGGCATCAAGCGGTGGGGCAAGTAAATGTCCCTGAAAAGAAAATTCAGAGAAGCCTTTGGTCAGAAATACTTCGGCTCTCTAAAGTGGTGATGGAAATGGAAACCCAAACTCTGCCGTGGGGTCATGGGGTGGTCTGCATGCTGAGCAAGCACCGGGAGACCTGAATTCTAGACCCACCTTGGCCATGAGCAACCTCTGTAACCTTGGACAAATCATGGTCTCCCTGGGCTTCCGTATAAATGAAGCAGCAGGGATGGACTGCCAAGGTCCTCCCAACTCTTACAAGGTTCTGGGTTTGTCTGACCCTTTGGGGTACTGGAGTCTCAGTTTATCAGTTTATTCAGGATAGAATGAAAGTGTTAATGGACTCATCAAGGAGAGAAGGAAAGTCTCTGTGGCTTTGCCAAGCCCCCAGGCCAAGTCATCTCACTACACTGCCCAGCCCTGAAACCCCCAAGTGACCAACACTGTGGGTTCTGCCCACTCTGCCCCTGGCTTTTGCCTCACTGTGACCTTGGCAACCTCATTTCCCATCTGGGGCTTTATTTCTTCTCCTCCAAGGGGCGATGGTAGTCCTCGCTGCCTGCCTTCCTCTCCTGGGTTTTATGGGATGAATAGGATAATGTTTTCTAATTACTTAGTGCTCCTCAGAGCCGCAAGTGCTGTGAGTCAGGATAAAGAACTCTGCTAATCTAGTTGCTTTCAGGGATTATTCATCTAGAAACAGAAATGAGCATATAAATGCTCACAGAGCCTGGGGAATGCAGGCCAGAGAAGGCCACAGCAGAGAGGTGGCTGGGGAGGGGCTAGGACAGAGCACTGGGGGGTTGCTTGTCAGACACCCCCGGCGCTACATGGTACTTTGTTTGACCCGTGATCTCAGGCTCCTCAAGTCTGAGCCTTTTTAGCTCCAGAATTTCCCCAGACTAATGCCTTTCTCTTGAAAAATACATTCTGGTAGCTCATTAGGTGGCTGGTCCTGGAAGTGAATGGCTGCTACCCATCGGCAGTAGGAATCTTTGGTACTTTTAACCAGAGCCCTCTGCCATGTGTTTCAGATCTCCAGGCCCAGGCTTTGTTACTAGAGTGTTGGCTCTGAGACCATCTGCCCGGGTAGCTGGTTTTCTAGATGATGCAGATGGCGTTGAGAGGGCTGCACGATTTATGAACCGTGTCTGTGTGTGTGCATGCGCGTGCATTCAGCCATGAGCCCGGCCTGCGTGAAGACAGTGAAGCTGTAGCATCCCGCTCTTGGCTTTGACACCTGACAAAAAGGACGTGGTTTAGATGTCACAGCAAGGGCCTGTGCCAAGACTAGTAGGAAAGCAGATGTCTTCATGCTTGACTACACTGTAGGAAGTTGCTGGGCCCATGACCCTAGGTGTCACACCGTAGTGGATTGATTTTCTAATTCGGAATTATTTTTAGGAGGAGTAAAAAAGTCTAGGATAAAAATTCAAATTTATTCATTCCTTTAGTCAACATCCACTTATTAAGTAGCTAATTGGTCCAAGCTGCTGTTAAGCAACATGAAAGGCAAAAGTTGTTAAACTAGCAGTAGTTATTAGCAGTACTTCCATAAAATAGCTAAGATTCATGTTCCCATTTAGCAGAGCAGAAAACTGAGATTTTAAATAACCTCTTCAAAGTTTCATAGCCAAAGTTTTATATATGAGGTGTCAGGATGCAAAGGTAGCTCTTCTGGCTCTGAGTCAGGTGGCCCAAAGAATGGCTTTCGTCTTTCAAGGAGGTGACAGCAGATAAATGGGATAAAACAAGATTGCAGACCATCACATGAGGAAGAGCAGTGTGCGTATTATGAGTGTTTTATGTATAAGTGCTACAGGAATTCTGGGGAGGGATCCAGAAGGTTCCAAACAGGAGGTGACATTTGGACCAGGTCTGGAAGGGTAGGGAGCATTTCTGTAGTTGGAGAGAAAAGTGGAGGTCACCTTAGGGAGAAGGAAGAGCAGGGCCCCTGTTACAGAGGAAGGAGTGGACAGAGGGAACTGCACGGAGCCAACAGTCCAACTTGGCTGGAACAGCCACCTTCAACTCTGGCTATATGTTAGGATCACCCGAGCATCCTTCCAGATGACCAGCAGCTGGGCGATTCCATGGTGCAGCTTGGACTGAGACCCACTGGCACTGGGGAAGGATGGAGAGGTTCCAAACGGAGGCTATCCGAAGCACCCAGGTTCACATAAACAGGGTGTGAATAAAGTTGTGACAAAGGGAACAGAAAGTGAGAGATGGACGAGAGGTATTTGAAAGGTATGGCCTTTAGGACTGACTGGCTCCAGAAGTGTGTAAGTGATGACGAAGGTTGGAGACTGGGTGCCATTCTCAAGAATGAGAGCTGCGGCGTGGAAAACAGCACAGCGGGGGGTGGGGGGATAGGAGGAGGGTGGTCTGTTTTTAGACAGCCCATGTTTAAGGGCAATCATTATTGGGCTGTCCGGCAAGAATGCCCAGCTGCAGTCATGTGAGTGTCAAGCTTGGGTGGAGACCCAGGAATGGGGAATCTTGAGAATTTACCTCCCACAGAAGTGGTAGTTGAGGTTGATGGAGTGCCGGAGCTCAGAGACAGAGCAGAGACAGAGAGAGCAGAGCAGAGGGCTCAGGCGGGGACGCCTACGTTTGGAAGGCAGAAGGACAAAGAGAAGCTTAGGAGCAATTCTTAAATGGAAAATTGTTCCATCTGCATTAGCCATGCCTGGGTGGGGTGGGGTGATGGACAACAGAGTCATTTTTCATGGGCCTGGCTGCCCGCGGCTGGGAAATTGATCAGCTGAGTCAATAGCTCCGTGCTCAGACTCGAAGCCCAGGCTGATGTGCGTGCGGGACCCAGGGCGGCTGCAGCCTAGCTCTCCCTCACCAGAAACACGGCCTGCCCAGGCAGCTGGTGGAGCAGCTGAGCTCATTGTGCCACCATCCCTGGCCTCTGAGTCCCACTAGCGTGAAGAAGGGTTCATCTCCAGACCTACACAGGTTGTGAATTTGCCTACCACCAAGAAGTCCTTCATTCTGAGATGTTGCAGAGATGAATTCCTCTTTTCCTGGGGGAGATGGTGGAATCAGCCAGTGCTGTTTTAAGGGGGATCCCACGAGAGCCTTTCTCGTGACCTCCCAGCACTATCCCGTGGGACCAACTTGGTCCCTGAGACGAACCTGAGGATTTCCCTTGGGATCCTTCCTGTAATGTTCCCGAGATGAACGAGCTCTGCCAGCAGAGCTGGAGAGGGCGGTAATCAGGAGTATTTAGGGGGCTCGGGCATGGGATCAGGACCCCTGAGCCTATGCAGATGGCAGGTCAGGCTTTATCATGGGGGACGGAGGAGAAAAACTTCCCAGGAGGACAATCAACGTTCAGACACTCAGTCCTCCTGCCTTCGGGAAGAGCAAAGGAAGTGGAAGGAAAAGAAAAATGCCACGGAGGCAGAAGGGACATTGTAGCATCCATGGGCCCCTCATGGCCTAACGGAAAGGAGTTTGGGAAAGCCTTTGTGGGCAGCACAGAGACAGGCCGCAGGAAGGGCACCGAGAGCACTGTCCTCTCTCCCCAGCAGCCCCAGCAAAGCAAACACACAGCAGCTTGGCGCGGAAGCGGTGTTTCGGGATCTCTCGTTAAGCACGGAATCTGAGTCAGTACGTCTGCTGGGGCCGGAGCTTCTGTATTCCAACGGTTGCTCGGTGGCTGCTGACACCACTCACCCAGGGCTCCACTCTGAGTAGTAAGGTTTTAGAGGCAGCAGACTGAATGAAAGCTACGAGAGAGTAGAAGCATTGGCCTTGTGTCCAGCCGTGTCCCCACGGGCTCTGTGCTGGGTCTCCCTCCGGGATGACTTCCTCCCTGCTGACCAGTGCCGGGGCCGGGCAGGGCCTGGTGGGAGGAGGTGCGCGGGTCTCAGACGGCTCCTCCCAGGCTGAGCTGCAGACGCCAGCCTCTTGCCATCCCACACATTACCCAGTGCCTGGCTGTCTCAGTTTATTGGCTCCCGAGGCTCCCGGCTCAGGCAGAGTAATTACAGTTGAGGCCCTGATGAATTGGGGGCCAGTAATTAAAGTGCCTATTGATTTTCTACTTAGGAGTTCCCTGTAGCTGGAAACAAAAGTGGGGAGGGGAGAGAGATAAACAATCTGGGCAAGGTGTTTTGAAACAGGAGATTGTTCCGTGTGCATTAGCTGGGCCTGGCAGTAACCGGGGAGGGGTGGTGGGGTGACCATTTATCACTGGCCCATCTATCTAGAATTTGAGCATTGATCAGCTAGTCGATACGCTTCTGGGGCGTAGTGCCAGCAGGATGGGGGGAAGAAGAACCGTCTTCGGCAAAGAGTTCATCCTTAGATCTCCAAAGCATGAATCTGTCTTGTTTTGCTGCTTCATTTAGCTTATTTTAATTATGAATTGAAGCAATTGCCTCCTTTATATCATCTGCCTTCATTGGGCAACAATGGGCTTTCTGTCACCAGAAATTCGGCTTGTGGTGGCGCCTAAAGCCCAATGCCAGGAAGCATGGGCTTGAGAGAGGGGCGTGTTGGAGGAGAAGGCAGGACAGTGCAGGTTTGGAAGGGGGCGTGATGGGGATTAGAAGGTTCTAGAAGGAGAACAGCTGAGGGCAAGTAGAGGTTGCTGGCAAGAGGATGGATCCAAAGAGGGTTCTGGAGGCTGATGAGGGCAGAAGGGCAGGAGGAGTTTCAAAGGGAGGGAAGGGGACGCCTGGGTGGCTCAGTGGGTTAAGCCTCAGCCTTTCGCTCAGGTCATGATCTCAGGGGCCTGGGATCCAGTTCCACATCGGGCTCCTTGCTTGGCGGGGAGCCGGCTTCTCCCTCTGCTTCTACCTGCCACTCTGCCTGCTTGTGCTCTCTCTGTCAAATAATCAAATAAATAAATAAATAAAATCTTTAAAAAAACCCCAAAAAACAAAAAAACAAACAAACAAAAAAGGGAGGGCAAGGCCTTGGAGAGGAGGCAAGCTGAGGATGGGGCAGAGCAACAAGGTACACAAGAGGCGAAGAGAAGGAAGAGTGACGGGACCAGAGGTCACTGCGAGGGAGACACAGGCAAACAAAATAGGAAGAGGGTTTTTGGTAGAAACACAAAGCGCACTTAAGTCTTATTTAAAGATTGCTTAAGTTATTTTGGTGCATTTATTTTTTTATTTTTTTTTTTTTTTAAGATTTTATTTATTCATTTGACACAGAGAGAGAGATTACAAGTAGGCAGAGAGGCAGGCAGAGAGAGAGGAGAGAGGAGGAAGCAGGCTCCCTGCCGAGCAGAGAGCCCGATGTGGGCCTCGATCCCAGGACCCTGGGATCATGACCTGAGCCGAAGGCAGCGGCTTTAACCCACTGAGCCACCCAGGCGCCCTATTTTGGTGCATTTAAATCTTAATTCATCTTCCTTTCACTGAGCTAATGTGAAGTGTGAAAGAAAAACTAATGAGAAGAAAGCCTAACCGGCAATTTTGTTTTAGTCAGCTCCGGGAGCTCTCTCTTCCTTCCCTCATGCTGGGTCACTTGATCAGAGATGATTCTTTTGTTTCTCCGAGGAATGTCGCTCCCCTAAGCCTTTTCCTTTTGCCCGTTTTCACTGCTGCAGCTGGTTTGGCTGCTTAATGATGATGAAGTTAGATTAGGATCTGGGTTTTGATAATGATGGAAGCTGGGCAGAGAAGCATTTTAGCCTAATTCATGTTGGAACACAATTACCTATTATCCCAGTCAGAGCAGACAATAGGGGTGGTGGGGAGTAGTGAGTTGTGGAGAAGGAAGTGGGCTGTTACTTGTTATAAGTTGGATTTTTAAAAAATGCTATAGAAATACTGAATGGATTTATTCAGGTTATTCAACCCAACTGCACAATGTGCTCGCCTCTGAAAAAAATCTTCGGCAAGTATGCCCAATAAATAGCAAGAAAACCAGGAGTGGGGGTGGTGAAAGTGTTGTTTATTGTGTGAAGTGGCTGTTGTGTGTTGGTGGTTACACAGGGCAACGCACATGGAAACCCAGCTCCTGGTCTCACGAGGCTCAGAGGACCGGAGGACTTGATTCTTATGTGTGGCCCCATTGATCTGGCTCAAATCTCAAATGGCTTCGCAGTCAGAGCAAAGTTAAGCTCCTAGGCCTCACGGAAAGACCTTCCCTGGTTGACCCCAGCCTCCAGGTCCATCACCCTCTAGCCCCCGCTTCCTCACGTGGCCCTTTGGTACCAGCCTGCTGGGTCCTGACCATTCTCATGTGTTCCCTGCCTCAGCGAGTGGTACCACCCCGCACCACTTCCCCCAGAAATCCTTAGATTGTTCTCTCATGTCCCCACTTCAGTGGGCCACCAAACCTTGTCATGCTACCTGGTCATTCAGACCCTGTTCACTCCCTCCCATCTCTGCCACCCCAGCTTGATTTCCGTCTCACATCATCTTCTGCTTGGACTTGGGTTGTTGCGGTGGAATGGCCTTCCCACCGGTCCGGCGCCATCCCGTCCTGACTTCTGTGCTGTCCTTGGAGCAATGTGCTCAACATTAATACCTGACGATGGTCTTCTCAATTCTCAAGGGCCCCCCACCCCCTGTGGGATGAAGCTCTTCCCAGCTGTGTGAGCTTGAGAGAGTTACACAAGCTCTCTGAGCCTGAGATTTCCGTCTGTAGAATGGGGACTGAAATGGTGCTTCATGGGGACGTCGTGATGTGAGTAAAGAGCTCAGCACGGGCCTGGCACGTGGAAATGACCAACAGCAGGAGGAGCAGGTGGTGGTAACAGAGGAGGAGGCAGCAGGTTTTATTATTGTTGTTGTTGTTATTATTATTATTATCACAGAAGGAAGTCTTTATGATCTGGATCCAAATTTGTATTCACAGCTTCAACTTTGTTCCTGAATTCCAGATGTGTGTGTGTGTGTGTGTGTGTGTAACTGTCCACCCTGATTTTTTCAATTGTCTGTCTAATAGACCTCACAAATGTAACAAGTTTGAAACTGAACGCCTTATATTGTACCTTCCATGCATGTCTTACTCTCAGTTTTTCCGATCTCGGTGGAAAACATTTCTTTCCTTCCCACAGCTCAGAGCAAACACCCTGACTGCCCTATTTCCCTCATCCTCCATAGCCACGCTTCTGTAGATCCTGTCTCTGGATCTTCAGAATCTACCCAGAGTCCAACCCCTCTTGCCACAGCCGCTGCCTTCCTGCCTAGATTCCTGCCATGGCCTCCTCCTCGGGCTTCCGGCTCCTGTCCCTAGCCCTTGACGGCGTATTCTCTTCCGGGAGGCCAGAGGACTGCTTTTACAGCAGAAGTTGAATCACTCCTCGGCCGCCAAGCATCCCCTGGTGCCGTTTCAAGGCACCGCGCCATCCGATCCTCTCCCCGCTGCCAGTCCCTTACTTCGTTTCTTGCTGTCCTGCACCTACTCCCTCTGCTCCAGCCAAACTACCCTCCTTCCTCTTTCTTGAATGCATCAGGCAGGCTTCTGCCTGGGGATTTTGCACTGGCTGTTGTTCCCTCTGCCTGAAATAATCTTTCCCGAGACGTCCACAGGTCTCACTCCCTAATCTTATTCAGGTCTTTGGCTCAGATGACACCTTCTCCATGGAGCCCGCCGGGCTGGCTTTAGTTTAAAATTGCAACCCTTCCAGCACTCCCCATCTCCTTTACTTGGTTCTCTTTTCCACACAGCACCTTGGTATCTTCCAGCACAGTGTATGATCTACCTAAGGTTTTGGCTCTCTCCTTTCCTTAGAGTATGGGTTCCACGAGAGCATTCGCTTTTGTCTAATTTGTCCACTGTTTCATTCAGTATATAGAAGAGTGTCTGGCAGATAGTAGACACTCGGCAAATCTTGTTGAGTCATTTTCCATTCTTACCGCCCTCCAGCACCAGTTTATGCCCCGAGGAACTCTCCTTCATGCCATCGGGACCTTTGTGTGTATCTCTTCCTCTACAAGACTTCGGGTTCCATTCTCCCTCCAGGGCTGGCTCACGGTGCTAGCTAAATATTTGTATAAATATTATTGATACATTGGCTGTAAGGAACTTGTGTAATTAAAGATGCACATGGAATTTTCTTTCATATACTTCCTTCAAAGTGGATGAAGGTTCTATTTGTCTGAAATGGTTGGCTGGCAGCGAAAACGCTTCCCTTCACACTTAAGGGCTGAAGTGTGCCCCTCATTTCCCCCCACCAAGCCCACCACTCATTTGTCTGCTAGCATCACAACAACAGATCTTGAAGCCTGGGGAAAACCACCGTCAGAGGATAGACATCTGTCTCTGAGCACTGAGGCATGTCCTCTTATTCTGTGCAGTAAACCCCTTTGTCATTCCCCCCATAGCATGGAAGACATGGAGAAGTAGAGGAGAAGTTGAAATGACTTATGCAAGGGCATGTATATCGCCTTGAATGGAGAGCAGACTAAATGGAGGGCCACAGCAAAGCCAGGTCTTCTGGTCTGAGGCCATCTTACAGATGGCCTGGAGTCCCAGGGTAAAGTGATTACATTTTTTTAAAAGATTTTATTTATTTATTTGACAGAGAGAGAGATCCCAAGTAGGCTGAGAGGCAGGCAGAGGGAGAGGAGGAAGCAGGCTCTTTGCCAGGAAGGGAGCCTGATGTGGGCCTTGATCCCAGGACCCTGAGATCATGACCTGAGCTGAAGGCAGAGGCTTTAACCCACTGAGCCACCCAGGCGCCCGTGATTACATTTTATTTGGCAGGACATGGAGAAACATCATGGGTAATGAGACAGGAGTCAAAGCTTTAGGCAAGTTAGTCTGGCAATGATAAGAAAGGTAAATAGAAAGGAGAGATTCTGAGACCAGTCTACTGTGGCAGTCCTTAAGAGGTGTTTGGTGCCTGAACTTGGGGAGGAGGAAGGCTAAGAGGGGAAGGCTGAAGGACAATCATTTACAGGGTGTTGGGAGGGCTACCTGGGGGCTCTGTACAAGGGCCTCGGCATTTATATGAGTGCAGACTCTCCCAGAGTGATCTCAGCCCTCCACATGACATCAGTCATACAGCCACAACTACCAAATATTTAACCCTAGATTTGATCCCTCCCTGACCCATGGATGTTTCTTTCTTTTTTTTTTTAAAGATTTTATTTATTTATTTCACAGAGGGAGAGAGATTACAAGGAGGCAGAGAGGCAGGCAGAGAGAGAGAGGGGGAAGCAGGCTCCCTGCTGAGCAGGGAGCCCGATGCGGGCCTACATCCCAGGACCCTGAGATCATGACCTGAGCCGAAAGCAGAGGCTTTAACCCACTGAGCCACCCAGGTGCCCACCCATGGATGTTTCTTAAAGCAGGTTCCCATGGGAGACCTCACAGAGACCTCATACTCAGCACACACAGGACTGAATTCACCATCTCCATCCTTCCACCCCCATGGCTTTGAAAAGTCTTTGCTGTCCAGCCAGGGACTAGGAAGTCATCCTAGATCCCTCCCACCCATCTGTGCTCAATCACCAAGTCCTACAAGCCATGCTCTGTCTACCTATAGAATTTATCCACTTCCTCTCTGCTGCCCCTACTCCAGGCCTGCCAACCATTCTCTTTTCCCCAGACATTTGCAGCAACTTCCTACATGATCTTCCGGTGGCCATTCTTGCTACCTTCTAATCCATTCACTCTAATGATGTTTTACTTATTTTTAATGCAGCATACGTGATCTTGGACTAATGCAAACCTAGTCAAAATTTTTTTCTACTAAAATACACCAATAGCTTCCTATTGTCCTTGGAATAATGTGCTAAATCCTTAAATCCTTAATATAGCTCCTAAGACCTACCCCTGCAATTTCAACCCATATCTGCAGCTTCTGCACTTTGTATTAGACTGAGTTGCAGAGGTGTTGGTGTCACCTGAAAGTGATACTTTGTGTCTCACTATGTGTGTATATATATATATATATGCCAGGGGCACCAATGCATTAGGGCAGAAGATGGATGTCCCTGCTCAAGAAGAGAGCAAACTCACCCCTCCTCAACTTTTTTTGTTCTATTCAGGCCCTCAATGGATTGGATGGTACCCAGCCATATTGGTGAGGGCGATCTTTACTCAGTCTACTAATTACAAATGGTAATCTCTACTAGAAATATCTCAGACATACCCAGAAATCATGGTTTGCCAGCTGTCTGGGAATCCCTCAGCTCAGTCAAGTTGACACCTAAAATCGACCATCCCAGGAGATGATAAAGGAGTCACTGAAAGAAGCAGTAGGGTGTTCAGGAGGCTCAAACACTACAAAGAGTTCCAGAAGGAAAGGGCTGAGCAGCAGCCACTGGACATGACATGGGGATGGAAAGCAAGTCTGTGTACCACAGCACGATGTCTCAGAGACATTCCAGAGCCAGGGAGACCTTATTCATTGGCCATATAAGGGGAATGAGCATTCTGGATAACCAATGTGTTTACTTATGGTGAAGGTCCACATACATTTTTTTTCAACCCTTGTTGGCAAAATTCTCTCTTTCTACAACAAATATGTTTACTTTTCTGCCTGTTGAAAGTGTACCTACTATGGAAACCCAACTTGTTGGTAAATGAAGCATTTTCTAGGAGTTTTAGGGTCCTTTGGACTCTGGTCATCTATGTGGGAAGCAAAGATAGAGGACACATCCTAGTGGACATTCTGAATTAATTCCTGATTCCTCCTTGGGGCGTGTGTGTGTGAAGATGAGGGAGGGAGATCTATTTTGGTTATGTTACAAAGAAGCTACACAGCATTGGAAAAAGTCCTCCATTTTCTCCCCAGTGAGTTAACACTTGCCACACCAACATCATGGCACCATCGTGAGCATTCCATGAGATGACATGCTTGAGGGAGCCCCCAGCCTGGTCCCTGGCACACAGGGGATGCACACTTCAGCAAGGAACCCAACACTGTGGGGGGAATAATGTGACAGCTCATATCTTTGCAGGGGACAGATGTTTAATGAAGGGATTCAGTTTCCTTTCCTGCTCTTAAGAGCTGTTGATTAGCGTTTTACTCCTAAAGCTTACGAACCCAACGAAGAAATCGTTAATTATTAAAGGTGTTAGTTAACCCAGGTTTAATTTTCGTTATTTCTCTCCTCATAATTATAGAGGGAGGTGTGGTGGTTTGAGAGGAGGAGGAAGCCGTGGGGCGAGATCATTACCATTCCCTCCTAACCCCGGGAGGGAACCAGGAAGTGCTGCCAGGAGAACTTATCCTTCCTTGGGAGCTAAAGAGAGAAAGAAAGGAACCGCCTGGAAACCACAGCGGTTCTCACCAGGAGCCAGGGCTGGAGCCTGTGGCTACTGCTCTGTCTGAAACGGGTTTTCCACGTTGTGGACTCCTGGTAAATGTGAAATAATAATTTATGCTTGCTAACACTTTCCCAGCAATCCTGCACTAATCGAGATGGAAAATGATACCTAGAGTTTTAAAAGATTAAAAAAACCACGCAGGGCTCTTTGTACCTGTTCTTAGTCATTAAAAATGTGTTTCTGAAATGCTAAATTTATAGTTAATTGCACAGTTAATTCATTATGTAGCGCTATTTTCTTCTTTATAAAACACCAAACTAAAGCAAACCCAACCAATTACTTTAAGTCGTAGAGATACCACAAAAGGAATGACTTAATTTAGTAAATAATTTTAACTTAAGTAATTATTTACTGAAAGAGAGAGTTTGCTGAGTGCCTCGGGAGAGTTGCTTGCTATTGGCCTCATAATAAACCTTCCATGTAATTCTTGATTAATTACTTACACAAGCAACATTTTATTTACTTGGAACAAGCTGGGTTTTAAAAGGAGGTTACAAAACATCAATGAAGAGATCCCAGCAGCTCTCTGTGAACTTTGTCAGGTCTGTGAACAAAAGGAGGGATTCTGATCCTGTCCCCCTTGGAAGGCAAGTCACCCAAACTCCCCTGTATTTCAGTGTTTGTAAGTCAGGACTATTGTTCCAAACAGCTCACCTCACTCAGTCTTTTTGTTTCTTTCTCGTTTGCGGTGTACTTCAAGATGACATGCACAAGGTAGGCACTCAGATAAATAGCAGATAAATGAAAATATGTAGCACTGTCAGCAGCAGCATTAAAAAAATACATGTCTGTCAAATACAGAACAGGATAGGAATCAATAGCAATCGATGCCTTTTTTAAAAAGGCAAGATAATTAAACGTATTTTGGAAGTAGAAGGAAAACGGCTAACTGAGCCAATGATTTTCAACTTGTTTGGAATTGAGACCTGGAATGTTGATGGTGTTCATACAACGCTCTAGGGCATATATTTATTTTTAAAATCAATGTGAGCTAAAAGAGTGTCCTAAGAATTTTGTGTAAACCAGAAAAACCCTAAAGAATCAGAAAAGTCATGTGTAGGGATCATTGCTCTAATTTTTGAGCATCTCTCGGCCACAGATGACAGGATGATAGAATAGCAGTGAGGCCAGGCCAGCAGAAATGCCTCTGTTTGCTTCTGAATGATCCAAGGGGGAAGGAGTGATGACGGGGCCTTCACCTCTGGAACGGACAGACTTCTAACCCTTATGAGCAACTAGCTGAGAAAGGGTCTTGAGGATTCATCTTTAAAATTAGCCACGTTTTACGAATGTTTTCTTGGGGTGAACATTGATTTTCTTGACTTACTTGAAGGACCATTTATGGAGAAATGGGATTTCAATGGACTTGCGTGGCCCCAGGGTTCTAGAACCTGGAGCAGTGAGTGGAGAAGTCCTAGAGAATGAGATTTCCATTCAGAGTAAGGATGAAGTTTCCGATAGACCAGGAAATGGTGTTTTCTCATGCGCACATGTTCAAGCAAAGACATACATCCATAGCCCAGCAATGTTGTGAAAGAGCCAAGCCAGGTCCACTGGGGTGATGACCAGGGCTGGGGGGTGGGGGCTGTAGGCTAACACCCTTTAAGAAGTCTTGCTGCCAACTTTTCCCTCCTCCTTGGGTGCTTTCGGCTTGTTCATGTCCGTATCCTCCTCCTCCTCCTTCTTCTTTTATATTTCATTTATTTATTTGAGAGAGAGAGAAAGAGCACGCGCAAGCAGTGGGAGGAGCAGACAGAGAGGGACAAGCCAACTCCATGCTGAGCACAGAGTCAGATTGGGGACTTAAGTACACGACCCTGACATCATGACCTGAGCTGAAATCAAGAGTCAGCCGCTTAGCCGACTGAGCCACCCAGGAGCCCCTGTTCATGTCCTTCTTAATGGATGGTGTCTAGTACTGAACATGGTACTCCAAACTCAGGACAGTGTATGGAGAAGGCAGTCATGCCCTATGGTATGGACCCCATATTTTATTAATATGGTTTAGTCCATATCAAGTCCTCCTTTGCCCCTAGGACTGAACTATAGCATTCTGACGTTTGATACTGAATTTAAGGTCAACCGGATCTCTGCAATTTCCTTATCTGAATGGCCACTGAGATTGATCTCCAATATGCTGACCTCATGGAATGGATTTTTAAAGATCAGAACTTTATATAGTTACATTTTATTTCATTAGTGTCGAACTATGACGTTATTGGCTGGGGAGGGGAGGGGAGGTTATTATGAATGCAGACTCCATCCTCAAAGGCAGCAACCACTCCTCCCTTTGTGTCTTCTCGGGCGTGGTAAGCACGTCTCCTACCTTTTCATCCAAATTAAGACAGACTTTGGCAAATCTTGGGAATGTCTCTTGGGGACCATCCTCCAGGTAAAACAATCACAGGATAAAGAGGTGGAGAAGAATTTGGTGGGTATCTAAATCATCTTTTTAATTTTCTAAATGAAAAAACCTAGATTTATAAAATTAATAATCTTGAGGCAATGCTATTTGGTCAGTTATAAATCAACCTATATTTGTTAATATCCTGAGCATATTTCCATATTTTTCAACTTTGTCCTTGAAATGTTATTAAAAATCTTGTGGATTCTTCAGCCAAACACACACACACACACACACACACACACAGACACACACACACACACACACACACACACAGACACACACACAGACACAGACATTGGTTTGTTATCTATTTTTGTCTTATATANCCTTGTGATCTCTCTCCCTCTGTGAAATAAATAAATAAAATCTTTAAAAAAAAAAAATCTTGTAGATTCTTCAGCCAAACACACACACACACACACACACACACACACACACACACACACACAGACACACGCACACAGACATTGGTTTGTTATCTATTTTTGTCTTATATAGGCTTGAATGGATCAACCTTTTCTTTTCGATGACTCACAAGCCATCTCTTTATCCTTCTACAATTTAGATCAATCTTCAGTGTAGAGAATACTTTTACATTCAATGTCATAAATTCTAGAAAACCATGTAGCTTCTAGATCAAAGTGGTTTACTAATTGTTTTTAAAAATTTTTTGGAGAAACAAACAACCTCACAACATAAAATTAATTCAGAAAATGTTTTAAATTTTGTTCTGGAATTTGGGAACCTACAATACACTTGACCTTGAACAACATGGGCATTAGTGGCACTGAGCTCTGCACAGTTGAACATCCACGTATAATTTTGACTCCCCCCAAACTGTATTCTTATAACAAAGTAAGGAGAGAAAAGAAAATGTTATTAAGAAAATCATAAAGAAGAGAAAATACATTTACAATGCCATATTGTATTTATTGGGGAAAAAATCTACATATTTGTGAACCTATGTGGTTCAAACCCATGTCGTTCAAGGGTCAACCATATTTGAATTCAAGGCTTTATTGTGCCAAGCTGATGTGTCGTTCTCTAGAAAAGCCTTTCTCTGTCCTTGAGTGTGGCCTGGGTGTTAGGTTTTCCTGACGGGTAGGTGGCAGAAGCCACGGAACTCAAATGTGTGTGACCGTGGAAAGTTGTTCAATCTGTAGATTGGGGTGGACCTTGCCTTCCTCAAACAGTGGGTGAGCTCAGCACTGGTCAGCTTCTGAGACTGTCTTGCTCTCATTCCAGCTGGAAGAGACCCTAGACTCTTGCTCCTGGCCCACCCCCCCGATGCCCTTCCTATTTTTGTTTTCACTTTGCTGAGGAAATAAAATGCCCACACTGCATAGGAACCTAAAGGAAATTATACAAGAAAAGGAAGGGAGCTGTTGATAAGACTCTGTTGGGCGTCTGCGAGGCATACATCAACTGAATGACAGTTTGCATGTAAACAGCCGCGACTCACGAAAATAGTTTTTAATCTACTTGAAAGGCATATTCTCAGAAAGAAATCAAGTTCTCTCCAGGTGCGTGAAAGCTCTTTGAAAGAGGAGCTGCTGCAGTAAAAATACGAGCAGTTCTGAGATCCTACTTTTGATGACCCTTTCTTCTCTTTCTTCTCCCTCGTCCCCCCAGCTCCCCCACCTGTGAACTTCTCTCTGCGTGCTTTCTCACTGGAGAGAGAGGGAACGGAGTTAGGGGAGTCAGTCCTCTCTCTTCCAGCAGGTCGAGCCCCATTCCCTCACTTGGGCACTGCTGACTTTCCGCAGAATGTCTCCTTGTGTTCCGCCTCTTTTCTCAAGACTTTGCTTCCCCCGGGGTTACACCGGCCTCCCCTTGGCCTCTCCTTTCCAGACCTGCGTGTGGCTCTGTCTCTCCCTAGCCCAGACCCTGGGCTCCTGTAAAGGCTGCACCTCTGGACTCTGTGGCCCAGACTCAACCTTGACCCGAGTCGTCCTGTTCTTTCATGTTATCATATAAAGGATTTTCAAATTAAATTAAATTAAAATGTTTATTGTGGTAAAATAGACTTAACGTGGAATTTTCTACTCTGTTTCTAACCATACGGTTCTGTGACATTAAGGACAGTCCCACTGTTGTGCGACTGTCAGAACCATCCATTTCCAGAATGTTTTCATGCTCCCAAAGGAAAATCTGTGCCCATCCAACAATAACTCCCTGCTCCCTCTTCCCTAATGAAATATACGAGTAATAGAGAAATGCATTATAAAAAATAAAATAATGCAAATAAAGTTCTCTTTGACTATCACACCTCCTTTAGAGTTGACTGCACGTACATATACATATTTTTATATATATATAAAATAAAGTTTTGTATGCAGTGTTTAGCAAATGCTACATAAATATCATATCTTTTAAAATGTCAATAACATAAATGATATTTATAATGACATCACATTGTCACACTGATGGTTGCTATTTTTATTCAACCATACGTCTTGGAGAACATTCCATGTCAGTACTCAGAAATATACCTTGTTCTCTTTACGTGCTATATAATATTCATAATTACACTATAATTACCTAGTCTGCTACTTCAGAGTTTCCAGATATCTTTCATTACCTACTGCTGCAGGGAGCATGAGAAGGGAACAAATACACTTGTTTCTGAGGAGTGAGGACTCAGAAATCACTTTATGGTCATGGGATATGCATATCCTTCCATTTTAATAGAAGCCACTAGGCTGCGTTACCTTCCAAAGCGTCTGTACTAATTTACACTCCAACCAACAGTGTGTAAGAGTATCTGCTTCCCCACGTTCCTCAGCACTGGGTGCTAGTAACATAAATTTATCAAGTGCTTACTTTCTTCCAGGCATGGTTCTAAACAATTTATGTGTATGAAATCATTTAATGCTCGCAATAAGCCAACAAGGTAGGTATTAATATATTACCCGTTTATAGACCCGGGGAAGTTGAGTCTTATGCAAATAGTGGAACCAGCATTTGGACCGAGTTAGCCTGATGTCAGAGCCCTTCCCCTCCGTGCCATGGTACCCAACTGTTGCCCATTTGATGGGTCAAACATGGTGTCTCCTGGGTGTTTTGATTTGCATTTCCATGATTGCTACTTAGGGGGGAGCATCTTTTCCTATGTTTTTTGGCCAACTGTATTTTCTTTTTCTGTGTATTGACCGTTTTCATCTTTTGTTCTTTTTTTCCTATTGGGTGGTTTGTTGATTTGTAGTTTAAAAATGGTTCTGTGGTGCACCTGGGTGGCTTAGTTGGTTAAGCGTCTGCTTTCGGCTCAGATCATGATCTTGGGGTCCTGGGATGGAGCCCTTCGTTGGGCTCCCGGCTCAGTGGAGCCCTCTCCCCTTGCCCCTCCCCTTCACTCATTCTCTCTCTCTCTTCCTTTCAAAAAAATAAATAAAATCTTAAAAAAAATGGTTCTGTGCTGATTCATTAGTGAAGTATTATAATTAAAATGGTCAGTACAGCCAAGCGTTAACTGAGTCTAGATCCTATCTCAGCTGTGAAAGGTAGGATGTATGAAATTCAAATATTCCTGTCGACAGTCATGACATTTTCATATAAATATGAGAATTCATTTATTCATTTAGTGAATAATTTTTAAAAATTGAATGATACCTCCAAACTAAGCACCATGCAAAGGAACATCACAGATCACAGAAGGGTTAGGAGAGATCTTATTCAAAACAAAGAGCCGTTAACCTTTACAGTAAATTGATCTATAATGAAATCATTGCTAATTGTTTTCACCTGCTTTTGCCAGCAACCCTCAACTAAAAATATGGAGACCATCAGTTAACGAACGTAAGAATCTGCCAATGTAAATATTTTTAAAGTTTATCTATTATTAGCCTCCCAGAGAGGAAAGTACCCTTAGAGGATATTTTAATCCTACTTCCCTCCCTCCTTCCTTTCCTTTTTTCTTTCCTTCCTTCCTTCCTTCCTTAATTTAAAAATTTTTCCTGGAACTTCAAAATATGGTGCTCTGTAGAGAGCAGATGCTAAGCATTATGGATGGATATTTTGGATTACTACACTGAACAGAAAACTGTCTGTGGTAGCAAACTGAAAACTTCAGGAATAATTGTGCTTTTTAAATGAAAGCCGATCCAAAGGATTTTACGTGTTTCAAGCACATTTTTGCCGTGAGCAGAAAGAAGAAATCTACATCCTCATTTGGTATTGATCCAGAACAGCCCTGAAATGTATAACATTTCGTGGCTCCAGATGTTTATCTTTGTGTGCGGGGCAGGTGCGTCCAAATCAAGGCTACCATCTCATGGAAATGTGGTGCAGACACCGCCATTCAGAGAGAAACAATTTCTTCCTCCAGGCTCATTGTGGGTGACCAGTCTGCAGGCACACACACCTGCTGCGCCTAGGGGTAAGACTTTCGGGTGCATTTCTGATCTCTTACCTCATCTCAGCGGGAGATAACCAGACTGCCCCTTGGTCCCTGTGAGTTTCCCCGCCCTCAGCTACCAAGAGGCTCAGTGCAGTTCTCCTGGTCTCTTGGCCCAGGATGCCTTTCTTCCTGTCTGTGGGTCTGGAGGAAGGAAGGTGCTCCTGGACCCAAAGATCAATGTTTTGAGAGATCGTCATTCTTTACAAAGAGCGCCAGCTGGGTGACAACCCGAGGTGGCGTGTCCGTCTAAGAATAGCTTGGGGCACCCCGCAGGTGTCTCGGGGGGTGGGGAGGGGCGGAGGAGAGGGTCTGTAATGCCCCGATGTTTGTCTGTGTCTCACCCAGTCCGCTCTCACGAGCGGAGTGCCACAAAGTGTGGGGACTGGGCGTGTGGCCATCGACCACACGTGGAAGTTGCCGTCGTCACCAGGAGTGCCTCGGAGTCCCCTTCAGAGTATCCTCCTTTGAAAATATCNCGTCATTCTTTACAAAGAGCGCCAGCTGGGTGACAACCCGAGGTGGCGTGTCCGTCTAAGAATAGCTTGGGGCACCCCGCAGGTGTCTCGGGGGGTGGGGAGGGGCGGAGGAGAGGGTCTGTAATGCCCCGATGTTTGTCTGTGTCTCACCCAGTCCGCTCTCACGAGCGGAGTGCCACAAAGTGTGGGGACTGGGCGTGTGGCCATCGACCACACGTGGAAGCTGCCGTCGTCACCAGGAGTGCCTCGGAGTCCCCTTCAGAGTATCCTCCTTTGAAAATATTCCTGGAAAATGATGAACTTAACTTGCCACTTATGGAAGACAAAAATAAAGAAGGGCCGGGACTGTTTAATGAGGCTGTCAGTAAAGAAAATTGATTTAGCCACCATCGCGCGACAGAGAGCTCTCTGCGCTGCGCTATGAATGGCCCGTCGAAGATCATGTTCTGGAGCCTCTAATCTGGACGACGGGGCAGTGGGGCAGGGCCGAGGGGCTCTGGATTGGTGTTCGTGCCCAGTTCCTGCGTGAAAGCACAGACGGGGCCTGAGTAGGTGTGAGTGGGGTCAGATTTGGTGTTTCCACGGAGCCCCAGGCAACCGCTCCTCCACCAGCCCGCGGACGTGGTGGAGAACCCCGGCCTCAGCCCGTGCTGGGGCTTCTTCTTCAATGGAAACACTGCCGATATGCAGTTGAGAAGAGGTTGGACTGAGGGTCACTCTACCTGGGTTCTAGCTCTGCTCCCAGGAGTGGTAACCTTGAGGAAACCCCCTGTATAGTTTTTGCTTCTGAATTGATTGTGACTCCAGGTCCAACCTAATCTCTAAAACCCTGCCTCTCGGGGGTGCAGCGAGTGGGGTCTCAGCGGGCCAGCTGGGGGTGGGTGGGCAGGGCTGGTCAAACTGAGGTGTTGCTCTGAACGACCCCACTATGGGAAGAACAGAAAGTTGTTCTGTTTTCATCTTAAGGGAAGACAGATTTGAGGCCTATGCCTTGGGGCCTTGTTGGGGGCCAGGGGGAGAAGCGGTGGGTGGGGTATGTGGGTCCAAGGGGTCTGCTTTGAGGAGGAAGAGGGGAGTGGGCAGATGGGAGTCGTGAGAGGAGGTGAGAAGGCGGGAAGGAGGAAGAGGATGGGAGGTAGAAAGCAATGGGTTGTATTGCCGAGGAGGACACCTGGAGCATGAGCCAGTGTTTGGCGGGGTCCCCGAGGTGCGGGACGGACTGGAGAGCACGAGGCTGACACATCAAGAGTCATCGAGGAACGTGGAGGGAAAGCAATTGTGGAGGAAAAGAAAAAGCCAAGGTGCGTTTCACAGGGAAGGTGCAAACTGCCAGAGGCTGGAGATGGCATCTGTTTCATGGAGATGCCTGAGGAATTGGGGGGTGGGGTGGGGGGGTGGGAACAAAGTCTCGAGGTGAAGCTTCCGTTGGCTGAGTTTCCAGGTGTCAGTGAGCGGGAAATATGGGGCAGGAAATGGGCAGGACATGAGGAACGCCAAACAGATAGAAGGAAACAGCCCTCTGTGGAGACGGGGAGGCCGAGGCCGTCAGCCGAGGAGTGACGAACGGGCTCAAGGAGGCCCTGGTTCCACCTCTGTGTCTGTTTGCCCTGAAGCTCTCCGAGTCCAGCTCCAGCTAAGCCCATTTTAATGGTGGCATCCAAGGGGGACTTGGCAGGGAGCATGCGCAGTGCAGCCCCCCAAGGGCCCAGACACGTCTCTGAGGTGAGGACGGTGTGGGGAGCGCTGCTGTGTGTGGAGGGCGCCAAGCAGCTGCACGGTGCTGACAGGCTTCTCTGGGGCAAGCTGTCTCCAGAGCTTAGCAAGAAGCCATAGGGTACAGGACGGGGGGTGTCAGGGCTGTGCCCTCACTCCTGAGCTCGGTCCAGCTGCTGGAGTGGTGTGGTGTCCACGATGACCTGCCTCAGGGACCCCCATGTGGGCAGAAGTGTTGTCCACGGGCCCCAGCTGCTGGGTTCAAGGGCCCCAGCTCGAGCCCGTGCTTCCTGGGGTGGCTCCCAGTCATGACCGCGGTGTCGGGGCATGAGGCAGACCCTTGCCTGGGGGACAGGGTCTCTAACAGACGCCATCACCAGAGGACGTCCTGCCATCTTGCCAGCCTGGAAACCTTTGTTCGGTCACACAGCTCTCTAGATGTTTCCAACCAGCCTCCCCTCTCTCCCTCCCTTCAATCTCTCTGTCTCTGTCTGTCTGACTCTCCTTCTCCTGGGGTCAGGATTGCATGGTGGTCCCACGGCTCTCCCAGCCTTGCCCAGCCCCGTCTCCATTTCCTCTCACAGACATTTCCCTTAATAAAAGTCTTGGGTGTTTCATCCCGTGACCTCTGCTTCTCAGATGACCCAGACTAACACAAGCGGGGACCATCAGAGCAGGGGGAATGAGCTGGATGTGTATCAGCTAATGACGTAAGTATCAGAAAGGGCAAGGATTCTTGGAAACTCTAGTAGAAAGGCAAGAGAGGAGCCCAAGATAGGGAAGATGTTAGGGAAGCCAGTCCTGGGGCCGTTCCCTCCCATTCACCTACCTGCCACAGCTGACTCCCACACCCATTCGGTCTCACCAGCACCTGCTGACTTCCTGGCCCACCCCTCTGTCAGTTCCACCCCTTTCTGAGATGCACAAGCCATTGATCCTGCCTGTCCACGTGCCCTGTCCTCGGCCTTCTTGCTTGCTCCCCTCCCGTCTGGCTCAGGTAGCACTGACCTTCTTTATCATCCCTCCTGTATGTAAGCTCAGTGCCCCCGCATCTGGGCTCCAGCGTGTTGGCCTCGAGTCCCCAGCCTTAGGCAGATCCCACTCCCTGCCTTACTCCACACTGTACAAATGCAGTTCACCACAGCTAGCAAAAACAAACAAAATGTGGCCATGAGGCCACTTGAAATTCATGGCCACCCACCTCAACAGAGCCCTCAGCTCTGCTGGGCAACCCTACCATGTTTCCCTACTCCCTTCACTCTCTTTCGCTCCTGAGGGATGGCTCCCACTTTCTCTTTTCTCAGACTTCCCCCTCTAGTCTCCCCTGATTCTCTTCCTTTCTCCTCTCTCTCTCTCTCTCTCTCGATAATGGCGACTCCATCTTTTGGTTGCACAGGCCCAATCCTTGATGCCAGCCTTGATTCCTCTACGTCTCGCAGCCTGCATCCACGTGGGCAGCAACTCTGTGGGCTTCACCTTCCAGATATCTCCAGACTCTCACCAGGCTCCTCACTTCCAGTCTCCACCAGCTTGCACCTGCCTGACTGCAGGCGTCCCTCATGGGTCTTCCTGAGACTGATCTTGCCTCTCTGCCTTGGTCTGCTCTTAACACAGCAACCAGAGTGATCGAGGAAAGACCAAAGCTGGAACAGCAGAAAGCCGTCATGCTCTGTTTGCTGTGTCGCCGACCTCGTTTCTTGCTCCGGGCCCACTTCGGTCTTCCACTCTGCTCTCACCTACCCTGCCTCCTTGACCGTTGCCCTTGCCCGCACAGCCACCTCGCTGTTCCTCAGGCACACCGAGGACTCCAGCATCTTTGTGAGCCCTGTTCCTCTACCCAGACCAAACCCCTCCCTCCCTTCGGGTCTGCTCTTGAGTGCCACATTTCCCACGGCCTCCCTGACCTCCCGACAAAGAAAGGCAAGAAGCCCTCTCCCCACTCCAGCCCCTTCCCTTCTGTGCCTGCCTGGTCTCTCCTTTCCCCTCAGTACTTGCACCTGCTTGCTCGCTGCCTGTCTTCCGTGACTGGAACAGAAGCGCCACGGGAAGAGTTCCTGACTTCGCACGGGAGGTGTTCAAGAAGTAGTTGCTCAATTAAGGAATTAGCATAAGCTCAAAGAGGCCAGGGGACATAGGTGATTGGGGAAACACAGGAAGGGGAGGTTAGACCACAAAGGAATGTTCTCTGGGGAGAACACTTGGATGGGGAAAGACAAGCCCCTCGGAGAGCTCACGGTGGTGGAAAGGCAAGGCTGACCCTCAAGCCAGGGCTCCTTCCATGGCACGAAGCCTTCTCTCAGAGGCTCCATGGGCTTATCTGTAAGAAGAAGGTGGGAAGAACCGCCCTTCCGGGGGTTGTGAGACTTAAATGAGATGCAGCTGGCTGGAGGCCTAGCACTTGGCGGGTGCCCACAGGGGTCAGCAGGCCCAGGTGCCCCTGTGTCACCCCAAGTGGGACTGAGGCCGAATGTCAGCCACCATCTGCTGCTTGCACGATTAAATCACAAACACCATCCCAGGTGAGGGGAGAGCCCTGGGTGGAGGCGGAGGCAGGATTTGAAGCCACTGAGCCCGCTGAGGGGCTGGGCTCGGCTCTCGCCTCCGCCTGTAGCCAGAGGAAGGAGCAACCTCAAGGGGAAAGAGGTGGTGATGTATTTCTGTATTCAGAACACTGACATTGCTCCAGAAAGAAATGAGAGGAGATTATGCAGGAAGGGAATTGAGCCTGTCAGGAGCTTCAAGAAAGAAAGAAAGAAAAAAAAAGATGCAGAAAGGAGCCGTTTGTTGCTCTTTGTTCAGGTTTTTATCTTGAGAGTCTGTTTATAAAAATGCTCTCTCTCTCACCCAGACTCTTTCACTCCTGCTTGGACATGCTCCCCGCCCCGCGCGCCCTCCCCGGCTCTTGTTTGAGTTAAGGCTCTTTCCTTGATTAAATAATGAATAAAAGCTCTTCCCAAGTCTGGCCTTCTTGGTCGTAGGGAGAAATTACAGATATATGTACATACATATACATGCAAAATAGCCTGAGATAAAGAGGCACAGGATAAACAGCCTTCTGGTCTTTTTTTCTTTTAAAGAATTGTCATTCATAAACCACACTTACAGACAACACGAATTCAAACTAGGGCAAACCAGGCTAAGTGCGACTAAATAGTTTGATTTAATAAAGCTCTTGGATTTAAAAGCATCTATTTTTTATTTAAAATTATGATATTTATCTTAAAAAATGGGTTGGGGCTCTCTCCTCCAGGATCGCTCTGTCAGGTGCTGATCCATGCGTGCTACTGTCTCTACGAGGAAGGACAATCCAATTCATAACCCATGTTTCTCTTCGGCCTTCTTTTCTCAAGTCTCATCAATTAAGGCAAAGCTCTTTGCAGCGTGCCATCTGCATAGCTGCAGCATCCTGACTCCACAAGCACGGCCCTTGCTCACGCCTCCCTCACATCGAACCTCCTCTCGAATCCAGTCCCACAGCCGCAAATAGGAGGAGGGGCCACCCTCCCGGCCGCCCCGCCCATCTACCTGCGGCAGCGGTACTCTTTCACCTGTGCCAGACTTCCTCTCCTCACTCAAAAACGGGGCCATACCTAATGGAATTTCAGGAGGGGATTTTTACGAAGATACGAAAGGAAGCCAAATAATTTTTAATGGGATAAAATGTATAAGCAAACCGTGCAGATTTCTGAGCCCCTAATTAACTCATGTTTAGCTACAGATTGGTTAATAGTGTTTGTAGGTTTACAGATGACCCTGTAACTAGGAGACTCAACAGAAGGGCATTTCTGAAATGTAAGGCTTGTTCCTCAAGAACAAGGATCGGCAGACATTGGTTAAAATCCATCCATCCATCCATCCAATAATTATTTATTGACTGACTAAATAGTGTAGGTACTAGGGACATAGAGGTGAGCAAAAACACAACCATCTGTGGCCTCATGTAGCTTGTTGTCTAGTGGAGAAGATAGACATCAATTCAATAATCACCCTAAAGAACAAATAATAAGCTGAGGAAAGACTTCTAAAGGAAAGGAGCATGGTTTAATGAGAGCATTTTACTAGGCTAGGGTGGTCAGGAAAGATTTCCCCAAGAATTAGTGCTTGAAATACAACCAAAGGATGAGTAAGACTCAGATAAGCAAACGTAGGGGTGCATTTTAGGAATATGGGCTTGGGGAATGTGGGGAGTCTGAGGCCTGGTAAGAAAGCCAGTGGGGCTGGAGCTCGGAGTAAGAGAGTAGAAAGAGGCAAGCCTAGGAGAGGAGTTCGAGTTGAGCTGAGCTATTTATCTATGTTTGTGTAACAAATTGTCCCCAAAATTAGCAGCATACAACAACAAGTGTTTATTATCTCACAGTTTCCATGGGTACGGAATTCAGGAAGAGCTTGGTTGAGTGGTTCTGGCCCAGAGTCTCTCATGAAGTCACAAATGAAGACACTGGGGAGAGCTGCAGTCACCCAGACACCTGTCAGGGATGATATAGGGTCTGCTTACAAGATAGCTTGATTATGCAGCCTCAGTCCTTAACACAAGGACCCCTCCATGGAGCTCCTTAAGAGTCCTCATGATATGGCAGTTGGTTCCCCCAGAGCAATGATCCAAGAGAAAGAGAACAAGAAAGCAAGCATACAATGCCTTTTAAAAATCCTAATCTGGGAGGCCACACCTTGTCGCTTCTACCACATTCTATGTGTTAGAGGCGAACGACTAGCCCAAGCTCGAGGGAAGGAGAATTAGGCTCTACTTTTTGAAGGGATTAGTGCCAAAGATTTGTGTATATATTTTAAAATCACCCTACGCCATGGTTGGCTTAGTAGCCCTATTAAGATGCATCCATTTTCTAGGGCTGCCATAAGAAAGCACCACAGACTATGTGGCTTAAACAATAGAAATGTATTCTCTCACGGTTTTGAAGGACAGAAGTCAAGATCAAGGTGTTGGCAGTGTTTGCTTCTCCTGAGGTCTAGCTTTGGCTTATGGATGACAATCTTCTCTCTGAGTTATCACAGGGTCGTCTCTCTATCTGTGTCCAAATTTCTTGTTCTTATAAGAATACCAGTCATATTGGATACCAATCATACCCTAATGATCTCATTTTAACTGAATTACCACTTTAAAGACACTATGTCCAAATATAGTGACATTCTGAGCTACTGGGTGGGGGACAGCTTTGACATTTCAGGGGGACAGAGTGCAGTCTGTATCATAAGAATTTTGGTATTTATTCTTAGAGCAACAGGAAACCACTGAAGTAAATTTAAGCATAGGTGATGGGTAGCACTCTCAGATTTGCATTTAGAAATTCCTCAGGTTGTAATATGGGACTCTGACTGGAGAGGGAGCCAGGCGAAAATAGACTGGAGGTCCTCAGTGCTCCAAGTGAGATGGGATGGGTGTTGGGTTGAAGATGGCAGCCACAGAGACAACAGGAGTTGGTAGGTTCAAGAGACATTTAAGACACACACTTGTTAGGACTTTGGGTAAATCGAATATGAGGGTGAGAACAAGGGTGAGTCAATGATGATGCTTGTATTTCCAGCTTGTATTGGATGGCGGTGAAACTATTGCTGATGATGGAAGAGGTCCAGGCTTGGAGGTGGTGGCAGGAGAGTTTTGGGTTTGTAATTGTTGTATGGTGTTGAGAAACCTGGTAGCGAGCCAAGTAGGGACACCCCTTGGGAAGCTGTGAGATACTCCACTGTAAGGCACAGAGAGGTCTGGATTGCAAATATAGGTCTGTGAGTCATCAACAGGAGGATGGTAATTGAGGAGAGCACACATGTGAGACTGTACTGGAACCAGGTATGAGTGAAAAGAGAAAGGGGCCGGGGGCCAAGCTTCAAAGAGCTCTGGCACATACACACTGGATTTTTGAGGCTACTCCTCTCCTTTTCACACCCACTGAATTTGAAAGTATGCCTTAACTGTGTCTTTACAGAACTTGATATAACACATATGAGAATAAGTGAAGGGCAAGAGAGCAGTCCAGGTGCATTTCAGCAAGGTTCGTGAACTTACCACCTGAGAGTGTTTCTGCCCATCGCCCCAGTGCTGGGCATATGGAGGGATGTTGGTTTCTCCATTTCACGCATGTGTGCACATGGGCTAGAGGGGAGATGAAATCAGAGCATACTCAGATCTCTTATATGGTAAATTTTAGAACAATCACTTGTGGTGGGACACAGGTAAGGATGCAGTGTTTGCCTCACCCCCCATCTCTCTTTCTGGGTCAGGAATGAATAACTAAGAAAAGGAGTCACTGTGGGTGAAGGGTAGAGATGGGGCTCCTGGGAGACCTAAGCACAAGAGGAGTGGAAAGCAGTCATAATAGGAACACGATTTTCTCTTTTCTTCCCAAGTTAGACCAACCCTCCTTGGATAACCGCATTCCCCACAATTGTCACAGAAGACACAGGGTCTGTGAAAAAGGGACTCCAGGGTAAACAGATAATCTCTAAAGAGAATTTCTGTCAGGGAACAGAATTCGTGCTCCCAACTAGGATGACTAATTCAACGTCACACTTGTGATTGAGCACCTTCTCTGGGTCCAATACGTGCGTAGTACAAGTTATGGGCGGACAGGGTACTTGGTGGAATAAGAGAGAAGTGAGCAGTGTGGCGACTTCTGATAATGGAGAACAAAGTGAGATTGTACATGATGATGCAGGATTTAGGAGGCATACTTAGGGAAAGAGTCCTTTACAGACTCTGCTCTCATCACGTCTAACATCCCACATACTTTACTGTCCATCATGTTTGTAGCTTATTGTCTGAGTCTTATTACTTGAATGTCAGCACCCCAAGTGCAGGGCTCTGTGCGTGTTTTGTTCAGTGACTTATGGCAAGCACCTAGAATGGAGTCTTCAAATAATAGATGTTCAGTACCTACTTGTTGAGGGAATGAATGAACAGTCTTCAGAATTCCATGAAGCAGGACAGATGTGGGTCTCCTTGCATGTGATGATGGTTCTGCAGGGCCTCATAAGTGCGCAGAGCAGTGCAAAAGAATAAATCTCTCTTTACCCTGTTTGTCTGCCTATGTTCGAGGAAAAGAGGGTCTAACCTGGGGCTTTGTGGAATTCAAGGCCCTTCTCCCCATGTCTCCTGCTGCCCTTTTAAATGAGACCACTCCCTTCCCCTCTTAGGACTCCATTCAGAGCAGAGTCTCGTCTGGGCGCTTCCACACTCCTTACACCTACATACCCCTGGTGTGACTCACCTTTTCCCCCTGTGCTCCCTCAGCTGTGCTTATGGAAGTGAGACCACTTGTTTATAGCTGCAAAATTGAAAGCTCTATTCTTCAAGTGTACAAATTTCGTACTCTAAGCAGATGGGAAGATTGGTGAAGGGAACTTGGAGCACTCTTAAATTATATTACCATTGCTGGGGAAGGTTCCACATGCAGATGTGTGTGGTCCATTTCAGACAGATGTGACAAGAACAGGTCAGAAGGGATGCTGCAGTCGGGCTCACTTCCCAGATGGCAGCTTCTCCTCCCGGGAGGGCTGGCCAAGGCCATGGCTAGCTGCACAAGATCATGTTCCAAGCACTCCTGGCTGTAGAGAGCCAGAGTCTTTCCCAGGACCTGGAATATCTCTCCCTAGCCACGTTTGCCCTTGCTCCTTCATCTGGGTCTTCCTGATGGCCCCCTGCTCTCGCATGTCTCTTCCCCAAGGTTAATTGGCATCTAAGATCATTTTTTTCTCTCATAGCCCCTTTTCAGACACCCAGGGACACATTTCTCTCCTTCCATTTTTGCTTTCACCTCTGGTAATGACATTTTTGACTGTGAAGTATGTCCCGGGAACCCAACTACTTTGCCAATATGAAGCGCAAAATTGAACCTAATTAGGAATGAAAATTAATTATATGTGGAATAATTTCTGAGGGGCTGTAGTGATGAATATGGGTAGGAGTCTCAGGGAAACCCCCTCAGAGGAGGTCAGAATTGGATGAGGTCTCGAGGAAGAGTGTGGAGCAGTTTTGGGTGGCAAGGGGCAGCTGACTACCATACGCTGTGCTTGGAGACTGAGACTGGAGAAAGGTCCGCATTGGAGAAGAGAGCACAAGAGGAAACCTGATTGCCCTCCACAGCTGCAGACTGCTTGTCTGTCGGCTAAGCTAGCAGATTTTCCCTGATCTGAGCATTGAAACCGACAAAGAGATTAATAAACCAAGTTCAGGGCTGAAAAAGGACAGGACCTCTGGAGAACTCAGTCAGGACTTGTTTGAGGCACAGAAGCTGATTTGTAGGGCACAGAAAGAAGGAACTGGGCATTGCTTATTCAATGAACACAAGGGGAAGAAAGAGCAGCTATTTCACTTTAAGTACTTTCCCTGAACCTGAGTTGTCTTCCCTATAAAATGGAGACATTAACAGTGTTTCCTTCCTTCCCCTTCTATCATCATCATCACCACCATCGTCATCATCACCACCACCATCATCATCACCATCCCATCACATCATCATCATCACCAGCACCATCATCATCATCCCATCCCATCATCATCATCACCAGCACCATCATCATCATCACCACCACCATCATCACCATCATCACCAACATCACCATCATCACCATCACCATCATCATCATCACCACCATGGTCACAATCATCATCATCATCATCACTTTTAAATGCTTTAATATCTCTACTTCCCAGATACCACATTCTCCAGGTTTTCTTCCTACCCTACTGGCTTCTCTTTCTCAGGCTTCTCTTTCTCTGCTCTACTCTGAATGTTAAGGTATGGCAGAGACAGAACGGGATCTATTCCCATCTGTAATTATACATTCTCCATGGTGATAGCCAACAACTTATATGCATGTTTAATTAACATCTAGACCTAAAAATGGCTCAAACAGAACTCTTGACTCCTCATCAAACCTCCCTCCAGATTCTAACAAATAGCACCATGATTCACCCAGTTGCTCCATTTCGAATCCTGAGAGACTTTCTCAATTCTTTTCTATCTCTTACACCTCATCTCCAACCTGTTAGCCAGCCAATTTACCCTCCTTCCTAACCTATCCAGCCCATGTTCATTTCTCTCCTTCCTTCAGGGACTCCAGTGACTGTCATTGCAGCCTTCTAAGTGACTGTCATTGCAGACTTCTAAGTCCACCTGGTTCTTTTTTTGTTCCTCTTCAACACTTCCCCACACAGAGCCAGAAGGAACTTTAAGAAATTATATCAGATAGCATCCGAGGACTTCTTATCACAATGAAGGTAAAACACAATGGCTTCCTCTGGCACACAAGCCAAGAGCTCTGGCTCTGCACCCCTCTCCCCTCTCATGTCTTTCACCTCTCACCCCCTCACCTGCTAGGTTTCAGCAACTTTGGTCTTCTTTCCTTTCCTTCATACTCACCCAGCTTGTTCCTACACTAGGATTAGCAACTGTGCCTCCTACACTAGGATTAGGGTCACGTGGTAACTCCTCTTTGCTCTTCGTGACTCGGTATGAAGGACACCTCCTCAAGAGGACCTTCTTGTCACTTCATCTAAAAGTGGTACCCAGTCACTCCCTTTTAAATCTTTGCACATACTTATTGCCAGGTAAGATTTTCTTGTGGATGCATTTCTTGTCTTCCAATGTCCTTGTTTGTTACTTGAGTATCCTCCACCTGTGGTGACACCCAGAACGTAGTAGGTACTCAATAAATATTTACTGCATTTTTTAACTTAAAGAACACAAGGCAGTATAACTGAGTAAAAGTATACAGTGTCTGGGTCTAGACGTTAACTAAAACCCTGTTTCTTCCTCTATGACCTTGTTACCCTTCCCGTATCCGTGGTTGCAACTGTGCAACCTTGAGCTTACTTTTCAACTACTCTGAGCTTTGATTTATTCATCCATTAAATAGCGATACTACTTACCTTGGTGAATTTTGAGATGATTGCATGAGATAATGAATGCATATGAAAGAATATCCCTTGACCGTATGGATCCCAACAGATATTACTTATTTTAATTAATATTGAAACTCTGGGTGGCAAAGTCTACTGAGGCCTCGGGCAATGGAGATAAGGGCTTGGGCAGAGCGGAGTCTTCTGCCTCTGGACTGAATGAAAGCAGGGTGAGAGGGAGAGAGAACACAGCCTGCCGGGTTCGCTCGCTCCCCTGGCCAGCCACCCTGTTGCAATGCTGCCATTGGCCGCGTTGTTAAAATGTACATAAATATTGGCGGATTCTAATGGGACCAGATCGAGGCTGATAAAGGCAATGAGAGGCAAGGTTATTGATGTCTGTCTGAGGGCCTCCATGGGACCTAAGCCAGGACTGTAACGAGGATCCAGAAGTTGCTTTAAGCCAATTGATTCTCTGTCACCCCAGGAAGACACGCATTCAGGGGAGCTGGCAGCTTGGCTAGCAAGAGTCTGCTTTAATGAAAACATGCAGATGGCCCTATTCCCAGTGTGGCTTCCCTCCCTGGCAGCCTATGGGCCTCCTATCTAAGAGGTGTTTGGCACCTTGGATTTATACTGGCGAAAACAATGGAAGAAAACCAAGGTAGGCAAAGAAGGTATTTGGCCATGCTCTCTGGTGTCCCTGTGGAAACAGGAGATCTTTGAGGCATGTTTTAAAGATTTTTTTTTTAAATTTATTTATTTGACAGAGAGAGAGATCACAAGTAGGCAGAGAGGCAGGCAGAGGGAGAGGAGGAAGCAGGCTCCCTGTTAAGCAGAGAGCCTAATGCAGGGCTCGATCCCAGGACCCTGAGATCATGACCTGAGCCGAAGGCAGAGGCTTAACCCACTGAGCCACCCCGGCGCCCCTGTGGCACATTTTAGATAGTGGGGAGGTAACAGAGAAGTGTGGGGGCACTGCTTGGGGGTCACCCTGGGCGGCCAAGGGGCTGCAGAGCCTGGTGGAGGGCAAAGGGCCCCAGGCAGGAGCCAGGAGTAGGTCCCTGAGAAGCTGTGGATTTGGATCATGCCTCTGGTCCTCTGTAGGCTTCGCACTACATGACGGCAGGTCCCCGATGTGGGCCACGGAGACCTTGGGCTGTGAGGCCTGCAGGTTGCCCGGATCTATAATTATCTGTTTACTTGCTGTGTCCCTACTAGACTGTGAGCCCCTTGAGCTCAGTGACTGTGTTTCATTCATCTCAGGCTCCCCAGAGCCCAGCACAATGCCACGCACCCAGCGGTTACTTGCTGATGTTTGCTGAGCGAATGCACAGCTTTCGACAACTTTGTCTCTGACTGCTCTCGCAGAAGGTGCAGGCTTGGCCTGTAGCATGGAAACAACTCTCTCTGAGGGGGACAGAAAGGAGAGAACACCAGCAACTCAGAGCTAGCATGTGCGTGGGGACTTACTGGAAAACACTCACGGAAACTTAGGGCCCGGTCCCCACGCCGCTCGGACTTTACCACGCGACAGCAAACCCTCAGTCCTGCCTCTGGATTCTGCTCGCGTCAGCCAGCTTTCAGCATTGCTTGTGGCACCGGCAAGGCCTCCTGGTCCCACCCCGTGGAGCTGCCGTTTCCGCCCACTCTCCTCTGCTCAGTGAACAAAACCCAACGAACCTTGTGTCTGCTAAGAGAAGAGGCATTTGGAGCCTCCAACAATGTCACTCATTCTCGTACTCATTGCTTCATTCTTTCATCTATGCATCTAATGTGCACTTAGCTTCTGCTCTGCTCCCAGTTCCCTCTTGAGCAGGCTCACAAAAGGGGATGGTAAGCCCGGTCGGAGTTAATGAGAAAGCTCGCCACCATTTTCCTTCAGGGCCCTTCACAAAGGCACGGCTGGTTCTGAGGCTCGTTCTGCAAGGCTGCAGCTCCCGTGGAAGGCGTGGTGAGCTGCGGGTAAGCCTGCCCTCTCTGGGCCCGGCCAGGACGGGGGCTCCTCCCTGCCTCAGCTCGGAGCACCCTGGGAGCCCAGCAGAGAGCAAAGCGGGGGGGCCGATGTGGCCCAAAGCGTCCAGAGCCTAGTTCCGCCAATACCGATAGCGCCCATAGGAGTCAGTTTCTTCTCCCTGAGATGCCTCTCTTTGTTCTACCATCACGCTAAGGGTGGAAGCTGGGGGAGTAGGCCAGCTCAGTGCTCTGGCCCATCTAATTTAATTTATAACTCATGTCACAGCAGCAATTAGTATGTATTGTTTACATTTCTTCCTAACACATTCCCCAAATCTCGGGGTGTTTGAGATGGCTGGTGTGTTCACGCCCGACTGGTGGGAAGATTTGAGGGAGTTCTGGGGGAGAGGGGGATGTGGGGGGGGCGCTGGCCTCAAAGGATGGGGAGGGGTAGAGAGCCTTCAGCCTGGGCCATATGGGCTGCATCTTGCATGAAGCATAGGATCCTGACAAGAGCATCTGTCTCTCATTGTCTGTGGCTCCTGTTTTCTCAGCGCATGGGGACGAGAGGACTTTGTGGGGACTTCAGTCCCCACACGGTTGTCTCCCAGGAAGGAAGCAAGCATTCCTTACCTCCCATGGGAGATGGGCCTGGGGGTGAGGGATGTCAGCATCTCAGGGCTCTGTTTCATTGGGAAGGTAACCACGACGTGCGTACGTCTAGAAGGGTTCCGAGGTGGGGGACGAGACAAGCTGGAGGTTTACCGGGAGAAAGCAAGGAAGGGAAAGAAAATGTTGCTTTATTTGCAATGCTGTGCTCTCTCTCTGAGAGCACACAGCTCTGTAGTCTTATAGCGTTAGGGCTTCCTTGCTGCTGGTGTGAGAGTTGGCTGTGCTAATGCAGACTGGGCTTTTGGAAAAAGAAGCGTTTGTAACAAGACTGTAATGCAGGGAGGAAGGAAGGGTGGTGGAGCCCGGAGTGGGCAGAGGGGTTCTTGAGGGACTCAAGGTACAAACGGGGCTTCAGGAGACAAGGAAAGGGTGCGGGGGAGAGGAGGAGGAGTGTCCCCATGCGCTGAGCAAACACGCGTCCCCATGCACTGAGCAAACACACTGAGCTTTCTTGCACCTGCGCAGGTGAACCCAGACTTCTGGGAGTGCGTGTGCACACGAAGGTTGGTTGGGACTCTGTGCTGTATACGGTCTTTGAAATGAATGGTTGGTACACATTTTGGTGGTGTTTTCTATGACACTTCTTAATGACTCTGGGGTAAGTGTTATCTGTCTTCTACGTTAGATGCCCCCAGGTGTTCTGGGAAAGCAGGAGTAGTAAGCAACATTCCATGAAAATAATTCTCCAAAGGATTCGAAAAAACTTAGGCGGATGATAAAATCAACTTCTGGGGGTGGTCTTCCTATGGAAGAACACCCTCCATGTGTGGGGCGGGGGCGAGGGGAGGGACAGAGAGGGGGAGAGAGAGAGAGAGAAAGAGAGAAACATTCAGAGGAAGTCATACATCTGGTGGGCAGTAAGTTACTTGCAAAAGGGACCATATTGCCAATCATTGTACTGCTGAACAGGAGATGTTTTTAAGGCTATGTCTCTCATTTCTTCAGGTGATGAAATCTCTGAGCAACACTTATGAAGCACAGTGGCAGGGGGAATAAAGAAATAGACAGTGAATGGCAAAAAGAATAGGTTTGAGTAAAAAGAAATAAAAAAACAAATGTTAGCTATTTCCTGATGAGATAATTATGGAATTTTGCAGAGGGAGATGCATTCAGAGATGCTTGGGGACCTAGGAGAAGCAGGTGGATGGCCGGAATGGAGAGGAGGCCACTGTCATTGGCCATCCTGAATGTGACCTTGCCTCCAACCCCAGGGCATGGCCTTTGAGTGTTTTATTCCTTTAAAGGTCACAAATCAGACCAAGCCAGTCATATTGCCTTATTCTGTCCCCTTCATGCTCAAGGGCACACATTTGAGAGACTATTGGCCAGGATTCAAGGTCACAGGCAGAATAAAGCTCAGGGGCCCACAAGAGGTCAAACCCATGAACTTAACCTTATTCCCACGGTTCTCTAACCAGTGGAATTAACTAGGCAGAGATTGCTGGGAAAGTGGCCTTTAGTGTGACCCGTACATCAGTGTTCAATAAGTATTGTTCATGTAGATGAATGAACTGTTAGCTGGAGAAGCAAATCGTGGTGAGAAAGATCACAGGTCAGTTATTGGATTTGTGATTTATGTGTACGAAGATGACTGGTGAAGTTTTGAGTCCCTTCCTTGACCACCTCAGGAAAAGCAAGCTTGAAGTAAATTGAAGATCAATTACTGAGGGACAGAACAAAATGAGAAGTTTGTGGACACGATTCAGAGAGAGCAAAGTGAAGAAAATGCAAGAGAAGAGGGGACCCCAGAATTCCAGGTTAAGGGCTGAGAGAATAAAGAGTCAGATCTAATGTAATCCAGGGGGAGGAACCAAAACACCTTGATGAAAGAAAGAAGGAAAGAAAGAAAGAAAGAAAGGAAGAAAGAAAGAAAGAAAGAAAGAAAGAAAGAAAGAGAAAGAAAGGAAGGAAGGAGGAAAGAAAGGAAGGAAGGGAGGAAGGAAGGAGGAAGGAAGGAAGGAAGGAAGGAAAAGAAAGAAAGAAAGAAAGAAAGAAAAGAAAGAAAGAAAGAAAGAAAGAAAAAGAAAGAAGGAAGGAAGGAAAAGAAAGAAAGAAAGAAAGAAAGAAAGAAAGAAAGAAAGAAAGAAAGAAAGAAGGAAAAGAAAGAAAGGAAGAAAGAAAGAAAGAAAGAAGGAAGGAAGGAAGGAAGGAGAAGAAAGAAAGAAAGAAAGAAAGAAAGAAAGAAAAAAGGAAGGAAGGAAAAGAAAGAAAGAAAGAAAGAAGGAAGGAAGGAAGGAGAAGAAAGAAAGAAAGAAGGAAGGAAGGAAGGAAAAGAAAGAAAGGAAGAAAGAAAGAAAGAAAGAAAGAAAGAAAGAAAGAAAGAAAGGAAAGAAAGAAAGAAAGAAAGAAAGAAAGAAAGAAAGAAAGAAAGAAAGAAAGAAAGAAAGAAAGAAAGAAAGAAAGAAAGGAAAAACAGGAAAAAGCCAGCAAGGGAGGGTTCAAGGCCTAAAATTCACAGAACATTAACTGATCTGGGATTTCCCAAAGCTCTGAGGAGGGTCAGCATGTGGTGTTAAGATGTGTTGGGTAAAGGGCCTTCCATGGACAACGCAGTCTGGGAAACACAGAGCTAGACAATGATCAACAGAGATCCTTCTCATAGACCTCAGAGCCTGTAACACGATCATGCCTACTGTCAACTTCCATAAGGAGGACAGAGTGCTGGCCTTTTCCCAGCCTAGCTGACAATAGAACACTTTCTTCATGGAGCATTTGACAGAGCAGGGATTCCAAGAACACAGCTCAGGAAAGGCTGAATATGCTTCATTCCTGCTGGGTGTCTCCAGATTGGGGCAGTGTGGTCTGGCAGGAAAAGTGTTAAAAAGGGATGGAAGTTCTAATCCTTGCCCTTGGCGCCCTCTACCTGTGTGACTTTGGACATGGTACACAGCCCCTCTGGACTTCACTTTCTTCCTACCTCGCAAGACGGTGGGCTAGATGATCTTGAAGTCTTATCCTGCGTTGGGCTTTGTCATTCTAACTGGTTCCCTCTGAGCGTTTGGAATCGCGTGCATATTATGGGATGGACATCAAATCTTAATTTTCTGTCTCCCTCACTTAACTCTAAGTTCTGGGAGGGTAAACTCTACAGTTATTTTACCTGCACTGTCGTAAACATAGCACCTAACCCAGAGCCTGAAACACAGCAGAAGCACAATGCATTTTGTGCAAAGAATGAATGAGTGGCTTCATCTCTGGTGAACCATCATGTCATGCCTGCCAGAACAGGAGATGGAGCGCTCGCCCCAACCCTGCCCCGGGGGGCTGAGTCAGTCTCACGCACCCGTGCAGGCATCGGTGTGCACGGGGGCCCGGGCGCCTCTGGGTCCCCGAGTCCCCGCAGTGCGGGAGGCAGGCTCTGGCGAGGGGCAGCGGCTCCCTCTCCGGGAGCGGGGTGGCTCCCTCCCCGCGGGGAAGGTGGGGGGACTGACTCCCACAATCACTCGCCTGTTGGTGCAGGAGCGTGGAGCTCACAAATTGCCTTCTCCCAGGACCGGCGCCGCCAGATCGCAGAGCTGACTGCTTCATTGTCAGCTTCGGCAGCCTTGGTGGCTGGCAGTGAGGATCTATTTTCTCTCACTAAATTAATCACTGTTGGAAGCCGACCTCCCGGGGCTTCCCCAGGCCCACGTGCCTTTCGCCTTCCTCTGGGGCCACCAGCCTCCCTCGGTCTGTCCCTTCCTCCTCCTTCCTCCCTTCCCCCCGTCCTTCCAGGTCTCCAGGAGGGGATCTGGGCTGAGGTGGGAGCCGGCCAGACAGGGGCCGTCACGGTAGAGGCCGGGACTCGGATGCAAGTCCAGAGTCGGGGCGTGGATGACTGCCTCGCGTTGGAGGGGGACAGACAGCGGACGCACCTCGGGGGCTCCACCTGCCAGCGCCCCCTTGGCCACCTGAGGTGCTTTCAGGGCCTTTTCTAGAAGAAGCAGTCCTTGAGGAAAACTGTTCCAGCAAAAGCAGCTCTGACTTGGAGGTACTGAGGTTTTGGTCACATCCAGACTAAATCCAATCAGTATTGGTAACACATTGCCACTTACCGCCTGTAAGGAGCTGGCCATTAACCTGATTTTCTTAGGACAAGATTTTATTATCTTTCTTGATTAGACCTCTGTGGGTTCCTTACTCTCTTAAGGGAATAAGCTGTGTGTGTGTGCGTGTGTGTGTGCGTGTGTGCGTGTGTGTGTGTGTGTCCTACAGCCTGAACACTTATGTGCTCCCAAATCTGTATGGTCAGTGTTAACACTCAGTGTGATTGATGGTCCTAGGAGGTGGGGCCTTTGGGAAGTGATTAGGTCACAAGAGTCGAGATGGTACCCTTAAAAAGGAGATCCCACAGAGCCCCTGTACCCCGCGTGACAGCACAGCAGGAAGACAGCATCTATGGCCCAGGAGGCAGGCCCTCATCAGACACCACACCTACCAGAGCCTTGATTTTGGACTTCCCAGCCTCTGGAACGGTGAGGAATAAATTTCTGTGGTTTAGGAGCCATCTAGTCTATGGGATTCTGTTAGAGCAAACTGAATGCATGAAGACACCTATTTTAGGATCCTTTGAGCACTGGATGAAGCCACTCATGTCAATAGAGGAAAAGGGAAGCAGGACCAGCTGTCTCCAGGGTGCAGACCGCTGTCCGGCTGGGGCTAACCCCGGGCCCCGAAACTCATCCAGCCTTCCTGGGAACAGGAGTTTGGACTGGTCTGAGTCTTGTTGCAGACAGAGAAATGGGGGCCCTACTACTTGGTGGGCTTTCTCTGTTGCTCTAGCTACACATAAAACGTTTCCCGGCGCAGTAAGATCTTGAACTTTCGGACAGTTAGAATCTCACGTCTCACAGCCATACCCTCCATCACTGTGTGTGCGGGGCACGTGGAGTTTCCTGGGGGCGAAGGGTGCCGGGCACCCGGATGGCTCCCTGGTATAGCCCTGTGCTGCTCCCCGCGGAGGCCCAAGCGGCTCATGAGGGAGCGAAGGAAGGGGGCAGTAGACTTGGTTTCTGTCCCTGTGTCTCTGGGCGGGCGCTGCCACAAGGCTATTCCTCGGGGCCAGAGTCCCAGGATCGTGTCTGATTCATAAGGACGGTCTCAGCAGAGCCCAGCATTCCATCCTACCAGGGGAGAAGATGGCAGGAATGGGTGGGCAGGGACGGTCTTTAGGAGAAACAGAATTTAAAGTAGAATCTGACGTGAATGGAAACCCATGCTCCCTAAGGAAACTCGGGGGAGATTTAAATGTGGAAAGGGTAGGGGCTCCGGATCTGCCCGAGTGTCGTCGTAACTCACCTCGCCGAGCCCCTGCCTTGTCTAGAACACAGGAATCCAGTTCCCGCTCTGTAGAGTGGGGGAGGACTTAGGAGTTTATGGGTAAAAGCACCTGGGCCCTGGAGAGCCTTGCAGTCAGTGATAGCTCTGATCATAATATTCATAACCGCAAGTAGCATTGGTAGTAATTAATAAGTTTTAACTTTTTCAACGTGTCCTTATGTTTGTTGCTCCAGGCTCCATTCCAGCACCAAGAGCCTGGTTTAGCAAACTGGGGATTGAAGATACTGGGATTCCTGTATTTTTCTCAGGATTAGAACCAATCTTAGGGAGCTGGGGGTCTCACCTGATTCAGGAAATATCCCTGGCGACAAACCGCTGTTTACGGAACAGCACTTGCTCAGCGCAAGGACTGTGCTCAGGCTTTGCTGGGTCTCTTGCAGTAGCCTGACTGTTCAGGGAGGGTGGCTGGAGAATAGTGTTGGCCTCGTCTTCCTACACTTGACCCACCCTGAGATCACAGGAGGCAGCCTGGGAAGGCGATGGGGGGCCTGCAACAGAATGACCTTCCAGTCCCTTCCCTCCCTCTCCTATATCCCTCCCTCACTTCCCACTCCTGCCCCTGTCTTTTTTCCAGAAAAAGTCATTCAGGTCTGTAATTTCCCTATTACATTTCTGCACCTGGCTTAGCAGAGTGTGTCACCTTTCCCCCAGGTGTGCAGGTGGACGCTGTAGTTCCAGGGGAAGTCATTTCTCAAGTCTCATATCAGTTCAGGTAGAAAAATCCTGTCCCCTGGATGGCAGGAGAGAGGAGAATGTGGTGTGGGAGACTGCATGCTCAGGCCCCTCTGGGTCCCGCTGGCCTCCCCCCAGGTCAGCCTCCTCGCTGCCTCCTTAAAGGCTTTTATGACCCGAGCCTCCTTTCTTCTCCTTCTTGGCTCAGGCTTCCCCTCGGCCAGCTGGGCTCGTCCACTTCTGGGGCTCTTCTGTCCTCCTCACATTGCACGCAACAAAAAGTGCATCCACTCAAGATAATAAATGTGAAATAAGAAGTGGGCTGACCCTTTTCCTACCGTCCTGCCCGTGCCTGCAGCCCCTAAGGTCTTCCTACATGCAGGACACTGTTCTAGGTGCTTCCATACTCCCTAATAAACAACCCTTCAGGCTTCATGACAACCCTAGGAGGTAGGACTTACGTCATGTTCATTTGCAGAGAAGGGCAATGGGTCAGATTGGTTCCTTAACTTGCTGGAGGTCGTGCCACTAGAAATTAGTGGCACCAGGATTCAAACCCAGATGGTCTTCCTCCAGGGTCCATGCTCTCTCTTTACACAAGGACACACACAGGACAGACAAGGCTGCTCTTTTGTCTTTAGACACGTGTGGGCATTTGGTGCTCACGTTCGAGCCTCATGTCCGTGTGCTCACAGAGTCCCTTTATTCCACGCCGCGCCCCCCCTCACCGGTCCTCCCTGCTCTGCATCTCTCCTGCCTCGACTTGCTCTCTGACTCCCTGGGGCTCTGTCCTGCCTGTCCTGCATGTCTATAGCCCCAGTGCTTTGCCTAGAGCCTTCTGTCTGTTTTTCTTCCCCCCTAACTCCCCCATCTCCCTTCCCCCTGCCCCGGCTGGATGTTTCAGCTGTCCTTCTGCCAGCGTCTCTTCTCTGTCTCTGTCAGTATCTCTTTCTCTCCCTGCCTCTTTTCCGTCTCAATACCCTCTGCCTTCTCGCTCCCTCCCTGCCACGCTTCTCTTTTGTCTCCCTCTCTTGTTCATTTAGTGGCCCCATTTATTACTTCAGGGCACCACCAAGAGCATCTTTGTCTCTGTCCCTGTTCCCTGCTCTGCTCCCTCCGCCTTCGCTGAGACTCTCAGCTGTAGATGGGAACCAGGTTCAATCCACGCTCTGTTCCTCGCCAAAGAGTAACAATGAACTCAGGAACCACAGAGGCACAAGACAGAGCATCTCTGTATTTCAAGAGACATCCCGATCTCTTGGGACAAAATGACTTTTCTTAGTTTATTTATCAACTCTGGGGCTGGGGATGGCCCTGCATACAGATGGGGCAGCTGGCTGATGACTGGGTTCAGCTGGGGGCCTACATGGTTCTTGGCGAGGACCTGTCAGAGCTGAGGGCAAGTTGTGAGTAGGTGGAGGACGCCCACCCATGGGGTAGCTCCGGCAGATAGAGCATGGTCGTGGAGGACCCCCTGATTTCATGGAAGGCAGTGACTCTAGACACCGTGGCACTTGTGCCCACAGCACCCTGGAAGCAGGATGCAGGCCTTCCAGCTCCCTCTGCAGGGTCCTGTGTCTCCACAAGGCCCTCCCGTCCAGGGCTGAGCTGTTAGGGAACCCTACTCACTCACACTTGCTGGCTTGTGCCTTGACTGTTCTAAGAAATCTTTGCATCTCCTGGCCTTACTCCAATCCTTTCCTCAGTAGCCCCTCATGCAGTCCTTGTCTTTAGTCTATGCCTCGTTGATCATGGTCTGTGACATCATCTTCAGGGCTAGGGGGTAACACCTCACAATGGAATGAACCTGCAACGGGACATCTCGTCTACCCCATTGAACTGTAGGTATTTTGATGATGGGGATTATATCTTCTGTTAACGTTGTCCCTTCCCTTCTCCAGTAGCTAGTCTAGCATTGAGCAGCCGGTAGGTGTCAGTAAATATGGTTGATGGTCCAGGGGGCCCTGCACCAGTGCCTTAGCTGCCAGGTCTGGCATCCTGTTCTGTGGCTCAGGAAGGTAGCATAGCGTCTAGCAAGCATCAGAGAGGGAGGTCCAGCCTCAAAAGTGCTGCAGCTTTGTTCCCAGACACCAGCAGTGAAGGCAGAGGCCATCCAAGCAAGACTGAAAATAGCCCTCCCTTATTCTACCCTGACCTTTAAGGGTCTACTTTATCAGTAGCAAAATACACAGAATTTGCTGTAAGAGTTCTCTTTTCTCAGTTCCTCCCTCGTTTCCACTCCTCTCATCCTTAGTACTGCCCTTTCTAGCCTGGCTGAGGGTAAGAAAAGAGCAGGTTTTGTGTACCAGACTGGGGTTGGGGGAGTAATGGAAGGGACCGCCATGATTATCTACCAATCACAGGTGCCACGAGCTGACTCTTGAGTCTTATAATTGATGTCCATTAGGAATAGATTTTCTTTTATGATCTTCTAGAAAAGAATGAACATTTGAAGGTGCCTAATGCATTTCTCTGTGGGGAAGCATTCATTTCTGCTGGCACTTACTCCTAACCCTCTAGTTCTTCCCTCCTCTTTCTCTGCCACTCTTGATCCTCCTCATTGTACTTAATAAAAATACCTTTGTTTACCTTTCATTTCTGTAGGCCTTTACAGCTTTCAAACCTCTTTCCTATGTACGGTTTCTTCCCGGCAAGAAGCCAGGGAGGTGTGCAGAGATTTTTAATTCCCAGTTAATGGATGAGGTTTGAAAGAGCGAGATGGCTGGACTAAGGTCACTTTAGCAGCAGGTAGGAAATACACACTTTGCTGGTCTCACCGCGGCTCCGCCCCCTGCCACAGCTCCGCCTGGGACTCCTTTCTCTCTCTGCCACCTTGGCTTTTCCTCGCTGGATCGAGTTGTCAGACTAGCAACTGTTGGGAGGTTTTCTGCTTCAGAGCAAGGCTTGGGACATGGTGTGGGGAAGGCCTGACCCCAAGTGGCCCAGAGCCCAGAGGGGGTGATGTGTTCTGACCACCTGCCTCCTCAAGGGCATGAGTTTTTCCTCCTGCCACTGCAAAAGAGAGGGAAAAACCACAATTTCGAAGATGGCCACTTTGTCCACTGCCTGGAAGCAGGCAATGGAAGGAAATCAAACAGAGGCACCTAAGATGCCAAGGGGAAGGGAGAAGAAAACACACTAGAAAGCCTTGCCAGATGGACTCCAGCCACGCTTCCCAAACTCTCAGCAGCTTTGCTTGCCTGCTCAGTGTGCCCTCTGGGAGCTGATGGATCAGCGTGGTTACATTCCTGCCCACATTCCCAGTCTCCTTTCTGGAGGTCCCCTCAGACCCTCTGTGCCAATGAGAACAGTTCGACATGGGTAAGTGGGAGGGCGCCCCACTGGGAGTCCACAGGCTGGACTCCAAGTCCTGGCCCTGAAGCTTGTGACCTGAGTGGCCTTGGGTGCCACTGGCCATTTACCCGCAAAGCCTTGGTCTCCTCACCAGTATAATGGGCACCGTGGGAGTCCCCTCCCAGTGCCGAGGTGGGTTTAAGTGAGAGGCTGTGCAGAGCAGCTAGTGCTTGGTGGAGACCCAGGAGATCTGGGTCCTCTGCGTGGCCCTGCGTGGAGGAAAGCCCCGGGTTTTTTTCTGACATGAGTGTGTAACAGCTCCACATATGTGCGAGGCCCTGGGAACGCAAGTGTCCTACAGATGTAAGGAACGATTCACAGGCACCGGGGGTAGACAAGCAAAGAGGGGAGGGAGGGATCCTTCCTCCTCTGCTTGCTTTCCCTCCTTTCCAGCTGTTTTGCTTGATACTGATGTGTCTTCTGGCCTTTCCAGCTATGATGTTCACCATTAGTCTCTTCTGGGTCCTATATATAAAGACCTGTCCCTTCTTTCAGTCCCAAAGAGAGAGACCCTGCCCGCTGCCCCGACCCCGGCACACAGCTGGGTCTGCACGGCTGGCCCCCCTTCACCTGCTGCTGCTCCCAGGTTAGTTGCGAGCTGACCCCGGTTCTCCATCAGTGGCCAGGGAACCACCCCCTAGGGCCCGAAACGTGGGAGCTCAGTGGAAGCCACGAGGGCTGTGTCCTGCCCTCCAGCAGCTGACGTTTCAGTGGCTGGCCTCCCCTTTCCGGAGACAGAAGGTAGTTCAGTCCCACCTGCCCACCTCTGGTTTGCCTCAGTGGGGATTAATGCAGACAAATGGTGGCTGAGCCCTGGGTGAGAGATCAAGTAGCTCAGAAGTGCTAAATCATAGCTTTCTTGCCCTAATCTTATCACCTGCCATTAAAGATCAGAATATGAAAGCCCCGCATTTGTAAAGCTCCCCACAGTACCTGCTACTGTGCTGCGACAGAGACACACTCAAAATAGTTCTGTTGCCATTGCCGGCAGTTACTATGGTACCCTGCAGATCAGGGATTAATATTCCCCCCACTCCACCCCCTTTGAAAGTTAACCCTGACACTGAGCCCTCCCTCTCGCCTCCACCCACAGCAGATGCCATGTCAACTGCATCCAGAGTTTCCAAGGCACATTTCCTTCCCCATGGTTGACACTACTCACCCCAGAACCCAGCCCGGGGCCCTGCCTCAGACCCCTCCCTCTGCTCCCATGCGCGGGGCCACCTGCCAGAGAGAAGGTGACAGCTGTCTAACAGCTAGGGCCCCATCCTACCCGGGAAGCAGGCGCTCAGACCGCAGGAGGCCAGTGGGATGTCCCTGCTCAGACAGCAGCAGTGCTGGGCAGGGGACAAGCCTCTGTTGCTGGGCTGAAGGGGCGGCCACTGACCAGTCGTGCTCCCCTCCCCGCCCCCCCTCCCCCCTGCCCTCCAGGTGTTCCGCGATGCGCCGTATTTGCATACTGGCCTTGGTGACTTTGTCTCTGTGTGCGTCTCACGTGCATGGACATGCAGTTCTCCTGGGCGGACCTGCGGCGACCCCTACCTGCCCAGGGTGTGTGTGTGGGGGCAGTGTGCACGTGGGAGCACGTGCACACTGCACATTCACGCGATACTTTTGGCAGCGTGCCTGTGTGGTCGAGGGGCGTGATGAATGTGATTTTGGGGTTCCAACTTCTCTCTGCAGGACGCTGGGGGTCCAGAAGGGTGAAGGGGCCCCCGGCTCGGGTGGGGGGGGTGGGTGAGGCAGTTTTAGTAGGCAGGCTTGTAGCGCTTCACGGTTATCTATACAGCTTTGCCCGATCCGCAAAGCCCGGATCGCTCAGGCATTGCTAACAAGCCGGCGGCGACAAGCCGATGAGCACAATGGGACCGAACGAGGGGCCAAGAAGCGAGGTCCTTGCCCGCCTGGCTGCTCTGTGACTTGCCGACATCCTGCTCCTCCGCTTGGAGCTTGATGCAGTCTCCCCGTGTCCTATGTCTGGAATCCCCTCACCCTGGGTGCGGGGGAAACCAAGCCCGATAGTCCTTTCTCCAGCTCCAACCACCCCATCTCCCCAAACTCCACTCCCCGCATGAAGCTCTCCCCACTTTCACTCTTTCTGAGCTGCCACTGAATTGGATTAGTCACATTCTTAATTAACTGTGCTGGTGAGAGCTCTACTAGGTATTAAATGTTTGTCGCAATCCAATTAAAAAATCCATCACAGAAGGACAGCTTCTCCGAGGCCCCACAGAAGGATCGGTGGCACTGGGGCTCTCCTCTCTGCTAGGGGACAGGGAAGAGGAGCTTCCCCAGGGTGCCAGCGTGGCGGGTGGGCTCAGAAGGCAGGGGCTGCTCAGCTAGGAGCAGGGACAGCACAGTCTGAGCATCTCTAATGCAGGGAGCAGGCAGACCACTGTGGGATGACCAGCTGTCCCGGATTGTCCAGGACGGTCCCAAAGCGGGTGGTTAACCACTAGCCTACAGCGTCACAGCTTCTCCTGGCCCCACAGGACAGGGAGGTGAGGCGTGTGTGTGTGTGTGTGTGTGTGTGTGTGTGTGTGTGTGTGTGTGTTTGCGTATACACACTGGGGTTGGGCTGTGTGAGGATAGGGAGGGGCAAAATTGAAGCTTCATTCTGGTGGGAAGCTTTTTGGCTCAAGGATAAAGAATGAAATTTGATGGAGTTGGGCTGTGGTTTCCAGGGGTCCAGCTCTAGGCCAGAGCTGCCATTCGGAGCTGTGTCTTTCTATTTCATTTTAAAGAGACTTGCTCAGGAGGGGAGCAATCTCCGGTAAAAGGAAAAGAAAATGTGCATTCATCCCTAGGTCCCCGAGTTTCCTTCCTGCGGTTCCTTGGCCCTTTCTCCTCTCCCTTTATCCTTGTGCAGGGGGTAAGCCCTCCCCGCCCCTCCTCCCCAGCCAGGCTGGACACACACAGAGCTCCTTGCTGTCGGCCGGTTCTAGACCCCGGTTCCTGGCACGGCACACCCTGTTTCCCCCTGCCTCTTGGCACCAGGATGGAAAAGAGAGGGGGCACTCGGCCTTGATATTGCAGAGGTGGGCCCCAGGGCGAGACAGGGAAGAGGGGAGCTTGGGCCATGATGTGGGCCAGTGTGTGACTGCAGGAATTGAGTATGCGCCCCAACTCCCCAGCCTTTAATCATGTCTTGTGCTTTGCCAACTGTCCTGATGTGTTTTCTGAGTATCTTGTTCCTTGGACGCATCTTCTGTGGCTCCGTTAACTAGTGAAAGCCATATAATTATTGCTTCTTATTATGATTGTCCTGCCAAAAATGTCTTTTCCCTCTCCATTCTAATTCTACCCTCCCATACTAGCAGATCTTAAAATCCAACCTTCTAAGAAGTCTGTCTGGATTTATCTGGCCAAAGAGAAGTGTTTGCTCACTCGGTTGTGAGGTAAGGGGCAGGGCAGTGGTCTTCTCCGTGGGAGCACACTCAGTGCCCAGCTGGGAGCTGAGGTTCACAGGGGGCACTGTAGAGACTTGGTCGATCGACTAAAGGCACGAGTTCATGTTCACAATCTCCTTTTTACTCTTCCAGGGCCCCAAATATACTTGCCCCTTTGCTTCTACATAAAGCAGACGTTTAATTATTGATCAACACCTATGCGGTCTTCTGAATGCTTCTGCCTTCTCTATCAGACAAGCTTTGCCTGAGCTTGTAAATCCTGGAGGGGCGGGACCCTTGTCTGTTTACTTGTCTCCCCATGAGCCTTGAAGCCATTCTAGTTCTTTGGACAGATGACAGTCCTCGGTACTGTCCCTTCATTCTCTTATTTGGCCTCTAACCATCTATCGAGAGCTTTCTCCTAGGCTAGAACAAGCTCAGGCTTGAGGTGGACAGGAAAGAAATGACACCTTCTGCTTTCCCTTCCAAGAGCCTGCAATCTGTTTGAGGCGACAAGATGTTCAGAGGAAATAGTGAAGTTGTCAATCAAGGCGGATCTGAATTAAGGGCCCCCAGAGAATGATGTGGATGCCCATGCTTTAGGAACCCAGAGATAGGTTGAGGGCCTGTGGGTCCAGGGCTCAGAGGACATTTCCCAGCTGGAGCTGGAACTTGGAAGTTTCCCCAGGCAGTGCTGGGTGGCATACTAGTTCCCGGCTGAGGGAACAGCATGAGATATGCAGACTTGGAATCAGAAATAAGTATGTTGATTATGGGGAAAGGATGGAGACTAGCCTAGTGGGAAGCAGCATTTCAGAGGGCATTTCACAATGGAAAGGGGAATATGAATGGAAGCTGATGACAATGAAAAATCAGGCCCAAGCCCTGCAGGATACACCTGCTTCATCCTCCTTTGCAAACCTGAGCTAGCTGGGAGCCCAGGGTCACTTGGCATGGGGAAAGGTTTGGAAGATTCTCAAGACTTACAGGAGAAAGGAATTATGTGGTGACGTGTGACCTGGTTAGAATTCAGCCCTCTGAATTCATGGGGCTGAGGCCTGGGCACAGGCCGGCCTCCCTGAGAAGGCATGCAGAGACTGTCTTTGGAGAGACAGTGGCCGGCTGTCAGCCAATGGATATTAAATGACAAAGGCGATTTATCCCCACTCAGGCAGAAGAGCAACACTTAGGATCGCCCTACCTTCTACTCACTGCATGAAAAAAATAAAATCAAGTGATTGAAGTCAGGGCATCTCTTCCCTTATGACTGCAGCAGTTCCTGGATTGTCCCAGCTCACGGGCCGAAGGCAGGCAGGTTGCGAATAAGGATGCCAGACCCATGAGCATCTCCTTCCCATCTGCATTGGGCAGGGGATAAGGCTGGGAGATGGGAACTGGCAGAGCAGGTGGGCCGGGCAGGCAAGGAGCCCCGACAGTTGACCTGAGTTATTTCATTGGCTCTTCACAGCACGTCTGCAGGAAGGTGTTATCCTCTCCACGTTACTAATGAGGGAATCGAAGCTGGAGATAGGTAACTTGCCCAAGGTCATTCTGTTTCTGGAGCGGGAGTCCGAATCTTTCCATCCACTTCTAGTCAAATATTTATTGAAGTTCTTTTAGGAGCCATCCACTGGGCTAGGCCACTGCGCTAATGCCCTTTAGTGGAAGATCAGTATTCCCTGTCACACACAAAGGTGTAGTTCTCAGGCTTCTTTGGGTAAGGAGCGTCCATGGTGAGGCCAACAGATCTGGCCCCGAGTACTTACTTTGCTACCAGCACAAGTATACGTTTCTGGGTCTAGTAGTACCTGGATCTGGAGGTGGGTCCTGTTTAACCCCCTTGTATGGTTGCCAGATTTAGCATATAAGAACACAAATTTGAAGTTCAGAAAAATGACTGATTTTTTGGGTATAAGTATAGCCCATGTAGTATTTGGGATATACTTACACTAAAAATTTTGTTGGTTATCTGAGATTCAAATTTAATGGGGTGTCTTTCCCCCCCAAGTCTATACTAAAAACAGGGTTTGAAAGTAATAATATTCAAATATAACAATTCCTATTTAAGATAAACATTGCCCTCCCAAATAAGTGAATAGGACTTGGAGAGGAAGTATCAGGGAGATGAGACCAGTGTACCTTGCATACTCCAACAGTGTCCCTGCTGCTGAGAAAAGGTTCCACAGCCACTGGACACTCAATCACCCCTGAGCTGGAGGATGGTCAGTTCTTCTTCTTCTTCTTTTTTTTAAGTTTTTATTTTAATTCCAGTATGGTTGACATACAGTATAATATTAGTTTCAACGTGCAATATAGTTATTCAACACTTCCATACATCACCTGCTGCTTATCATGCTACGTATACTCTTTAATTCTATCAGGGTATCTTTTTTATCTGGCAAACTTGGCTCTCTGTCACCTGTCACTGCCACAATGCTGAGTGCCAGACAGCATCTCCCTGTCCACGCAGGAGTCCAGGCCAGGTGGTGGAAATGCCAGGGGGACTGAAGAGCCTCTGCCAACTGAGGAGTTGGGGGGCTCCCCCCCTCACTCTTGAATAATCAGTGCCTCCCAGTGTGGCCAGCCTTTCCACAAGACAACAAATCTGCCTGGTCGTGCAGTGTTGGCTCCTGGATGGGGCTCTGCTACTGCTTCTCCCGGTTCCTAAGAACTGGGAGGAGGCTGCTGGGGGGGCTCGGGGGGCTCTCTGTGTGGAGGGAGTCTCCGCCAACGGTAAGCTCAGGGTGTCCGAACTGACCCATCATCGTTTCCTCAAACTCCCACTGCTCGCCTCATTTCTTATATTAGTGAATGGGCTCATGCACGCTAGGCTCTGGCCACTCTCTCTTTCTAGAACCTTCCCAGACATTCAGTAACCACATGCCATCGTCTTCTCTTTACATCTCCACCCTGTCCTTTTCTGCTCGTGTGTGGGCTGAGCCTGTGTTCCAGCCACCATCACCCTTCACTTGAATGACTGGAATAGCTTCTAACTTATGTTCCTTCTCATCCAGGAGCTATAGAGGCCTCTCAGGGGGTATTTTCCAAGATGGAAAGCTGATTTCTCCACTCTTCTGTACCTAGATTGTTGCTGGCTCCCCATTAAAAGAGAATCAAGATCCTTAGCATGGTGTACAAAGCTCGATGATTTGTACCCCCCTTACCGCTTTAGACCCATCCCAATGCTCATCCACGTCCCTCTCTCCATTCGTCTGAAACCACCGCACTTTCCCAAACACGTCATGCTCTGTCCTTCAAAATTCGGCTCAGTCGTCTCTCCCAGGAAATCTTCTGTGGCTCAGAGGTGATGTAGAAATTCCTTTGGGTTCCCCAGGACCCTGGGGAGCACGCTCAGCTAATCACTTATCACACTGTTGATTGAAAAAGTACATGGCAAGTAACTACAAGATTGAGAACTTATTTACCTACTCTCTGAGTTCGCAAAATGCCAGCCTAAGCTAAAACCGCTTCCTCTGCCCTCTGTCTCTTCGGATGCAAACTCCCTCCCCTCTTTCTTAACTGCCTTTNTATCACACTGTTGATTGAAAAAGTACATGGCAAGTAACTACAAGATTGAGAACTTATTTACCAACTCTCTGAGTTCGCAAAATGCCAGCCTAAGCTAAAACCGCTTCCTCTTCCCTCTGTCTCTTCGGATGCAAACTCCCTCCCCTCTTTCTTAACTGCCTTTAAAAAAAAAAGATTTATTTATTTATGGTGGGGGGGAGAGAAGGAAAGATAGAATCTTAAGCAGACTGTTCACTGAGCACAGAGCTCAATGTGGGGCTCGATCCCACAACCCCCTTGATCATGATCTGAGCTGAAATCAAGAGTCAGACGCTTACCAACTGAGCCACAGGAGCCCCTTGGCTGCCTTTAGTGTGAGGCAGCAGGACCCACAGCTCACCAGATTTCTCACGCCAGGCTTCATGTTCTGGATTTGAGACTCTCAGACCCGGAATAGCTAGATCCTAATGTTACTGAAATCCCCCAAATGGGCTTGCATAGCTCTCAGGGGTTAATGACGTAACCAGCTTTGCACCTCTAGAGATAGGAAATGTTGCTGGGGCAGAGGTCACGGTATAAGTGAAATGGATTTCATGATCTCAATTCTGGTGCTTATGCAATTTCCCCGTACTCCCAAAGCTCTGAGTGGCCTGTTACCGTTGGCCGACTGGGCCCAGGAGGGAGGAGAAGACCGCTGGCGGAAGCGGGCTGTAGGGGGGACTGGAAGGACCAGGAGGCACTGAAGATCAGGGGCCAGTTCCGTCCCTGAGATTGTATCCAGTCCAAGCGCCGGAAGCCAGATGCGGGGAGAGACTCTGTTGCTGAGCAGGAGAGGCCCAGATGCAGGGAAGGCGAGAGGCAATGGGTCATCCTTTCTGAGAGCATCAGGGCAATGACACAGATTCCTGTGTGGTAAGGGAACCAGCCCATCTTCCTCTCTTCTTGCCCACCCAAAGCCTTGTCTCCCCAGCCAACTGCAAGACTCCACACCAAAGATCTAGGGCAGGGCGGGGGGTGGGGGTGGTCTCCTCTCCCCGGTCACAGCTTAAGCCCAGCCCTCCGGAGCCCAGCTCTGCTGGCAATTGTTAACATGAACACTTCTGGAGAGCCTCTTTCAAAAACTTGACTCAGGTTTCTAGTAGAAAAAAATCCAGCTGGGGAATTCCATCTACAGTGGATCACCTATCACTGGATCAACTACAGTTTTACTATAAAAATGATTAATTGTTTTACCCCTGAACAGGCTGCAGTGCGCTCTGTGGAAGGGTGGGGAAGTGGGGCACAAGGTGACCCCACAGTGTTGACGACTGCACGGCTGGCCTATTTCATGTGGGGGATGGAGTACGGGTTTGGAGGGCAACCAGGAGTGGGGTTAGACAAGCTTTGGGATTTTCAGTTAGCAACCACGCTGAGTGCCAGGCACTGTGCTTGGCAACAGACCTTTCCAGAGAACGCTTTTACCCTCAGCTACAGGTAGAGGGGGTTCCAGCCAAAGCAGTAATTATAGTGGTTACTGCATTTTATCTTTAGGCACTTTACTGTCATTATCTCTTTAGCACTCACAGCCCCTACTGAGATAACAATCGCTCACAGCTACCTGCTGAGAAAATGTGGGGAAACTGAGGTAGAAGCTGGTGTGCCAGCTTCTCATTAAGGGGAGGGCGGTGGGAGTGGCTGGGCAAGCTCTCGGGAGGGGCTGACCCCCATGCAGGTGTCCCCAGCCCTGGGAGCCCCCATGTGGCAGAGGCTCAATGCTTGCGGACTGAGCCCGTGGACCTACCATGTCAGAGAGGCTCTGGGCACCAGGCCGGGGAGGCTAGGGCAGTGCAAGGAGTGCAGGCTTCGGGGTAAACAGACCTGAGTTCCAAATTTCCACCCTATCTCTTGCCATCTGGGTGAGCCTGCATTAAGTCACTTATTTCTTTTGACTTCAGACGTTCACACTCAAGAAGGAGGTAGTGTGACTTTCTTCATGGAACTGTTCAGGTCATTAGCGGGAATACGTGTAATACTAGCACAGTGCCAGTCACGGTAGGTGTTCAATAAATGCGATTACGATGCTGATTACAGCCATGTCCAACATAGATCCCTGACTCTCTGAGAGGCCAGGTGGCAGCAGCCAGGACAGCAAGACGTGTCTCCCCCTTTGCCCTGTCCCAGGGCCGTGAAGTCACTTGGCCAGTGTGGATTGCATGCCAGGACCCAGCGGGCGAGTCTCAGAACGGCTGGGGTCGGGGGAGGGGAGCACCCTCCCTGCTGTGGGGGTGCCGCACGGCACGCTCGTGGCTCGGCGTTGGTGCAGCAGCCCCGTGGTTAGCAGGAAGCAGACACAGCCTGATGGTGACAAAAGACAGCTCTCCTCAAACGACCAGCCCAAAAGTCACCTAATCACTTAAACTGAGGTCCAGCAAAAGGCGGGGCTCCCCGTCATCATCCCACGTGCCTCCTGTTCTCTCTTCTTCTCTCTGGTAAGATGCCTCATGTGTTAATTTCATTCGTACAAACCTCTTTGTTACACTGTACCCGGCAAGATGTGCCTCCAGCCGCCCTTCCTATGAAGGAGGACCATGAATCTGCTCCGGGGAAGGCAGTTCGAAAGGCCTGGATCAGACCAGCGTTCTTCTGTGACTGGCGCTCTCTCCCCAAGTTCCCCCAGTTTGTCTTTCTGTTCCCACAGCTAGGGTGGCCAGATCTGTCCGCAATATACGAGCAAGACGTGTCTGACCGAGAGCGTGTGGGCAGGCAGGAGGGCAGAGGGCATGCAGGAGCAGTCAGGCTGGGGTGTCAGGGGAGGAAAGTAGAACCCAGAGCTCTCTTTGGGGAGCATCTCGACCACCATCCACTTCTAGCAGCTTCCTTGATAACCCTTCTCTCTCTGCCCCTGTGTGAGTTGGGGTTGCCTTCTTGGCACTTCTGTATGGAAATTGCTTGTTTACTCGTGCGTCTCGCCAACTAGGCTGAGAAGCCCCTAGAGAAGGACCCAGTGTATGGCCTAATGCTTACTACACAGGAGGTTCTTAAGAAATGTCTATGGATGAGTAGGGAGGGCTCACTACCTCACAGGCTGGACGGTATCACTTCCGGGCTCTTCATTCGTCTATACTCTGTGGACCTTTATGAAGCGTGAGAGGTGGGTTGAGATCCATCACAAAGGCCAGAACATGGACATTGTTGTCACGGGGTTTCCCGGCCATGGGGAGACTTTCGGTCCATAACGAACTGTCACAGGGAGCAGATGGCTAAGCGTTGTGTCGTGGGGGTCTCGGGCTGGGAGAGCACAGAGGATGGAGGCACAAGGTCCGGCTTGAGGAGTGGAGGAAGAGGTCAGGGACCAGGCCTTGAAGGATGGGCAGGTTTTCAAAAAGGTGAAGAAGGACAGGGAGAGTCATTCAGGAAGAAGGAACAGCGTGATGACAAGCGTGGAGCTGGGTCAATTTTGATTCCAAAGCAAAGGTTCGAGGCAAGCTCAGGACCAGTCAGCCAGGAGCGTGGAAGCAGGCTTTCCTAATGACATACTTGACAGCGTGCACCTCCATTTCTCGATTTCCCAGCTAACTAGGTTAGGAACACCAGGCAGCCACAAGGAGCTCTCTGGAGCCATTGGGACCCGAGATGAGGTCGGAAGAGAGTGAGGAGAAAAACCAGCCTCACTCTGTGGGGCCTGCTGCCTCCTTCAGACACCCAGAGATGTCCTAGAGCAATGGGCTTTGGAAGCTGGGCTTCTAAGAGGAGTCAGGGAGAGACAGAAGGATGTAGTTCCACAAGCACATCTGGAAAGTTGCCGTGTGTTACACATGCCAGGAAAGCAGCTAACCGGTAGCTGGGGTTTGGACCATACACCTTGCACATCAGGACTCAAAGAAACTATAGAAGTCAAGCAGCCCTCCTGCGACACACTACGTTAAAAGAAACCACAGAGGCTAATGCAATCTTGCCAGCCAGCATCATGAGGAAAGAAATCAGTGCCACAATTGTGGCTTAATTTCAAAGCAATGTCCCGTACTTAGAAGACCAAAATGGTTAATGCTAGCATCAAGCCATTGTTGCTTCTGCTCGGGTGACCGTTAGCTATGTCATTCTCTCTCTTAGATGCATAGGAAGTTCTATCCGCCTGCTTCAAATTCACCCCCTTGCCAGTTTCTTATTTCTGTCTGGGAGTTCTGTTTACCTTCACAAACCAGACTCGCTCAGGTATGCTATCTTTGGGCCATCCCTGCAAGTTTTCTCCTCCCTGTTGTATTTTCTTGTTTTTGATCTTTTAGGGCACACAACCTGTCAACCCCACTCTAGTTTCTCTGCTTTTGTCTTTGCTTTTTGGTGGTTTGTGCCAATCACATTTACAAAATTATATTCTGAATGCTATAAACAGAGGATATAGGCTTGGTCTAGCCTGTATCTTCCATTGATTGTTCATCCAAGTGTTGACACCCTTTCCCTGTGCTCATTAGAATAGTTTGTTCAGGAAGGTTCATACAATTGTAGGGAGTCTTGGTAATTGCAGAAAATAGAAGACTCACAGAGGCTCCAGATGGTCTAAGAAATTCGGAACGCCCTGATTTCTTCAGCACAGCCTACTACACATCAGAGAAGCTCTGCCCCTACCACCCCAATCTTCCCCTCTGCCTGCTGCCCTCTCTCAGAAGGGCTCCAATCAGCTGCTAAACCAGCTACTCCTCCTGCTCTGTCCTTCCACCCCTGATACTCCCCCCATGATGTCACCCCTGACGTAGTGGGTGTTTGGCAGAGAGGCCCCCCCAGTGTCTTTCCAGACTCCACGCCTCCCCCCAGCCCCTTTCCGATGGGAGTTAACTCCATCCGGGGCAGATAACCAGGGCAGCCTCCTCCCGCAGGGCCTGTCTGGCATCCCACACATGGAGGAAATCTCGGTCCACGTTTCTGCCCAGAGGCCGGCTGGCTGCTGCTGGTCAAAGAAGAAAACAGTTCAAAGAATTAACTACGAAACAGATTGCCACTGAGGGTTAAGCAGGACTCTCAGGCTGAGCAGTCAGGCCTCTGGGTGGAGGGGTGACCACGTGTCCCTCCTCACCCTAGTGAGGTCTGGCGTCTGAGGCATGCCTCCCTGTGGGCTTGTCAAAAATGTCGTTTCCCCCGGTCCCGAACTTGTCAACAGCGAACGCATCCCTTCAAGGCCAGAGCGCTGGTGTGGAGGAAAGGCCCCTGCGGGTGGACGTGGAGGTGGGACACGGGCTGGCAGGGCCCAGGAGGTGGGAGAGAGAGAGCTGTGGGCAAAGAGGCACAGGGCGGGGAGAGGGGACTGGCGGGAAGAGGGGCGGGAGGAGCGAGGGAGGGAGAGGGGACCGTAGACATAGAGGGGAGGGGAGAGAGAGAGAGAGAAATAAAGTCGGAGGAAAGAAAGGTCCAGCAGGGGGAGGAATGGGGAGACGTGTGTGGCACAGCGGCTACCTTAATCTCTTTAAATTTTTCCTCATTGATCAGGGGTTTGCAGCCAAATCCCGGGCTGTGGGAAGACATCTGCTTGATGGGCTCTGCTGTCAGAGGCAGGGCGGCCTCTCTCTGGGTGCCGCTGGCCCTGCAGTGGGAAGCAGGGTGAGGAGAAGGCCTCGGAGCCCTTCTCCTGCCTCCAGGCCTGACCCAAATCCCCTTCGTCGGCGAGGCCTTCCTGCTGTCCCCGAGATACAATGTTCCTCCGACGCCCCACCTGCTCGCCGCGCACCTCTTTCACTCACTACCCGTTACACCAAAATGTGGCAGCTCAGAACCGGCGCTGCTTTGTCGCTGCTCACGAGTCCCGCGCTCCGGAATTCAGACCGGGAGGCCGGGATGGCTCGTCTCTGTCCCACGTGATGTCCGCTGGGGCTGAAGCCCGAGGTGCTTCTTCCCCTGGCGCCTCCGGGACGACGGCCTCGCCGGGTCACAGGTGGGCACGGCCGTCCCTGCGGCGGCTGCTTCCCGGTCCTCCACGAAGCCTGGCGGCGGCGGGCACCAACTCAGGGAGCACCGGTGGGAGGAGTGACCCTGCCACTAAGGAATGGGAGGAGAGCCCCCCGGCTGTTCTAGGTTCCACCCACATCCAGGGACTCTGAGTGCTGTGAAAACGTCCACGCACAGCCTGACTCGGAGGTGTCCCTGGCATGAAGGGAAATGGCTCGGGGTCTTGCGGACGAGCCACGGGCTGGGTGACATGGATGCGATCCTGAGAGCACACCCCTCCCATCCGGGCTCTCAGGCCTCTGGAGCCTCCTCCCCTTTCCCCTCCCCTGAGGCTGCTGCTTCTGGAAGGCTCCGGCCGATTCAGCCAAGGAGGGAGTGTCCCCCCCCCCCATTATCCCCACAGACACTGAAGAGCTGGAAAGGGGAAAGTACTTGCTCAAGGTCACATGACCCGCCGTGACCTTCAGCCTCCTGCTAGTTCAACGTCCTCACTCTAAAGATGTGGAAACCGAGTCCAAAGAGGAGACAAGCCTGGTCCAGTCTCTCAGGTTGTTAGAGAAACCAGGTGTCCTGCACACAGCATCCTCTTTCAATAGGAAGGGATCCCAGATCCCCCTCCGATATTAAATTCAGGAAAACTCTGTGCAAGAAAAATTAAATTATAGTGAAAAAAAAAACCTACCAAAAGATCCTGTGTATAAGTCCAGCTTATTTTTGTCTATCCAAACCCCCATCGGCCGTCTCATTACCCAGTGGTCTGAACCTCTGCTGTGTGGCCTCTGGGTCTTTTCTGAGAAACAGAATCCCTTCCCCACAAGCATGTCCGCTTGACGATAGGTCAGCTCCTTCTGCCCTTACATGACTGCCGTGAGAGAAGCAGGTTAGGGACCACGCCACATGATGGACAGGGAGAGGGAAGAAGCAGGGCTTGACATTCGGAAGCCTCCTGATCTCAACAGGCTTCCTTGGAGGGACCAGCCTGGGGATGGGGAGGGAGGGGTTTATGAGTGGACATGAGTGAGTGGGAATGCAGTGGGGCGTATGGGGCAGTCTGCCTGGGCACCTGACTGGACGAGGGTCTCATCCTGGTTTCCCTGTCCTCGCTGACACACGGGGTCTCTAAAGCATTTATCCCTGGTGGATTCACTCATCCTTGGCAGAGCCCTTGGTCTTACCCACCACCCACAGAGAGCTGGGGAGGATCTTGCAGTGGGGTGCTGACCCGTTCTTCTGTCCCAGCTCCTAGTTCCTTCCATCCATCTGGCTGAGTCACAGCCCCAGGCTTCAGAGGGAAGCCACATTCCTTGGCCAGTCTGACCCTCCCAGTAGGAGTGGTTGACCTCAGGTTCTAACCAGCTCTGCCCCACTGAGGCCAGAACCAGGGAATTGGTCTTCTGATGGGCTGGGACCTCTGCGGGCAGTGCTTGGCATCTTTGGAAGTAGAATGGGGGGAGGGAAGAGGCAGAGATGCCTTCCACCCCTCCTCCCTTTTCTCCCCCTCTCCCAACATGGCTCAGGTTGAGAATCCCTCACTGACCATTCCCAGCTTCCTCTGGTGGTGCTGAGCCCAGAAGCGCGTGGAAAAACTTCCTGAAAGCAGGCAGCACAGCATCTCATGCATGGTTAGTGCTTTAGACTCGCTGGGTTTCTTGCCTCTCCCTCCAGTCTGGGCTGTTTCCTACAATGGTCTCCGAGGACTGGCAGGAGAGTGAGGGAGAAATTCTGTCTCCTCACATCGATTTTGGAGAAAAGAGACTTCCTCTATTCGTGAGCTTCTGCTTTCAAGGAATCAATGGAAATGTGTTTAGCAGAAAGTCGCCCTGATCTAAACAGGGTTTGAATGAAGTAAACCAGTGGAGGAGTAGGTAAAGGAAGGGCATAGGCTCCGAAAAAGTTCCAGACACTGACACCCGTTGAGAAGGTTATGTTGATTTGGCAGAAGTTTCCACAAATTCCTCAGCACCTCCCACATGAATGCCCGCACCTGGCCAAGGGTTTGCAGAGCCCGATTCAGCAGGTGCGTCCCCGGTGGGGTGGACGGGGATGGGGCTTTACTTTGTCCTCAGCACTGGTTCCCCCGGACTCCCCACATTCCACACGGAGCACACAGAGCAGCCTTACCGAGCTGGTTTCCCTACCGAGAACCTTCGATCCCAGCCCTCCATCCCTTCCTATGCTCACGGACGAGGGAGGAGTGAAGGGCTTCTGGTGAACCTGCTTACGTGCTCTGTGCCTCGGTTCTCCTCCGGGGCAGGGCAGAGGGGAGCAGCATCTCCCTGCTGCACTGCGCTGGCCCCGACCCCATGACAGCTGAGACCCTGGGCCCGGAGGGGCAGAGGCAAGCTGTCGGGAGCTGAGTCCCTCCACCTGAGGGGCTCTTCACCTGATTGTTTTGGGGGGCAAGAGTGTAGCAGCCTTGGCTCCAGACCTGGGGGAGCAGGGGCATCGGCTGGGAGCCAGAGCCCAGGAGCTGGGACCTCTGAGCCCTGGGGGCTTGTGGCCCAGTCACTGAGTGTCCACAGTCTGCATGGTGCTGGGGCGGCTCAGGGGAGGCCATTGCTTTACTGTTGCTTTTGCTTCCCTCCAACCCTTCATTAACCTGGGATCTCAATGAGGACCTCAGAATGTCCATCTGGGGAAGAACATTCCAGCTCTTTGCTTTNAATTCCAGCCCTTTGCTTCTGAGAACCAGCTACCCCTAATGGACAGTCTCGTCCCCCCTAATCCCTCCACCCCTTCCACCTGCATCCTTTCTTCTTCCTTCCTTGAACCTTCTCACCTTCTGGGTCCCACTCTTTCCCTCCTTCCTCACATGTTCTCTCTCTGTGTCTCGTCCTCCCCTCAGCACGCACAGCCTCCTACAACANTTCTCTCTCTGTGTCTCGTCCTCCCCTCAGCACGCACAGTCTCCTACAACAAACACACAACCACACATGTATTCTCACCCACAATCCTATTAATACATAACTTCTTCACATCCGTTTACACACACCCACAGGCACGCGCTATGCACACATTCCAAGTTCACGTGAATCCAGCCACATACCCCTCACTTGCAGACGCCTCCCGCTCGCGGAGTCCTCATCTCCTTGCCTCTGCCGGCTCCAGCCTAAGGCTGACATGACCAACAGCTCTGCTCTGATGAGCTGTCACAGTATGGGAACGAGGCGCATCTCCACCAGTGATCCTGACACCCCCAGCCCGGGCTAATTGGGACAGGAAGGAGGGCAGGCGGCGGAGTGAGTCAGTGCCGAGCCCGTTCAGGTATATGCCTGAGCAGAGCACTGCAATGAATGCAGGATCCCAGCCAGTGGCTCACATTTCAGGACTTACCTCTAACCAGGAGCTGGGCGCTCGGGTGCCTGAGTTAATGGAGCTAGGAGACCTTTACTGAGATCACTGGTTTAGACCCAGCTTCAGCCAGCAGAAACTGAAAAATATTTTTATCTGACAGCTAATGGCCACCACTAGCTGGCACAGGGTCTCCTGCCTGTCCCACATGCAGGCAAGGTCATTGCTGGTGTGTGTGGTACGTGAGCGTTGGGGTAGGGTGGGCATAGAGCTTGGCAAGCTGCAGGAGGCCTGGGACAATTTAGACAAAGACACACACACACACACACACCCTAACCCTCCTCCTCCCTTCCCCCTGCAAGGACAGATTTTTAAAAACATGCCCTGTCTAGGCAGGTGGACTGATGGCTGCATGCTTTAGGGTGATTCTCTCTCCCCTGGGAGGTCACCATCCTGCACAGGGCACATGGCTTAGTGAACAGAGCACTGGCTGGATTCCAACACCCTTGATCCTTGCAGCTTGAACAAAAATTTCACCCTCCCCCCATGGCAGCCGTGAGCAGGCATCCCGTACCATCTCCCCAGCCAGCTCTAGTGAGCTTCCTCACTGTGCTTTCTAATGACAGCTCAGAACCAAAGGGTGACAAATGTCTCCAAGGCCTCCCCGTCCCTTTGCCCCCATTGGTGAGGGCCCTGGTGAGGTGGAATACCTGAGCTGCCCCCACTCGGTGAGTGACTGGAGCAATTCACTCATGTAGGGCCACAGCCGACCCTTCGCTGACAGCAGTGAGAGAAGCAGCGATAATACTCATTATAATAGTTAAATTGCAAATAATTCTTCACAGTTTCCAAAGCACGTGTGCACGCATGTCTCATCCTCCTTGAGATGAACTGTGATAATGAGGGTTTCCTCCACTCATCGGCTCATTCCATTTTGAGGGCAGCCCAACGTGGAGGCGAGAGAAAGGAGTTAAGAATCAGGTCAATCTGAACTGAATCCCAGCTCTTGTCTAGTACTGTGTGAGTGACAGTTTTATAGCCCCTCTGAGCCCCAGTTTATTTGCAAAATGGGAAAATATACCTGCCTTAGAGGCTTTTTGGGAAAATTAAAGGAAATATATATATTTTTTGTCCTGGGGTTGGACATACGGTGGGTTAATAAAAATTATGAAGCCCAAATAAAGAATTAATTTCCTGGAAGGAGCAGAGATATAATAGGGCAGGTCTAGAAGATAGCGCATTGTGCTTCTGACCTATCTCATAGGATATTTGTGGCACACATATTGCATATCAGGTACTATGCCGCGCATGGACTGTAGCAGTAGGCAAGCCACCACCCTATGCCACAGGGTCTTAGAATTGATAATCCCAATACACCCTAATCCCAAGTCAGTTGTCAGCATCAACACAGAGACAGAGGAGAGATCATATCCCCTCAGCAGAAGAAGAAATAGTCTATTGGAAATAGTGGGAGAGACTTGTTGAGATCAATCTTCAAAGGGTCAACAGATGGAGGCTGGATGAGAGGAAAGAGGTAGCAATCCTAGAAGAGGCAAGAACTTTGACAGAGGCACTGAATGTGGAGGAGGGAAATAGTCCACTTTTTTTGAGACCTTGCGATACATAGAGGATGTCATGGTCCTCACTGCAGTGACTGGAAACTTGTGGTCCCCATAAAGAGACTGGATAGGAGACAGCTTAGTGAGCCCTCAAGTCAGCATCAGAGTGCAGCATTCTGGACTAGTTTATACAGGCCACTTAATCCCTTTCTCTCCAAGATAGAGTAGGTTCACTTTTTCTGCATTCATGCATTCTTTATATTATCCATGGCAAATCCACTCAGAGAGGCTTTCCAAACAGCTAGGACTTTCTGTAGCTAAAATCAGCATCTGCTCTTAAAGAATCTCATTTTAAAACATCTCTTACATGTGTACACCAAAGGGGAGTTGGGGGCCTCAGGGCCGTGGAAGGCAATAAGGAAGGAGGATTTGGGGGAATTCACAGATATGCTCTAAAATAGTTAGGGAAGGAGCAAAAAGAGCATCTAGGTGTGTTGGGGCATGAAACCATTGTGCCTTCAGACAAGACTCAAGTCTCTTGAGGTGGCGAAGAGTCATACCCCTGCAGTGGTACTTCCCTTACTGGAGGAAAGAGAAAAATATTCTCTTGTAGAGAAAAATATTCTCAAGGACTCTAATGTCAAATTACTTTTATTACGATGGTACTTAAATTTCAATTTACGTAAACATCAAACTAAATACACGTTCTCGACCCTTGGAAATCTTACATTAAGGGTAAAATCAAAATAAATGTATAAATTAAATGTAAAAATTTTAAAAACTCACCTTCAAATGAATCACATCAGTTTCATATGATCTGCTGTTGTTTTGCTCAGAACAAATGTCTGTTTACAAAGTGAGTATCAGGTCTGACTACTGAGTAACGCTGCTGATCCTTTTGACTTTAAGGTATCTGTACACATTATAAAATATCCCAATGATTCCACCGCTTGTCTTTTTTCTCCTGTAAACCCAAGATACAGAAGGCTGAATCAATTGCATTATTGAAATCATGGCAAGCTATCATAATTTGTCAGGACGAGGCCCCTTTCTCGAACTGTTCCATTTTATTCTTCTCTTTCAATCCTTGGCTTCCCTGGGCTCCTCCCATCACCCTGAGCCCCCATGTGAGGGTGTGTGATATGTGTCCCTGGACATCTGGGGTTTTTTTGTTTGTAGAATGTACAGTATTGTCTTGTGGTTTGGTTTTAATTTATGTAAATGATGTTGAGCAATATATTTCATCCTGCTTCTTACCTTTGTCATTGCCATGTTTTTATGAACGACGCACGTCGCCAAGCGGATGTCTAAATATTGCGTCTAACTGCAGAGTGTCTCTCCGTGCATTGGCTGGGTTTTCGTCGGCTCCTTTCCCAGGCTGAACACACCTAGACTGCCTCCCATTTCCAGCTGCTGCAAATAAAACTGAGCAAAGCTCGTCATCCATTCGTGTCAAAGTTTCTCTAGAGCGTGTCTTTGGGCATGGGACGGCTGGTTATAAAATACCCGTACGTAGATCGCTTTAGTAAGATTGTTCTCCAGAGTCGGTATGCCAGTTCCAACAAGACTACACTGGTTTCCTCTTCTCACTCTCTCACCAAGCCCTGATAGGGTCTGGCTTTAACGTGTTTGCCGCTTGGAGAGGTGTAATGTATTTTATTTTATTTTATTAATTTGTTGGAGACAGAAAAAGAGAGGGGGGGGAAGTGAGGGAGAAGCAGGCTCCTCGCTGAGCAGGGAGCCTGATGTGGGACTCGATTCCAGGATCCTGGGATCATGACCTGAACTGAAGGCAGATGCTTACCTGACTGAGTCATGCAGGTGCCCCTATACGTTGTTCTAATTCGCATTTTTTTTCCAATTAGTAAGTAAGTTGACCATCTCTTCAAGTATTTGTTAGCCGGTTTGTTTTTCTCTGCTTTGAATTTTCTACCCATAAGTTTTGCTCACTTTTCTATTAGGTTTCCTTCTTTGTGGATTTGTAGAATCATTTTATATCATAGATATCAATTTCTAAATGTTTTTTTAATACGTTGAGACACCACCTCCAAGTGTGTGACCTATCTACTAACTTGGTGAGTTTTGTCTACGTGGTCGCCATTGAATAGAAATCTTTCATTTTATGGTAGTTAAAGCTATTAATTTTTACTTTGTTGTTTGTACTTTTAAAATCTTATTTTTAAAAAAATGTGCTCCCAACTCAAAGTGGCAATTATATTCTCATGTTTTTTAATCTATTAGCTTAAAGGTATGAGGTTTTCTCTGGGTTTTTAGAATATGGCTTTATCAGGTTAAGAAAGTTCTATTCTTCGTTTTTGAAAGTTATTTCTAGACAGGTTTGTACTTCGTTAAAATACCTTTTCCGAATATAGTGAAACAATAATATAATCACTATATGAATAGAGTGTGTAGAATAAATTTCCTGGCATTGATCTTATTTGACTGTAATCTTTTAATTGTTTCAATTCACTATTATTTCAGTGAGTTAATACTTTATCTAGAATTTTTGTTTCCATGAGTAGAAGTGAGATGAACCTGTGAATTTTGTTCTTGCCCTATCCATAACCAGTTCTAGGCTTATGGGATTAGAAATAAGATGAGGGGGAGTTAGTAATGAGATGAAGGAGGAGTTAGCAATGAGGTAGGAGAGGGGTTAGTCATGAGGCAGAGAAGGGACTGTAATGAGATGGGGGAGGTGTTGGTAATGAGGTAGGGGAAGGTCAGTAGTGAGGTGGGAGGGTTAGTAACGAGATGGGAGAGGGGAAGTAACGAGATGGGGGAGGAGAAGTAGTGAGGTGGGGGAGGGTAGTTGCTGTGCTGTCCCGATGTTAGTTTCTTATTAGGCTCTGTCCATTAATCCAGCCCAACTTGTTGCCAAGGTTATTGTAAACAGTAATACAAACACAGATGCTGCAGTCCCATCAAAGTACTCCCCTATGAGGGGGCCAACTCAATAATCCAGATTTTATGGTTTCCTCAATTAGCATGTGTTAAGATTATAAAAAATTCATATTAAAAATAAATAGGGCAAAGCATAGAAGTGAGCAGAAGTCCTTCAGAATAGTGCTTCTCAAACTAAGATCAACAGATTCCTAGGGACTTTTAAAATTTTGTGCTATCATTTTGACATTAATCTTAATTTTTTCTTCTTTTCCTTGTGGTTGAGGTCTAGCTGACACACAATGTAATATCAGTTTTGGGTGTACAACATGGTGATTTGACAACTCTCTATGTCATGCTGTGTCCCCCACAAGAGTAGCTACCATCTGTCACCATACAATGCTATTACTGACTCTATTTTTCATTTCGATGCCAATCTTTAAGAAGTAGTTAATAGAAACATAATCTGGATTAAGCTGATCTGAAGGCAGAGCGTGAGAAAGAGCTGGGGTAGCAGAAACAGCAAGGAAAAAGCACTGAGATGGAGAGGTGATGGGCGCACTCAAGGGAAAGCTAGAGGGAAGGGAGGGTGCCAGGGGGTAGGTGGGACCTCACCGGGGGGAGACTGGCTTTGTCCTGGGGTGACCAGGAACCATGGGAGGGCATCCGGCAGGGAGGAACATGGCCCAAGCATGCTTTATCATCCCTCGGTGATGGGATGGGCTGTTGGTCATGGGCTAAGAGTAGCCACTTCTGCATTGCTCCAGGCAGGAGGTGAGGAAGAGAAAGGTGACAAGGTGTCAGGCAGAGCTGGCAAGGATGGCCACACATGGGACTTGCACTGGCCATGAAGGAAGGGGAGAGAGCAAGGATGAACGTGAGGTTTTTGGCCGAGTGACTGGGAAGATGGTGACATGTCTACTGAGATGAGAAGCCCAAGGCTGGCTCAGGTTCCACAGGTGGGCAGAGGAGCCCTCCTAGGGGCAAAAAGGAGGATGTGGCTTTAAGGAAGGAGAAGATTGCTTTGCTGTGGCCCAAGACTGACTTCACTGGCACCACAAAGAGAAGGGCCACTGGGCGGGGAGAGTTGAACAGGTAAATGGGAGAAGGAGCAGCTGATGGGGGAGAGGGAGACAGGACTGAGGAGTGAGCTGTCAAAGACAGGAGCGCCTCCTTCTCGGAGATGGAGAAAGATAGGGGGAAAATTTGCAATGGCGGGAACTGAAATTGGGCCATCTCTGTCTTCTGAGGTTGCCAAGCCATCTGCTGCCATGCGATGGTGGAGTCAGGGGCTGGTGTGTGGGCGAGAGGGTCCCTTTGGGTTGTGGGAAACTGACTGCCCCGAGTCTGTTCCTATGACTGACTCACATCCTGCCTCGCTGGTATCACTCTTTGCCCAGCAAAGCACCTAGTTTCTTTAACAAGAGGGGCCCTAAATTCATTAAACATCTATTGAGGGCTTGCTATAGACAAAAAATTGGGAAGTCGGAAGGTACAAATGTAGCCAAGTCACTGTTCCAGAAGCTGACTACTCACACCAGCTGCACTGCACACAGTTGGGGAGGGGGTCTGCCAGGGACAGAAGTGGAAAAGTTGGAAAACCAGGGGTTCTGCCTTGGAAAAGTTCCAGCTTATTGGCATAGAAGAAAAAGACTGATGTGGATAACACTTTCTCTTGGGGGCTACCCCGGGGCTCCTCATTCCTGATCTCCGCATTTGGGATCACAGAACTTCCGGGTAAGGAAGGTCTCACAGTCAAGAACACCTGAGCACGGGAAGACTCCTGTCTACTTAGGACCTGAGGCTTTCCAAAGCACAGTCAGGTCTGCTTTAGGACCATTTTCATTATTGTTATCATCATAATTGGCATTCAATACATTGCCTGTTATCTCCTTCTGGTGTTTAGCAGCTTGGAAATGTTCTGCCTGTGATTTTCCTTTTTTCATCTAGGCAAAACCATTTACTCCAACATCTCCCTCTTCCTTTGCTTCTTTCTCCTAAAAGAGAGCTCTAGACCATGAACTTTTTTTTTAAACACAAAATAGTGACAAGCATATTTTCGAATATTATAACAAAAAAAGGCATTATGTGACTGAAAGAAAGGCTCTTACGGAATTAGATAAAAACCTACATTCCTAAATTTTAAATCTGTCTCTCTCCCAAGGAAATACACTTGAGCGATTATTTTTATGTGTGTGGTGAACAATTCCACTTGTTCGTAGGTTAGGAAGAGCTTTAAAGGAAACACAATGCTTCCTTTTTTGCATATGCCAAACATTTTCACCCAGGGCAAAATCAGTTGCTATTTTAAACAAATTGATTTTTCTGGAGGATGTTGTAAAAATATTATAGCAGGCAGAGCCAGCCTGGGGCAAAACAGGGTGAACTGAGCAAAGCTTATCTTTGGTGATTTCCTGACTCCTCTTCCCTGATCAGGGGCTGACCTCCACTGGCACCCATGCCATCCTGCCTGCTGAGGGCTTGGATCTGCCGTGCAGAGAGCAGGGAGTTGGGGAAGTTGGCGTCGTGTCTGGCTCAGACACTAGTCATATGTGCAGCCTTCAGCTAGTCCCTTCCCCTCTTTGGGACATAAATGGAGGGTATTAAATCCTGAAGGATTAAAAACTCAGAAGACCCCAGGAAAAAGCAGGTCATGTAAATGAGTGAAACAGGCCTGGCAGCAGACAAGAGGGAGTGGTGGGGACTGGAACTAAGTGGGTAAAACCTGCTGTGACTAAAGGGTGGAGACTATTTTGTTCCAGCTGATCACTCCTATAGGTAGTGTGAGCGTGGTGTTGCCAGAACTTCCAGTAAGTGGGTAAAACCTGCTGTGACTAAAGGGTGGAGACTATTTTGTTCCAGCTGATCACTCCCATAGGTAGTGTGAGCGTGGTGTTGCCAAAACTTCCAGTTTTTTTTTAAAGATTTTATTTATTTATTTGACACAGAGAGAGAGATCACAAGTAGGCAGAGAGGCAGGCAGAGAGACAGGGAGAGGAGGAAGCAGGCTCCCTGCTGAGCAGAGAGCCCGATGCGGGCCTCGATCCCAGGATGCTGAGATCATGACCTGAGCCGAAAGCAGAGGCTTTGACCCACTGAGCCACCCAGGCGCCCCAGAACTTCCAGTTTTTAAAGAAAACTAAAACATGTGAGTTTTATGTGAAAGTTTCATTTTTAAAACCACTCTTTCAGCCACACAAACCTATCTGCAGGCGGAATTTGACCTGTAAGGTAGTAAGCTTGTGATCCCTGGGCCAGGAGATATCTCTCTATGTATCTGGATTTATCAGTGTTTGGTCAAAGATTAAGGTTCTACTGTCTCTCCTGTTTATTGCAATCACAACCTCTTAAACATGAGAAGCCCGAAGAGTGAGTCTCTAATGATTGAGCCAGAGGCTTTGTAATGCGTGCTTGTGCTTGGAAAAGTTACGTGGAACAAGAATTTTACCCGGTTCTGCACCTGTTCCCCCAGCGCACTATGCCGTCTTGGCAGCTTGGAGCTCTGCCTACACGTAACGCCAGCACTATTTATGTGATTTCTTTTTCATTAAAAGTGACCCAGTCAAAACCCACATGCAAAGTTGGCCGTCTGTCTCAAGTAGCATTTTGCCAGGGAAACTACCTGAGTCAGATGGGAGCCCCTTTGGTGGCTGTGGGGTCAAAAAGAGACCTGAGTTACCAGGCAGGAGGGAGAAACTTCGGGTGAGCCTTAGATCTTGTACTTGTGCTCAACTAGAACATCTTTATTTTACCTCACTGCCCCAAACACGTTCACCATGTAATATACTACCAAAATTCACTTTCTTGCCTTGGCATCCAGGAATTAGGAAAAATTTGACCCCATCCAAAGCCCTTCTTGTGGCCTCTAGTCCGGGCAAGAAGAATGGTCAGGCTTCTTAACTTTCATAACAAAATGATCATCTTTGTCGTGTGCTAGATCTTTCATATCTAAAGCATACAGTTCTCTCTTCATTCAACATTCTAGCATTTGCCAGGATTCAGCAGTAAAGCAATTGCTTTTTAGTTCCAGACAAAAGCTTAGCTGGAATAACTAATAAATTTTCAGTTAGACCAACGTATATGCCACTCATTTATTGCTTACTGTTTATTAAGTTCTCTCCCTGACTCTTGTTGGGTTGTTCAGAATGCTATATTCCTGGACCACATGAACTTCATTCCCTGCAGAAATATCTTCACTGACTCGTGCTGGTTATCATGCCCGTGACTTTTATGGAAGGCCATTTTAAGAATCAGCCAAATGAAGAACATTTCTACATTTTCTCTAAAAACTGTTGTGGAAGACATGTCCATTATGTTGTTCAATGTTCCTGATACAATGATCCACATTATAAATTCCTCTTAGAATTTAATACCAGGAAAATGTTTGCTTCTCTTCGCTCCAGAGAACGTTTCCTCTTACAGGATCATGAAGATTCTAGACCTCATAATGCTCCCTTTCCATTTTTGCCTTGGCTGCTGGGAATCTTAAAAGCCTGTCTTTGTGCTGGTGGCAGCAACCATGTGTTTCCAAATTGGGAGCACAATTATCTTTCTGTTTCATTTTCTTGGTATTGACCTGTTTTTAATTGCCTTCTGCATATATGTGTTTTATTATATGTTAATTAAAATAGTTTTAAAAATAAGCAGTACATAAATTGTACATAAATTTCATGCTCATTTAAAAACACATACCATTTTATTATTGTTTTCAAATTACTTCATTTGTACCTCTTTAACCTTCCAGCTGGAATTGTAATTTTTGAAAAACTGTTCAATTGTACTTAACACAGAGTTTTACACCCATTTAGCACTCAATAAATACTTGCTAATTTTTTCACTTCACCATTGACTAATAGCTCATTCTTAAGACACTGAAAGAAGCAGAAGAGCATAAATCATATAAAGAATAGAAGTTTATTCATAAATATAAAGTGAGCAAATAGGTTTCACATACTCTCTCCCTCCTCTGTAAATGAGTAGGGTATCTGACACAGAAAGGAGAAGTGTAACCTACTCAGTGATTCCTGGATTTCAGTAAAAAATCCTAATGTGCAAGGACACTTGAACACCAGAGAATGGCTTCTACTTGTCCAAAGAGTTCCTGTATTTGGCAAGCATGCACTGAGTACTTACCATGTGCCTGGCTCTGTGACAGGTAGGGGAAGACAGAGATGATGGAGAGTGGTCTAGTTTCGGAGGTTATATGGCAATGCAGACACATCTCAGGGCCACAGTTCACAAGATGGCTCTAGGACATTGCCATTAGGGTCATCTTTCTGTTGGAACCGCCCAGCTTTACGGAACAGGGTGAGGGGTGCAGAGGAACCATAACAATGGCCACTGGTCCACATAATATATATTCTCACACAGTCTGTCCTCCTTCATCTTCCAGCTGTTGGACCAATAAGTCCACCACCACCATGTTCTTGACCCTTCTGCCCACAGCCATGATCTGGCTGGACTGAGGTGTGATATAGCTCACACCGGAACAAGACAATGCGTGTTTGCTTGCATTTGAGGTTTATGATGAGGTGACCCTGTTTGGGTCTGCAATAAACTGAGACAAAATACCTCAGAGCTAAACATTCCGTATCGTCAAGGGAGGGATGGCACGTTGTTGGGCAATGTGTCTCTTTCTATCCGTGCACGTTTACATAAATTGTTTACTGACTCTGGGGACTAATGTGACTACTTTGTTGCTAACACATCCCCCAATTTGTGGTAACCATCTCTTATAACATGCATACTATTAATTCACTAGGCAATACATACTTCTGTACTTTGACTTTTTTAGTAATAACATTCTTGGGAAAATATCAAATGATGGTCACAATTTATTTCAAAGGGTGTTTAGTAATTTAGCATGCATCTGTGAAATGTTACTTAATCCTGGGTGGTCTGTGTGCATAATTATGTTTTAATTTGCACATGATTGCTGACTCTCATATCATTTAAACAATCAGGATGCATCAAATGACTGGCTGTTGTCTTATAACATTTTGTTTTCCCCTTTGGAACTATTGGAAAGAGACCATCACATCCCACAACCATCTGCATATTGCATGTGGATTGCTGAATATTGAATAGATATTATGAGTATTGAATTTGGCAGCACTTCTGTGGCCATATTTGTATGTATTTTTCATTGTGTACTGAAAAGAAAATGAAAAGAAGGAGGGAAATGATTAAAAAGTTCTCTGGGCTCTGTAGAACTGCTGTTGCATTTCTAGATCCTTTTCTTACCTTCCTTTTTTTAGCTTTTTTCCCTCTTATATTAGTAACAACAGTATCTTACCTTCGCATCCTATACATATTCTAAAAACATTGTCCAATAAAGTACAGTTGACCTTTGAGCAACAGGGGTTTGAACAGTGCAGATCCACTCATACTTGGATTTTTTTCAGTAAACGCAGTACAGTGCTATAAATGTATTTCTTCCTTATGATTTTCTTAATAACATTCCCCCCACCTTACCTTATTATGATATAGTATATAATAGCTATATCATGCAAAACATGTATTAATCAACCATTTATGTTATCAGTAAAGCTTCTGATCAATAGTAGGCTCTCAGGAGGTAGGTTTTTAGGGAGTCAAAAGTTATACGTGGATTTCCAATTGCATGAGGGGTTGCCCCTAAGCCCTGTGTGTTCAAGGGCCAACTGTACTGTGTTTGGCTTTTACCCTGACTGTGAGATGGGTAGACAGGGCTTGTCAAGCATCTTTTGTCCATAAAACTGAGAAAACTGAGGCACAGAGACCTGGTGACCAACATCACTGTTATTTGGCAATAGCTTAGGAGAGGCCGTGAACTCTTGATACTTTTCTCCAAGCACTTCCCACTCATAACACTGCCTTTTAAATAGAAGTTAATGTAGTGGATGATAATTCCTATCATAACCTAGAGCATATTTTCAGGATGTTGAGAGTGATTATAGGATCAGAGCATGAGGGGTTAATATCTATATAAAAAGTGGCCCATTTACAGGTGAAGGGTCAGCAATATGCATATAGGTGTCCCTTTCTGGCTCCCCTTGATGCATCATCACCCTTTAGAAATAGGAGAACTATCTTAGACTTTCACCCCTCGTCCTTTACCCAATAGATTACAAAGTTCTGTTAATGTTTCCTTTAGGCATTCTCAAAACCATCCCTTTCCCCTCTTTCCAATTGTCACTGCCCTATTTCAGGTCTCTATCCTTTCTCATAGCTCCCTGCAACAAGTTAGCGAGTCTCCAGGTCTTCACTCTTCCCCTACGCCACTGGCTGCCAACCCTAATCCTTCCTGCACAGCACTTCAAGGGTAATAGAGAATACAAATATGGTCATGTCTACCTCAGCAACTCCTTACTGCTTATAGAAAAAGTCTAAGCTTCTTTCATGATTTGGCCTCTGGGTGCTTCTACAAATGAAGCTCCTGCCCTTCTTGTCTCTAACCAGAGGTTTCAGCAATGTACCAATTTTCTTGCAGTTTCATGCTTGCTTGCTTTTGCATATGCTGTTCCCTGGGTTTGCAACATCATCTCCCTCTAACATGACACTTAAATTCCACCCATATATACACACTTATACACTTTTCCCATACTACCTCTTGTGCCCTGGGGGCAGTGATAATGGAAACATTCTCTAAGATTCGGTTCATGGATTTCCTCCTCTGGGTTGCTCTTTCTGATCTCTCTGGGCAGGGTTAGAGACCACTTCACTTTGCTGCCAGAATATCCTTAAGTGTTGACTGGCCCCGGGTAGTGAGTCTTCCTCTCTGCCTGCTCTCATTATGACCTATTTGATAGCAGGGACAAGGTTTTATTAATCTTCATGGCATTAGTTTAATAGTGCCTAACACATATTAGGTTTTCAGCAAAAGTCTATTGAATTGAAGAGAATGGGGCACGGAAATTCCATTTTGTTCCTATAGTGATAGACTCCAGCACCTTGGATAGCTCATTTCTTTAACCTGTGGTTTGAGGCTTTCCTGGCCAATAATTCACTAACACATCCTCCCCTCTGTTTAATACAAAGGATTCTCAGCACAATCCTGGAGCCTAGAGCAAAACTATATGTAACCCAGCTTCATGAACAAAGGACTACATTAGTAAAGGGCAGTTTTTTATTCCAGCGTCAGACATGGGGGAGATTTTTTCTTTTTAAATCCTAGCTGGAAGACAAAAATAGATAAGGAGGGTCACTGCACTGCTGAGGATTCTCCTCTTCCTACCCGTGGGGTAAAAACTCCTTGCCCCATGGCTCATTCCACCCCACTGTACCTTCCCTACAGTGAGCAATGGAGGATGCTTTTGAGTACGTCAATCCTTATATTACTGTGTTCTACCTAAGAGGATGTTTAGGAGAATTTATTCAGTATTGTCACCTAAATACTTCCCCTGGATAACTCATTTATTTTTACCTTATGGACAAGGCAAACCATAAAACTGATTGTGTCTCTATCTCAAACTGGCTATGGGAAGCTTGAAATCAAACTTGTGCTTGGCCTCTTGCTAGTATATAACAGCTCAAAACGTGAATGTTTTCTATGATCCTTACTTCTAGACACATCTTTTCCCCTACTTTATTTCCCTTTGACCCATTTCCCCACATTTTATGTATTTTATGTTGCATTAGTATGTCTCTTTATCAGCGATTTTGGATTCTTTTGTTATCATCTGTATCAATAAAGGTATAAATAAATATCATTAATTAGAATAAGAAACGTATAATTTAGAAAACAGCGTGATGTGGAAGTTCCACATCAAACTAGGTTGTCTTCATTTTTTCAAGTCTACCTGGGCCCCTTATATGATCTTATGCAAAGCTCCTGTACTTGGTAGAACAATGGATGGCATATTTAATTCTGTAAAGGCTAATTAGCTTATTTTTTGTTCTTGGTGCTTTATGGTAATTTCAACCTTTGCCATCCCACTTACAAATATGTATATTCCATTGGTTATAACATACTGTTGATAGGTGAAGTATGTGAACAATTAATATCCAGCTCTGGAACGTTAAGGTATGGCTGAGAGCATTATCTTGCAAAGGAGACAATTATGTATGTAATTTGAGAGCCTCTCTCCCCACGCCCCTCCTGTGAGCTCAAGGGAAATTAAAGGGGATGTCAGAAACCTGATCTTGTGTTCTCCCATATAGCAAACAACCACTGAATACGGGGCCCTTAATGAAGTCCTCTGAAGAATATAGGGCACAGTAAGCTTTAAGAATAAGGGTTCTCAATTAGATGAACAGTCAAACACCCGTCAAAAATCTTTTTTTTTTTTTTTAGATTTTATTTATTTATTTCACAGAGGGAGAGAGATCACAAGGAGGCAGAGAGGCAGGCAGAGAGAGAGAGGGGGAAGCAGGCTCCCCGCCGAGCAGGGAGCCCGATGCGGGCCTCGATCCCAGGACCCTGAGATCATGACCTGAGCCGAAAGCAGAGGCATTAACCCACTGAGCCACCCAGGCGCCCCCGTCAAAAATCTTGGTGATATTGGTGCTAAGGGTAATGGTGTCAGCACCTGGCTTAACAACCAAGTTCCCCTAAATTCTATCTCTCAGGTAGCTGCCCAAGTACTTAAGGAGCTCATTGCCCATATAACCCACAGGGAAAGTTCCAGAAGGGTATGCTCAGAGTTTGTCTGAAACACATAGACCATACACAGGAAAGTGATTAGGAAGTTTGAGGACTGGGGAACTCTTTTTCGATGGCCCCAAACATTCACCTGTATCTAAGCTGAGTAAAACGCATTCAGGGATAAAATCTTCATGCTCTCCCTTTACAGAAAATGTTTATCTCTGGAAGTTCGTAGTTATCCCTATCATCTTCCAAATATGCAAGTTGTTTCATTTCACCGATTTTATTCTTTTATTCTACATAAATTTATTGAGCGTATACTACCTACCAGGCATTGTTCTAGCCACTGGGGTTATAGCAGTGAAGTAAACCACAAAAATCCTTGCAATACTGAGGTTACATTCTTGTGGGGCTGCAGAAAAATCAGCAAGCTGAGGGGAACAGCGAGTTAAATGAAATAGTTATGGAAAGCTTCTCTGATAAAGGATATTTGGAAAGAGATGGAAATTAAGTGAGGAAGGGAACTGAGTGTATCGTAGGAGAAGAGGATTCCTGGCTGAAGGAACAGGTTAAATTTGCCAAGTTGGGAGTGAACCTGGAAGTCAGTGCGGCTGGTGTGTAATAAGCCAGGCATCCTGGGTGAGATTGGAAAGTTAGCTCAGACGAGGTCACAAAATGTCACAGTGAGGTCCTTGCCTTTTACTTTGCATAAGCTAGAAAGCTAGTAGAGAGGTGATATGATATGATGTCAGATTATGTACAAAATATAATGAGGCAAAGATGGATATAGGGACATGAGCTTCCCAGGAGAGATGCTTGCAGTTTAGGTCAAAGTCTGTGCAGCGGAGGTAAAGGTGTAATCAGATTCTGCATATATTTTGAAGGTAAATCTGGTAGAATTTACTGATGGATTAGATGAGGCATTGAGGGAATGGTGGGGGAGTCAAGAAGAACATATTTCATTTAATAAAACTGTTCTCATAGAAAGAGTAAATTGAGAGACAAAAATAAGGAAAAGTGATACTTCTGTTTAGAAAAATAATATTCTAGATGCAAACAAGTAGGAATTATGGGTTAATGTGGACCTATGGGTGAGTGACTTGCTGAATGATGGACTTGGCTTTCCAATCAATGAGGGGAAGAATCCTGCTAAAATGTGGAAGATGGTTTGGTGGCACTGTAATCTCAGCGGGAGGTCTTTAATACTGTAACTTTCCCTTCCCCTAACATTCCAATAGACCAGGCTTTGCGACCTGCAACCAATGAGGTTCTGTACCAATCTTGCCCCTTTCCCTGAGGCTTGAGGTCCAGGGGCAGAATTTTGCTAGGTGGTCCCTTCTGGCTGAGACCTAGCTTGAGGCCATATTCACAAGAACCCAGTCACTATGAAGCCATCTGAAGAAGAGCTGGTCCAAGTGGGTTTTGGGGTCTTACTACAAGAATGAGAGAGGAAAAAAATGAGAGAGAGCGCCCATCATTTCCCCAAGAAGGAGAATAGACATTCTCTGGAAGTCATTGAGGAGTATCCCTGCCTAAGGGTGTCACAACTGGCTATTGTTAGTGACTGAGAAAACCCATGCAATTCATTCTCCTGTTCAGTTGAATGAGATTAGATTTGTGAGACACCTTCTCCATCAGGACTGCCATAAAAAGAAGTTTGTTCTTGCTGTCTCAACCCCATCCAGAGAAGATCTCAGCATCAGAATCTTAGGGACATTACAAGAAGGTCTGCCCTCCCTGCTCCACAAGAACCCCACTGACAGTGACCTAGCTTCATGAGTTATGCTTCCACGGAGAAGAGAAATTAGATCCTTATATGCAGCCTGAAAAGTAATGTAAGAACTCTGGAAATCCAGGAGTCTTTCCTAAGCTTCACGAGATGGGGGTGGAGAGAAGGAGCTTGTCACCTCTGTGGAGTATGTTCATTTCCCCATCATTATATTCAGAATCTCCTTGTCTACAGAGCAATGTCTGATGGTGATCATGAGGCCACATGTACAGATAAGAAGCCTCAGCAAAGGGAGCTAATCCAAACTCACAGCTGAGACAAGCTTTAGATGATGAAAAGTTGTCCAGATGACATTAGATTTGACATTTCCCCCTTAGTGGAAGATTTCTTCTTGGAGCCAAGCAGAAGTTCATCCAACACTTAATTATCCAGGCACTGATTAGCTGATACCTCTTCTGGCACTTAAGGAGGAACCTATCATGAAAATATAAATGTATTACCTCTCACTCATTGTTGCCCAGGCGTGATTAATCAGGCAGTGGATTACTGAGGGCTTCTCTATTTTTTTCTTTTGCTACTCTGCCTTTGGAGGATTCTATAAATTGGCCCTGCCTCCCTCCATCATAAGACGGGTCTGAGTAGAAAGAAGAGGTGCAGCTCAACGTCGTCTAAATATTTGTGAGTTAGGAAAAAAGATTTGATGTGGGAGAGACTAAATGGCTTAAAAATGATATTGGATTCTCTTTAAGTTTTAATTATCCATGTTATCTCTGCTTTCATTATTATGGATCCCTGAACGTCAGCAGTAATGGCTGCACAGTTGACAACCACACCGTGTAATAACTGTGTCTGCTCTGTAATCATATTCCAGCTTGCTATTTATCAGGGACCGTTAGAACTCATGATGCTGGAAAGCAATGGAAATAAGCAGAAGGCAAGTCCGGAGTGCTGTCTTGAATGTCCCAGTCATCTCTCATTATCGCCCACTTTCTTAAACATCAGATTCACATGGACTAAGTCTGTTCTTTCTTATCAGTCTTCAGAATTGAGTCTGGAAGACCCACGATGGAACTGTACTGTCATTATTTTCATTATTGGTATGAATTGGTTTAAAGTCATACTCAATGCATGTTAGTTATGGAGGTTCCAAAATGAACTCATTGTTGGACAATCTTGTCATCTGGAGTTATTTTTCCAGACTCTGACCTGAAGCCTCAGGCAAAGACTTGTCACGGAGCTACCCCAACCAAGCATGGGTTTACCAGGGCGGATGAGGTTCAAGTGTCCAAACTGAGAGGCCATCTTGGTGAAGAATCACACAGCAGAAAGCACCACAGTTCCAAGGGCAGGGTGTGGGCCTCCAGCAAGTTCTCACAGAGGAGTTTTGGAAATCAGGCAGAAGATAAGACTGTCGTTATCTGGATATTTTGTGCTTGGGAGACTGGTCCATGTCCTCAAATTAGGGTTCAAGGGCAAATCTCTAGTCCCAGAAGAGGTAGTAGGAACAGCAAGAGAACCGGATAGTCAGCAAAAATCAAAGGGGCCTGGGAAAGAGGGCAGGGGGCTCTCAGGGCTGGACCACGACTCAGCTGTTACTGTGAGAGCTTCGATGTGCTTCTAAGTGTAGAGCGCTGAAAACACTGCCTAGAACATGTAAGTCACTTTTAAGTGTTATTATTACCATCATCAACACCATTATTATTTTCCTGTAACTATTCCAGGAATGCCCTATCCTGATTCTGATAACAGAGGAGGCAGTGGTCAATGTTGAGCACCTGGATCTCAGCTCAGCAAGGGGATGGATGTTAACCCCAACTGTTTGTGGGTGAGGCTCTCTAGACGCTATCTCTGTGGCCTAAATAGGTGATTCCCAGGCAGTACCATGTAATAAATAGGCCTCAAAAACCGAGCATGTCTGATATCTGTGTGGGGAAACATATGTGCTTGGACTGAAATTGATTTTTTGTATTTCTAAAATCAACACTCAAGAATCCAAATGTGGGTAATGCTAACTCTCTTCTCAGTAAGAGAAGGCCTCTATGGACTGTAATCGTCCAAGATGAATAAGCTCTATTATTTGACTGAGGGTCTTCTGCAGCTGAGAGGAACACAGCATCACACAGGAGGTGAACAATGGGATGATTGCTGAGGGCTCCTGTCCTTAATTCAGCCTCTACAGAGTTAACTCAGTCTGAAGCACACACTACCAATTCCGTCTATATCAGTGCAACTGGATTTGGGGAGAGTTTTTATTAAAAATTCTCAAATAAGTCCAATGCAAGAGAATTAGCTCCTTGCTACACCATATCTCCTGCCAAGTACTTGATAAAATGTGTTCTACAAATGTAGATATGGAGTCCTGATAAGAAAACTCCCTCTTGCTGAATATTGGAATTATTGGGCTGATGTTGCAGCAAACCTTAAAACCAGGACAAATCCCCACTGGAGAATTTCCAAACTGCTAGAGATCATCCATCGCCCTGGGGCAAAGTTTGAAGGGGAAAATGAGAGACCCTTCGGTTTACCCACATGTTGGTGAAACGTATTCAAGATGGAACTTTCCAGGCTGCTCAAAGTCAAACAACTTCCACATATGTCAGGTCTAATCAAGGCTTCTAAGTCAGGGCTGACCTCTGGGTCAGGCCCATCATGTGCTAGGATCAGCTTCTTGCAGAAAACTCTCTGGCATACCTTTCACTGCAGAGTGTGTGGGGGGATGCAGCCAACCTCTTGCGTTCTGGGAATACATCTTGTTATCTGTCTAAGGAAGCAGACCTCCCTGTCCCAGGTGACTACGGCCAGCCTTACCAGCAGCTACAAAGGGCTAGAGGGGGTGCCGAGCAGGGAGCAGTGACAACAGGGTATTGGCATGGGAGCAGGCCATGTAGAGAATGGGGATGACCTAGAATTGCCATGGCAACCTCTTTCTGAGTTGTTTGTTTGTTTGTTTGTTTGGGGGTGGGCAGGAGTAGGTAATTAGTAGTACTGTATAAAATTGTAATTTGCCATGAAAAAACAATGGTTTATCCCCAAAAGAGCATCAGATGAGAATGGGAAACGTAGGACTGACTTCTGATGCTGGATGAGCAAAAGCAAGTCAATTTCCATTTCTGTGCCTTGGTTTCTACACCTGTACCTTAGGGCGGTGGAGAGGGGGAGCCCTAGGGACAGGCTGGAACCTTTTTGACTCTAATATTTCAAGTCCATGAGTTCTGTTTCTTGCCTTAATATACTAAGTCCCAAACAGCACCCACATTTCCACTCCACTGAACAGTTCGATTTCCTCTCTGATATATTCCACTCCTCACATACACTTGGGCTATTGAGATCAAACACTTATTTGAGATGGACAGACAATCATTTAAGCCAAGAAAACAAAATGTGAAAGAAGATGAAGCCCCATCAGCAGAACAGATGGCTGGGCACCCACAGCAGAGCTGGGACTCGCAGGGGAGACAGAGGGCAGGGCTGATGGAGACGTTGGGTAAGAGGGGTCAGCAGCTGGGTGCATGGGCTGGAGGAAGACACGGCAGTGACGGCGGTGGGCAGTGACGAGGGGAGCAAGCGTCTCATCAGCCCCGGCTTCATCCCACACGGAAAGCTGATCATTCAGGGGAATGTGAAATGCAGGGTGTCCTTCTCTGCACTCCCCCCTCCCCGCTTCTTCCCTGCCCCCCACTTAAAGAGCAAGCAGTTCCCAAAATCACAGAAGGGACTTGGCAATTGCTGAGTGTATCCTGGGCTATTCTCTGTGTCAAGTGGTTTACATTTACTAGTTTATTTCATCCACATGATGACCTCAGGGGTTGGCCTTATTTTTATTATGCTGATTCCAGTTCAGTGAATGAAGATAACCAAGGCAGGAAGGTCACTCAGCTGGTAACGGCAGGTGCTGGGCTGAACTAGGTAAGCTCACATCCTTTTCGCTGTCCCCTGCTGCACTCAGAACCTGTTCTGGCACATTCCCCTAACTGCTGCCTCTTCTCCCTGCCCCCTATCCTCAGATACAGACCCCAGCAACCTGGAGCATCAGAAGGCCTCTGCTTCTTTCTCTTCTCTTCTTCTCCCTTCCTCTAGTTTCTGGCCAAGAGTTCCATTATAACGTAAAATGTACTAAAAGGCCATCCATTTACTACTTCCCTCGTTTTTATGGCATTTGTGATTAAATCCACTCCGAGTTGTGGGAAGCTTTGATAATTAAATAATTTGGGTAACAGAATATTTAATTAATTGTAATTACACATGCCATCTTGAAAGCCGTTTCTGTTTTAATTTTAGCACAAGCTAGATTGTTCAAAACATGGTTTTTCTTTGCCACCAAAACCTCTTGTCTCTTTCTTTCCTCCTTTTCCACCATCCTGCTAGCCCTGGAATCTTTATTTCCTTTTCCCTTGTATTCCGAGGCACAGGTAGACAAAGGATGCCAGCCATACCTCGGGTCTGTGTGCTACGGGTAGGAGGAACACAAAGTCTTGGCCTACAAGACACAGATGGTCTCACTGAGGAGACATTCCATAAACACATGAATATATGAAAAATGCAAAGAGCCCCACAGAGGATAACCCTATGGCCAGCACAGAAGCGTGTTTGAAGGCCTCAGGATACGTGTAGCATTTGTATTGACAGAAACAGGAGCAAGTTCCCAAGAACCTAAAAAGATGACCTGTATTTCTTTTCTCTTTATATTCATTTACTCACACATACATTCACAAAGATTTTTGAGTACCTATGGATGCCAGGCAGTGACCACTGAAATGTCTATTCTGGACCCAAGAAAAGTCCCTGCCACACTCTGTGTCTCCCCTTCAGAGCTTGGTGAGGACAGCAGAGCTATGCTCTGGCTTTCCAGGTATTTTGGGCTGGCCCAGCTCCTCATCATTGGTGAACTGAGTGAGTCTGTTGGCTGGGACAGTCCTGGCTGTGTCCTCACCTGCCTAAAGGACAAGGGCTTAAATCACGACTGTATGGGGGACACAGGTGGGGAAGCCCCTCCCCCCCCACACCAGTGGGCCTCCAAAGCTTTTGCTCTTTCCCCACAGTCAGCATCCCTCTGGGGTTCTGATGTTCCAGGACCCCAGGAAATACCTTTCCTTGGAATGCTAGGAACCTGACCTCTTATCTTGGCTGGCATGAGATTCATTTCAAAATTGGGCTCTTACTTTGCTCTGGGGACTCTCTATTTTCTGGCTTCATAGTACTGGGTCTCCTAAGTCCTCCAGTCAGGAGGAATTCTGACTATACTCTAATCGGGGATGTGAGAGCAGAGGTTATTCATTCATCTGTGGTTCATATTCATTCATTTGTTCATAAAATATGCATCAAGCAACTTCTATGTGTCAGGCACTGTGCTAGGCTTTGTGAAACGTAAATAAACACATAATTCTGTTCTCAAAATGCTTGTAGACAAAAGGAGTTTACCAGATGCAAAAAAAATTACAATTAAGCTAAGCTCTCCAACATAGGAAGATGGAAGATTTGTCTAACTCCATTTGGGAAGTTGAGCCAAGTCTTGAGAAATAAATGACTATAAAACAGAGGAGAGGAGGTGGGCAGAGAAAGAAGGGACAGCTTATGATTGGGAATGGTGTGAGTGTCTTCTCTATGAGGAGCTGAAAGGCTGACAACTGCACCCACGACTATTTGTTCTTCTGAGGGAATGGGTCATCATAACCTCATACGGGAAGGCAGCATGGTGAGCCGGAATGTCCCAATTTCATTTTAGAAGTTTTAGATTTGTGTCACAGTCACAAGATGCTCTGGGTTTGAATTCTAGCTTCACCACATATTGTCTGTATGGTCAAGACAGGTCACAAATTTCCCATCTTGTTGCCATCTGCACAACAAACACAGTAAGATCTTGCAGAGCTCTTCTTGGGACTAAATGAGATAAGATAAGATAAGATGCATGACACTAAATAGGCATGTAACAGAGGTTAAAATTTGTTTTTTCAATGCTCGTTTTTATTTTTCACTCAAAAACTTTGTCAAATAAGATGTCAAAATAAGTCAAAATAAGATGACACTGACAATTGTGTAGTAAGAGACTGGATGTCCTGCTTTTTCAGTCTATATGGATGGATGCCTGCCAGAATCCTTGGTTCTTCACGGGGAACTGGTGAGCCTGGGAAACTGAGAAACCAGCTCTGTTCACACCATCTTCAGTTACTAGGTTTGCTCCGCACTTTGCCGGAGTTGCTCTTGCCTTGTATTTAAAGCTGCTTTTTTGGGTTTATTTGCAAAGTTTATCAAGTGGAGTGACTCTGTAGGCAGTGAAGCTGCCCGAGTATGCCCACTGCACTGGAAGAGTGTAGTTGGAGCTTAGGTGATGCTGCCCTTGGAGGTCCAAGCTGAGATGCCCCTCACAGGGTCAGGGTCCCTTGGGGCACCTTGGTGTTCACTTACCTTATCCCACCTTGTCTCCTCCAGGGCAAAATTGTGTTAGTGAGGATCACATATTGCTATGGTTAGCAATGATGGGTGGTAATAGCCATACACATGTCCTTGTTTCTCTAAATTGTGTTAAACATAATTTTATTTTTTTAAATTTTTGATCAAAAGCATTTTATGCTTTTTATAATACAGAAAACAGTGTATAGTTGTATAAAGAAAGTGTTAATAACCTTCTGACCCTTCTAATGTCACACAGCTGAGATGACCAAGGTTCACACTTTAGTGCGAGCATCCTTCCACTCATTCTCAATGTTCATGCTCGCAAACACACACACACACACACACACAGGCACACTCGTGCACATTTTCTTGTTTGTTTATTTGGCAAATGGGATCATTCACTACATATTACCCTATAATTTGCTCCCAATCTACAGAATTATAAACATAACTGACCAACATCTATGCATATATATTTCTGTAACAAAGACTCATAATCAGGGGTTGTTGATCAGACCCGTGCAATTTTAATTTTATTTATTTATTTATTTTAAAAGATTTTATTTATTTATTTATTTGACAGAGAGACAGAGAGCACAAGTAGGCCGAGTGGCAGGCAGAGGGAGAGGGAGAAGCAGGCTCTCCGCTGAGCAGGGAGACAGCAAAGGGGCTTGATCCCAGGACTCTGGGATCATGACCTGAGCCAAAGGCAGATGCTTAACCGACTGAGCTACCTAGGCACCCTCAATTTTAATTTTAATAGGACATTCCAGGTCAGGTTCCATAAAGATGGCATTGTCAACCTTTGAGACCCACTGCCCCATATTCTTCCCAGGCCTGGATAGCATCAGGTTTATTCATTGTTGCCAATCAGAAGAACTAGAAGTTAATGAAATTAACCTCCTTGGCCCCATCCCTTTCCTCCAGAGGAGCCACCTGACCGCTGTCGGGGAGCCAAGGTCCTGACCCTCTTGTTGGACGAGACTTCAGCCCGTTATTCACAAGCTGTTCAGCTTACCTATGTTTTGTCAGTAGAGCTCAGCTGAGTTCTCAGGTGGAGTTAGGAGCACAAGCAAATTTAGTGTGAAATAGCCCTGACAGCTCTAAAAGGTTGTGTTTTATTCATTAAAAGGAGGCCTAAGAGTGAGTCTAAATACTGAGGTAGGAGAGGGATTCCCTGAACACCTGAGGAGGTATATTTGGAACAGAGGCCAAAACCCTCTTATCTGCCAAAACTTCCTACCTGCAAAAGATGAAAGAGTAAGACAAAGACAGAGGAAAGGAAAGACAGCGAGTTCATGTCTTGAACCCTTGTAGGATTGTTGTAGGGTTAGCAACGAAACACACAGAGCACTAAGCCCAGGTCTGCTCCTTGGTGAACACCTCATCCATTCTCATGGCTGCTGCTATTATCAACTAACAAAAGCAACGTAATTTTTTCAACTCTTGATTACTAGTGATAAACATTTCCTCGATAAACTATGATTTCAGGGAAGTTTCCATTAAAAGATTTGGGGCGTCTGGGTGGCTCAGTCAACTTAGCGTCTGTCTTCGGCTCGGGTCATGATCCTGGGGTCCTAGGATTGAGCCCCACATCAGCCTCCCTGTTCAGCTGGGAGTCTGCTTCTCTCTCTTTCTCTGCCCCTCCCCCTACTCATGCTCACGCGTGCGCTCTTTCTCTCTCTAGCTCAAATAAATAAACAAAAAATCTTAAAAAAAAACCTAAAAGACTTTATCAGCTTACAGGTTTTTGGGATAAGACGGGCTCCCTCTTTTCAGGCAGGCCTGAACCAAAGGCTGTCTTCCCCACAAGCAGAATGCGACCTTCAGACCTGTCCTCGAGTCCAAAGTAACTCTCCACTCCGGGTATCTGTATTTTTTGAGCCATGGAGCCCCTCGAGCCTTCCAGCTCAGAGACGCTGTTCCCACCCATGCAGTTCAGCACCTGTGGCAGTGACACCTCCAGGCCCCAGAGAGCTCTGAGTGGCCGAGTGGTCTGGGAGAGGACCTCTGGGTAGAGGCTCCATCAGGAAGTCCCTCCTCCCCCGGACTTAGTATATACTGCAAGTACCTGAAGTTCATTGCAAAGAGCTGGTAACTTACTTACCCGAGGAACCCTGGGCTCCACTTCTGTCACTTTTATTCTTTATAGTTATTCTGTCTTTCTATTCACTCACTTACTACTGATTACACCTGCTCTGCGGTAGCTCTTTAAGGATGTTGTAGCAGCGAAGGGGAGCTTCCCATACTCCAAGGCCTTTTTTTTTTTTTTTTGCAATCACCCGGCTCTTGCTTCTAACCTTATTTCCAACCTATACAATTCTTGTCTTCCAACTCTCATCTCAGCTTTGGCCTTTTAACCGGGGCTTGGCTTTGGTCTCATAATGTTGACACTCAGGCTCTTGTGGCCCCTCAGTCCCCTAGCTTCACTTTTCTGATGCTCAGTGCCTGACCCTCACTTCATGACTGCAGAGGTCAGAGTCAGGCCAGTCCCACCTTTCCCCACCCTTTCTCCCCTCCATTTCTCGACAGCAAGGAAAATTGTTCTCGTGAGAACACGCATTGCCCATTTCGCTGCATTTACATTTTGGTAGCCCTTCCTCCATATTTATGCATTGCTTGTGTTCATAGGTTGCTTGCTAGCTGTCCTTTACTGTGTACCATCTCAGCTTGATGTTCCTGTCTGCTCTTGGGAGTCTGGGATGAGGGCTGTGAGCCTGGCGTCATTTCCAGTGGTTAGAAACTTTAAAACAACCCAGTTTCCCCTGGGACCCGTAATAGAAACATCTTAGCCTGCCTCTGGAGGAGAGTTTCAGTGCCTCAGTCCTGCCGACCATATGTTAAAGCCAAGGGATGACAAGGAGATGGAGAAGAGGCCAATCCTCCCCTCTCAGAGTCCCGGAGCTCTGCAGACAGCTGGGGCCGGATGTGCCTGCCACGAAGGAGCTAGAGGCTCTATCGGAATCCAATCTGATCCCTCCAACTGGGCTATTACACTCCAGCCCTGATAGGATCACACTCTCAGAATACAGGGTAAAATTAAATTTGAGAGAAAATGAGATTTCTTTTGTTTTTTGCAGAGTCCCGTAGATAAGCATTCTCTACGACTTCACCCTGATGGCCATAGAAGGCCTGTTGTGGGCCCAGAGGAATCTGATAGACAAATTGAATGAATGGGCACTTTCTTTGCTTTCCTGCTTAGCACACCATCCTTTGGGGTTGGTGGATTCCTCTTTCCATCTCCCTCTAGGCCAGCTTGGGGCCAAACTGCAAAGCACCAGAGAGGAAGCTTGTCCCCAAGCCCCCTCCATCCCGCCTCTGTGGCTCCCCCTCCCTCCCTAATCCCTGCTCTTCAGTGACCAGATGACAGCTGTGAGCTCCCAACCCTAGCTCTCAGCTAGAAACCACCTGATCTGTTCATTTGAGCTGAAATGTCAGCAGAGGCACAAAAAAAATGGTTAACTCTTTACCTCTTCTCCTTAAGCCCTTTCAAGTAGCCTTCCAACAAAGGCACATCTAAGCCTCAGATTTCAGAGACCCTAACAAGGCTGTGGGAGATGTTCCCCCTGCCCCAAATCACAACACTTGGGCCCACTCCTCTGGGGAGAAAGAAGCCCTGAGAACAGGTTTTCTTTGCTGGTTCCTGCCAGCATTTCTGAGTGTGGGCTGCAGAGACGTGGTATCAGAATCATGTGGGATGTTGGGGTAGTGTGTATTTTCACTCCCCTACCCAGAATTACTAAGTCAGAATCTCTTCCATGGCTTCTAGGGAAATAGCCTTTTTAACATGTCTTCCATGAGATTCTCAAACGGTGTTTGAGATCCACTGGCTACAGACTTGGAGGCATTTCTCCCAGGGGTCCTGGTTCCTTCAGACCACCACCTGTCTGATGGGTGATCTCTACAGTGACACAGATAGTTGGCTCCTTTGACCCTTACAGCCCTCCCATTCCTGCCAGTGACTGTGATGGTCAGGGACAGGGCCTTCTTAGTCCCCTCAGGCTCTCCAACAAGAAAACTGAGTTTTTCCAAAGAACGTGTCTGGACAAGTAAAAATGTTAGGAGAGCCTCAGGTTAATCTGAAGATAGGACCCATCTTACTTATAGGTGGACAGTGATGATGGTAATTACAATTTCAACTACTACCTACTGGAGACCTATCAAGTTCTAGGCCAGGTTGAGAGTATTCATAGTTAAAATTTTATTTAATCCTCTCAATGTTCTTATATGGTAGTATCATGCTTTTTTTACAGATAAGGACACTGTGGCACAAAGTCATGAAACTAGCAACAGGCGCAGTAGTAGAATCTGAACTTGAACTTGAACTCAGCTCCATTTGAACCTATTAACTCTTCCAGGTCAATGCAAACACATAAAGCCAAAGTCCTTTCCCATCCACTATTCTGTTCTGAGTTTTACACCAAAACTGTGAGGCAAAGAGACCAAGTTTACAGATGGGAAAGCAGGGACTGGAGGCTTTCCTCATTCTAGGCCACGTGCTGGGAAGAAATGTAGTTGGGATTTGAACTCAGCATTTCACTCCCAGTTCAGAGCTTTTCTTTCTTGACACTCTGCTCTGACCTCCTGCCTCACACATCTCAAGTTATACACGAGAAGCCCCAATACCATCGCCTTGGACTAACAAGTGTGTCAGTTTCCCAGGGCTGTCATAACAAATCACCATGGGCTTTGCGGCTTAAAACAAGAGCATGTAATTTTCTGAAGGCCAGAAGTCCAAAATCGAAATGTTGGCAGGGCTTAGCTTCTTCTGCAGACTCTGGGGGAAGAATCCTGTCTTGCCTCTTCCAGCTTCTGGTGGATTCAGACATTCATTCCTTGGCTTGTAGCCACATCACCCTGGTCTCTGTCTCTGTCATGTGGCCTCCTTCTCCTCCGTGTCCCCACAGTCCAGGAGTATAAATATACTAAACTGATTAGAAAGCATCCACAGTTCTTCATTTTGATCGATATCTCGGTTGTTTTCTTCCCAAGTCCTGACCGAGGGCTGACATGGGGAATGATATTTGATGAGGGCTAGGAGCGGGAAGGGATTCTCTTGGAGCAAAAAAATTCTTCAGGTTAGAGCAATCTGGGTAGGTATCTCTGCAAGACCAGAGCCCAACCAGAAGGCAGAGGAGAGAGGATGCCATCTGATCTCTGAGGGACCGGTGGAAAGGGAGCTGCAGGTGGGTGCAATGGTTTTAGAAGCTGCTAGTCCAGAGCCGTGGCCTTCCGGGGCGGGATCTGGGGGACTTTCGCACAGCTATAGGTATTGAAGTCTGTTTCTGGACTGGGAGAGGATCGGAGGAGAGAAGATAAATATCACCATCTGACTCCATTTTCAGATCCCTTCCTCCTGTGGGGAGATGAATGAGGGTCGGGATGGGGGCAAACGCCTTAGAAGCCCCAGGAGTCCCAGGAGCCAGAGCAGAGCACAGAGCCGGGACCTCCGCAAGGGCTGAGAGCTGCTCAGGTGGGGAGGCCAGAAGCAGAGGGCGGCCCTCTGAGAGCAGCAGAGACATTCTCTAGAGGGAGAGCAGGGTTGCGACTCCCTTGGGCAAGCTCCACGCAGCTCGGCGTGGCCCCCATTTCCTGCAGCAGCTGGGAGGGCTGGGAGCCCTCTGGGAATCCCCCACCCCTGGGCGTCCCCAAGGAATGGGTGGCCTGCAGGCCAAGCAAACCGTTCTCCTCAGATGCTGCTGGCAGACCCAGGCCGGCCAGTACTCGAGAACGTTCCCCACTCCAGCGCGGGGGCCCTTCGTGAGCACTCACACATCCCCGCATTCCCTTCCGTGCCCCCAGCTTCTCGTTCGGATACGATCCTTGCATCCATGGCATTCCCTTTTCCTGACACGTGGGAGGGACGTTTTACAGACCGAATGGGCCGAAAAAATCCCCCTGTTGTTTTTCCTAGTTGAGGGTTATTTGAGAAGAAATAAAAAGACATCAGGAAAGGATGATCAGGGCTGACATGGGAATCGTAGGAGTCAGGTTCGCTGCTCCGGGGGCTCCCAGGAGCTCTCCCAGGTAAATAGAGGTCTCCTCCTCTCCAGAGCTCTTTTGCTGCAAAGGCGGTTCACTCCTTGGTGCCAGAGCATCGAGCTGAGGGTGAGACCCCCTGAATTTGTGCCCACCTGATACTTGCACAGAAAGCTGGGGACAGCCGAGAGTCAACAGCGGGCGGCTCCCCTCTCCCGGCTAGGGAACAGGCACTGTACCACGACTGCGTGGTAGAACACCGGGGCTCTGGAACTCCATTTCCTGCGTACGCCTCTCTGTGAACCTCTTGGGGCCCCCCTCCAACCCTCCCAACCTCCACCCCCCACCCTGCTCCTCCCAGGAGCTACTGTTCCCTTTAGCTTCCTGGAATAACGATCTGGCCTCTGATTCCAACCCCCCCCCCCGCCACCCCAGCGACATTCTTGTTTATACAGTTCTTCTCAACATGAATGTGTGCTTGGGGACCTTGTGTCCCAGCTGGGCCACACACCTGCAAGCGCACGGTTTCCTGCCACGCAGCAGCGTTCAGCACGAAAACGAGAGCCAGTAAGACTGTTCTGCTCCTTCTGTTCTGTTCACGTGCTCCTTCCTGATCCTATGTTTCTAAGACTCATTTATCCTCCAAATATTTGTCCAGCCTTCCAAGTTCTACACTAGGTTTGTAAGATACAGAAACGTATAATGACAATAACACTTAACATTTACCCAACACGTATTGTGTACAAAGCACGGTGCTTTGGTGCTTTGCGTGGCTCTCTCTCAGTGCTCTGCACAGCCTCCTGGATCGAACAACATCATCATCCCTGTTTGACAAGCCTAAAGAGGCAAAACGGCGTGCTCAAAGTGTTTCGGCTAAGGTGTGGGATGGGGATGTGAACCAGGGCACAGACTCAATCCAGAGCCATACTTTTAACTTATGGACAATACAAATCTGTGCCTCCAAAGTGCTTGTAATCCAGCAGGAAAAGATAGGACAACCACAACTCAGCAGGTGCTGAGCGTTTCTAAATACTTAGAGAAAGGATAACATGACCTGGGTGTAAGGGTGGGCAGAGGAAAGTTTTCAATGAGGTCAAATTCGAGGAGGACATTGAAGAGCAGGCAGTACCATTAACAAGATCTTATCAAGCACTTGCTATGTATCCAATGTTGGACCAATGATTTACACAACAAGCCTACGAGGTAGGACTATGATGAACTCATGTAATAGGTTAGGAAATTGAAAGCACAGAAGAGTTGAGTGTAATCTGGATAGATGTGTCCGGGAGCGGGGGCAGCGGGCAGGGGGGAGAACGTACCCCTAAATGCACAGAGCTGGGAACCTCACGGGTGAATTTAAGGGCAGTATGGAGCTAAGATTGGTGGGGACGTCAGCCCCATAAAGGGAAGCAAGAAAGGTCAGATGGGGATTCAGACTAAGGGTTTGGACTTAATTCAGTGGGCAGTGAGGAGGCATTAGAAGATTTTAATCAGGAAGATGAATCTGGCAGTAGGATTCAGGCTGGAGTGAAGACAGATGGAGAGAGGGAGAGCAGCAAGGGGCCTGTTATTGTAGATCATGTCCATCATTTGGTCCACAATACATATGAGTTGCTGCCATGTGCCAGAATAGGGTGGCCAGCCGGGAAGAAGCGTTCTTGGTTCTCTCACAGTTGACAGTTGAGGACAATGGCAGTGAAGGCCTGAATCAAGGCAGAGTGACAGCAGAGGGAAGAGGGCTGGGTGGTGAGAGGATTTCATATTTAGAACCAGCTCTCAGCAGGTGGAAGACGGAACATGCCTGGGGGTTGGGGGCCAAACCACCCGGAAGGTAAGTAAGTATGAGACTGAAAATGACATGTCAACTTACTAAGCGAGTTAGAGTTTAGAAGAGATTTTTTTTTTGTTCACACAAATTCATTTGAGGTTGATCTTACGTAAAACAGCATTTCATGCACCTGCCAGCCCCGGCGAGGGCCTCCGAGCCCGGACTGTGGGACACTGGACACCAGAGGCCAGCCACGGGCAGAGCATGGCCCATGAGACTGAATCCCGTTAGCACATCGGGGGGCCTTAGTCTTCAAACCACCTACTTGCCACTGTTCTGCCCAACTGAGCAGGTGTGGCTCATTGAGCAGCTCTGCTTTCCTCCTCTCTCTCCCCCACTGCCAGATTGCTATGCTTCTGCTTGTTAGCAGCTCCGCTGGACGGGTGGGCAAAGGGACAGGGAAAGCTCCAGAACTCAGGCTCGTTTCTTTGGCTTATCCTGGCAGCTCTAATGAACACCAGGTTGCAGGAGGGGGGTGGGGCGGGCTGAGGTTGCTGGGTCAAGCCTGGCCATTACATAGCCTCTGTCCAGTTCTCTCCCCCGTCTCAATTCTACCAGACTTCCAGAAGCCCAGTGCACACCCAGGAGAGGCTCTATAATGGATTGGTGATAAAGCTTGAGAGCTGTCCATCTAGCTGGAAGGCCACACTCATTGCTCTGAGCTCCCTAGGCTCTGTGCATACATTCCTTATGACTCTCTTGCAAGCCAGGGGGAGAGGGTTCTATGCTAGAAATTCCCTCTGGGCCCCTGAAATCACTTTTTGGACTTTGCTGCCTGTACAAAGAGAGAGTTATTAGCAAAAACGACTCCGTTGATGTGAGGTTGCCCATTGTGACAATTACACAGCCCTTTACTTTCCATTTAATCTCCCTGTTTCATTTCACTGCTGAGGTAGCTTTTATTCGTCCCATTTTATAGATGGGTACATTTCAGCCTGATGATTTACACAAGACACTGGGCTACCTAAGGAAGAAACAAATTGGAATGAATATCTTCTTACTTTGAAACCACTGTGGTTTCCACCCCAACACACAACCTGTGTGTTCGTGCTGTTTTAGTGGTGAGTGGCTCTGTTTATTATATTTTTTTCTCAAAGGGCAGAGCAGGGACATGCATCTGATTTCCATCGGTTCCCTGAGCACCACAGCATGGCTACTCCCTTGCTTCAGCCCTCCACCGTGTTGGGTCTCGAGGGCAAGTCCCGGAACATGCCTGGGGCCTTACTTTCTCATCCGTAAGATGGTGGGTTAGGATTAGATAGTTTCCTAAGACTCTTCAAGTTCAGAATGCTATGTTTTCACGGCTAATATTACCTAGGTCCAAAGCTAGCTGTAGCAGATACTTGCTCTCTCCCCAACCAGGCAAGCCCTCGATAGATTGGTGAGCCCACTTAGCTTTCTTCTGTTAATACATCGGCTCAGTTATCCATGTGACTTTTCTGGACTCCCAAAACTAAAGGGGTCCTGCAGTGAAATGGCGCAATGGTGTCCTTGCTGCTCTGGGGGAAGTCCTGGAGAGACCAGTCCTGGGCTTGGACTCCACAAGGAGTTTTGTGTGCTGCAAGCTGGTAAAGGCAGTACCAATACTGGATTGTTTCTTTGGCCCTTTGGGTGGCGATGCACACTGGTCTAGAGAGCAGCGGCTGACAGCAGGGAGGCTCTCATGGTTGGGTATGATGTCTTCTTTTAGGAAGCCAGCTGCCTGCGATGGGCCAGGAGGACGTGGAGTAAACCACTATGGAGGAGGGGACGGAAGGGAATGGGTCCTTGGTCACTAGGAGACCCTGCCACCATCCCCGTGCAGCAGGGCCTTCTTTTCAGGGAAGCCACTCACTTCTCTAGTTGCAGAAGAAGCTGCCCTTCCAGCCTAACCCGGCTGGCCCACGAGGCCGGCGAGGCACAGCTGCGCACTAATGAACAGCCAGATGGAAAACCAAAGAGGCATGTCAGTGCCTGATGGAATCCTCAGCTCTCTAAGATGAATCCCCGCCTATGCGCTGGGCATTTCTGGGTGGCAGGCAAGGACAGCATTTGACGAATGGCATCGCCCAAAGTGGAGCTTCAAAGAGTCCCTGCACCCAGGTCAGCGGCTTGCCCAGGCAATGTGTTCCCGGAGGTGACAAGCAGCTTTGGGCTGCTCGGTGGACTACAAAGCAGGTGTGTTCGGGCCAGCCAGGCTGGAGGTTCTCCCTTCCTGCCGGAAGCAGTGACCCCATGGCTTTGTGAGAGGGCTCTTCTGAGGCAGTGCTCATGGGCTGGGGAAGGGCACCTGCTGGCGGGGTGGGCAAAAGCGAACAGACGATTTCCTCTTAGCCAGCTGGGATGGAGACGCCCCTCGTGAGACAGCACTGCCGTTCAATGGCAGGGAACAAAGGCAGCCGTGCGGCTGCCCATACGCATCCAGCTGGCATCCAGTTGAGCCCCAGAGCCATAGTAAAAACAAGGGGGAGAGGGGAAACTAGCCCGCCCTGCCTGGCTGATTTGTGGCGTCTGCAGTGACCCTGCATTTGTATTTGCCGTTTCTCTGAAGAGGAGGTGGGCTCCAAAGATATCACTTTCAATCTCAAGGCCAGACATGTAATCGCCTGCCATTATTCCTTAATTACATGCAACTACTACACCATTACTTTCTAACTCCAGTCTAATTGCAACTCACTCCCGATTAGTGGGCAATAAACACCCACAAACAGGGTCCGAGATCTATTTCCATAAAGCTTACTGGCAGCCTAAGACAAGGAATGCAAACATTCAAATTGGGTGACTGCGGGGAGCCTGCCCCAACAAACAATCATAAAGAACATGGGTTGAGCTTGAAATCTCCTCCCAATTAAAGAACAGAGCAATTTGGGGGTGGGGCGGAGGCATGGGGACCCATATCCTCATAGGCAGAGTGCAGGAAGTAGATGTGGAGATTTGGAGCCCAGGGTCTCAAGATCAGCTTCTAACTCTTTTATTTACTGTGGTGTCATCTTTGCTAAGCACTACAGCTTCCTCATCTAAAATGAGTAAAATATATGAGAACTACTTGGCAAAAATAAAGATGGAAAAAGATCCTACTTGTGAAAGAGCTCTGTGAACTAAAAGATGTTGGGTTGTTAACGGTTACTATTATTTTTAGCGTGAGGAATACCCTTTGATAGTGAAAGAACATTTGAGGCCCCCAGCCAGTTCTTCTCAGACTTTAATGTGCATGCAAATCCCCCCGGGGATCTCAGATTCTGAGTCAGTAGGTCTGGGTTGCGCTGAGATTCTTCATTTCTAACGAGCTCCCTGGTGATGCCGATGCTACTGGTCCCAAGACCACACTAGGAGTAGAAGGCTCTAGGCCATTCTGACTCAAGGAGCAGCTGTGGTCCATGACAGGAAGTAGGGCAGAATGAGCACATGGTCCCCGACGAGAGCCAGCGGTCACGGCAGCCTTGCCTCCTGGCGCAGACAGCAGCATTGTCTGGGAGCGCGAACACATTAACGCAATAACCCGGCCGCACACACTCGACCCAGGTCAGGTCCTCAGTGTAAATGCTCCATATCCAATGGGACAAATCCTCATGGGGAGAGGACACCAGAAAGGTTCTGAAGAAAAGGGAGGTTATGTTTGATGATCGGCAAAGGTGTTCCTATCTCAGAAAGAGCATGGTGATTCTGGTCAAGGGGCCCAGATGGACCTCTCCCTTTTCAGAATCTGACCACAGAAGGGGCTCAGGTTACTATTTGATGGAAGGAAGAGGTGAAGAGAGGAAAGAAGGATGGAGGAAGGGAAGGAAGGAAGGAAGAAGGAGGGAGGGAGGAGGAAAGGAGGAAGAGACTGAATTCTTTCGGGGGTAGTGGGAAGAGTAGACGCTGCCTACTTCACATTTTTGTTAATGGCTGACACTGAAAAGAATGCCAGGATTATAGATGCTTGAAGCTGGAAGGCATCTACAAAGTCATCTTTCTCAACCTCTCATTTCACAGTGTGGAAAACAGAGACAAAGTGCCTTTCCTACACTCCTACAGGGACTTGGTGGCAAAGCTGGGACTAGATCCCAGCTTCCCCGGTTCTCATTGCTGTCTTATTTCCCACACTCCTCATACCAGATAAATGAAACTCGCTTCATGGAACATCCTTACTTGCCAAACGCCCAGAAAGAATGGAAGCAGGGCAGCTGGAGCCCAGCTGGGGCCACCATGGACTGTACTCCTCCCTGACTCTTTGCTGAGCCTCTTGGCGCCCTCAGCTCTGAACGCCAGCTATTTGATTTGTAAGAGAAGGCTCTGTGTTTCTCCTATTCCCATCCAATAGCGGGGAGAAGTCAGCTACACCAGGACCCCAAACCCTCAAGGTTCTGATTCAGAATGATGGCCTCTTTTACATGCTCAGACCCCACTGCACACTTGGCAGACCCTGACAGCATGTGGGAGGCATGGGCCCCTGGGGAGGGACAAGGGATAACGCCATGTTCTCAAGGAGACACCTGGTATCCCCAAGTCTATAGTACATCTCAAGCAACATGGCCACACTAGGCTGGTGGGGGACGCAGACACAGGGCCCAGAGGAGGAATGCTCTGGCAGTAGACACAAGGACATGGTGAGAGTGAAGGGCAAAGTGACCCCGATAAGACGGTTCTTTTTGGAGGACACTGCCGAGCAGAACCCTTAGAATCCAGAAATACCTTTCTGGTGCACGGGGAGAGGTAAGAGGCCTGGAAGTCAGCTGACCTGTGGCATGCCTCCTGGCAGGCTCCCTGCTCCACACAGGAAGTCAGGAGCCCATGGTGGAGCAGAGAATATTCACATGCCAGTCATCAAGTCATTTTTTAAAATAACCTTAATCTACGACCTATACTATGTACATTAGGTGAGCAAATTTCATATAAACTCATATTACAACATTACTTGTGAAACTCCTAGCAGTGAGCATGGAAGTCATTAAATATCCTTTTAGCAAAGACTCCAGTGAGATTCCTAACAATTATGTAGAATAAAATCTAAATCTACATGAATACGGGGTGTTTTAGAAGCCTAATTGAAGGGTGTGTGCTATGTTCGAGATACACAGTATAAATAAGAGTGTTTGAGGTTTCAGATTTGTTTCTTATCTCTACTTAGTTCTACTAAACACGTCATTATTGGCAAGGCTGGCTTTATCTCCGCACCCCTCTTTGTGCGCCAGCTGAAGTTCAGAGACGTCAGGAGACAGCCCAACGTGACTCAGTAAAACAGGGTTGCCCTGGCCCGGGGCTCACGCATGCCTGAGTTTATACCAGGACATAGACAAGCTGAAAATAGAAGTCAATGGCAGCCTATTTAGGCTTTGGGTCACACCAGCCTCATCCAAAGATGAAAGGTTTGCAATTCTATTAGCAACACTCATAGCCCTCATTGACCTCTGCTGTCCTTTCTCTGTCTCCACTAACGTAAGTAAGCTATTTCCCTCCTGCCTCCCTTCCTCTCCTGTAGCCTGAGGATGGAAGCTGCTTTCACTGGCTTCTCCCCAGACCCCCGGCTACGTGGTGGGATCTCCCGATGAGTCCAGGTGGTCCACAGCTACACTCCAGGTTGCCCGCCAGAGGATGGGAGCCCGTGGTCCTTTCTTCCTCAATATTTTTGCCTGTGGCCCCATTGTGCTGTATACACCACATAACCTGTAGCCGTGCAAGAAAACCTGCGTGCCGAGTTTGTCTGTGTGTGTGTGTACGGTGCAGGTGGGGGCAGGGCGAGGCAGGATTTATCTCCAGGAGCCCCCCATGACAAGGTCCCCCTCTAAGAGGCAGGAAATACTGAGGAGGGGTATTTTGACAGGGACCCGGCAGGGGTACGGGGATGCCTGGAGGTCTCATGGTTACCAAGGCAACTGCCCCAGGTCCCTGCTGGAAGCAGTGTGTGCTCAGAAGAGTCAGGATTCAGGCTCTGGGGAAAGGAGAATGTTGGGAGAATGACTGTAAGTGCTCTGACTTTTAAACCAGCTGGAGCGAATGATGATGGTGATGGCAATGAATTCCTGGAAAAGTTGGAAGAAACGATCAAGAAAGAAAATCATAAAGAAAAACAAGACTCCCAAGAGGTAGCAGGAAATCACAGCCTCTGCCGAGATGGTGAGAGGGAGAACATGGCTGGGAGAGAAGGGGAGACAACACCAGCTTCCTCTGTGTGGGGCCAACGTGTGGGGCTCACTCAGCCCAATTTCAACATCAGCCCAGCTTTGCCGCCTTCCCCTCCTCTGGGCTTGCCCCGACCACACTGGGGCATGACGTTTCTTTCCCCACAGTCCCCACCCCTCCCCACCATGTTGCAACTGACAAAAAAGTGTACCCAATTCTTTAGTGAGACAAATTATGAAATGAGCGTATATGCGAGATGTAGTAAGTAATGCTCGCTGAGTTCCTGCTGTGTACATTATCTCTAATAGTAACAGTAGTCATGCATGGTGAGTTTTGGAAAGGTTAAGTAACTGGCCCAAGACCACACAGCTAGTAATTGATAGGGCTACGGCTTGACCGGCTTCATGTTTCTCCAGAGCACCTGCTTTCTCATAACACCATAAAAATCTCTCTGATGGAGGCTGTGGGAATTCCACTGGGCATGGATCATCATGTTCAGCTATGTAGGATGCATTTAATAAAGACTGGATAGAGACTGAATATGCAAGATGCCTGGTGCTGGTCCAGTCTTTCTTGACATTGCTGGCATGTTTTCTCCAGGAAGGGTGAGGACACTGGCTTAGGGACTCCAAGTCCCTTAGTGGAGGTCAGAACGCCACCTGGCCAGGAGCTGGTAATGGGATTGTGGTAACAAAACACTCATGCCAGCAAGGCATGAAACACTCATTTCTTGGGCCAAGAAATAGGACTTCCAGCCCCAGAGGACAGAAGAGCAGGCAGGCTGCGCAGGACGGGCCCCTTGGTGACAATATCAGCTGCACGGTAGAGGTGTGTGGAGGCCGGGCAGGGTATGCTGGCGCACTGGCTTCACAGCAGGGTTGGCGGGAAAGAGATATGGGTACTGACTTGGAGGATCTGCCAGGGTCCATGGTTGTCAATGCTCCTGCCATGGTCAATTTGGAGCTACCAGTGTGATGCCAACTGGCTCACAAAATTCCCCCCAAATTTGGCACTGGGCTTCTTTACCACTGCACCCAGGAAATGCCACATGAAGGACTTAAACCCTGGGCAGCAAAAGAGAACCCAGCTATAGAGACTCGGAAGTTTTGACAGGATCACAGGAATTTGAAGGGATCATGCCTCTGTAAAGGAACACCATTCTAGATAGTTCTACTTAAACAGTGGCCCAGGGGAGATCCTTGCAAAGTCTCTCCTGGCCACACTTTCACTAGTTTCCAACTCCCATAAACACATATACAGCTCTAGGTATCTGAACTGAATACCTCCAGTCACAAATTACTGATTAATCCATTCCCTTCTCAAATATTTTTACAGATTCCCCAATTGCCAGTCACTGTGTTGGACCCATAAATCCTCAATACCTCTTGACTATACACACCTTGAGGGAGGGGTCATGTTCAAACTCCAGCACACAGCACAGTGACAGACACATAAGAAACTTCTGTGTATTTGTTGAGCAAATGACTGGAATGAAGATCATTAATGGGAAAAAATAATTTAGAGAAAAATGGCATATCTTTAGGGAACTAAGAAGAGTTTATTTTCCCCACACTATCTATTCTTCTCTCTTTCAGACTTGTCTCATCTCATAAGTGGTTTGGGATTTTAAAGACATCACAGAAAGATTAAGGGTACATTTGTCAAGGTTAGAAGGTCCTTAATTCATCTGTAAAACAGCTGCATTATTTTGTATGTTAAGAAAGGTGGGCTTTTATTTTTTTCCTAATTGAAAAAAAAAATCTATCAATACCAGCAGTGGAGTGCTCAGGGGGATGGAGAATCCTAGTGTTGGGCACTGTTTGTGGGTCTGGCTCTTGAATAAAAGAGCAGAGGCCTGACCCATTGACTGGTCTGTCCCTGCAGGGCATTTTTGAAAGAGAAGACCATTGCCCACAATCCGAACTTCCTCTGCAATGCAGTGGAGTTCCTAAAATGTCACCAGATATGCAAAGACAGGGAGCCCTGTAAGAAAGAAACTCAGCTCTCCTGAGCAAAACTCCAGGGTCCTTTAGAGCCTTAGGACCACCTAGGTGTGCCGGAGCACCCTTTAGTCCAAGGCAGTGTAGAAGAAACCAAAGGATGGGGTGAGGTGTGGTGGGGCCCAAAGGTGAGCCCCACCCACCGGTATCTCTGGGGGACTGAGGAAAGACAAGGGTGGATGGTAAGGAAATCCAGACTAGAGCTCCCCCTTCTCCCCCTACCCCCAAAACCCAGCCTGGAGCCTCCTTCTCCAAGATCAAGATTGAGTGGGTTTATCAAGATCCTTCCCAGGAAGGACTAACAGATGAAGAACTGTATTATCTCGTCTGGGACCTCTGAGGAAGGAATTCTCTCCAGGCTCCAAGGAAGGTTGGGTATTAGATATAAAACATGAAACATTTTCAATTGCTGCCTGTCTGCTCTTTGTCGCTGTCCCCCTTCCCCCCCCCAAACACACGGATTTAAACTCAATCTACAACACTGTTATTTTCCTCCGATCTCTATTACAGGATTAATAATCGTGTTGCCCTATATTACCTTGTATGTCTGTCTCCACTGCTGTCTGCGAGTTACTCAGGGGCCGGAATGGTGCGTCTGCGTGTTTCCAGTGCCTGGAACCACCCCCCAGACACAGGCAGTGTTCCAAATACGCTTCTGTAGTGAACCAATTAATTCATTTATTAATGGGTCAGCATGAGGAGAAAAAGGAGGTCAAGAACAGAGGGAAGGAAATGGAGACCAGGAGAGATGTTGGGGGAGTCCAAAATATCCCTGAGACAAGGGGCTTGGGTGGACATCACTCCACACTGATGGGACGGACGGGACGGAACGTGACAGATGTGACGGACGTGACCGAACGAGGAGCAAGATGACCACGAGCCTTGGGGATCAAAAGCAGTGCTGCTTTCTTCCCAAATGCTGGGCCAGGTTTAGTCACTCCACAAGTTTTTCAGTTTAAACAAATAAATGCATCAGTGAAGAACCAAGGAAAGGGCAAGGAGGAGGGGATTTCAGCAGAAACATCGAAGGGTGACCTTTAAAGTAGAAGCTGGGCGAGAGCATCTGGCTTTCCCGGCCAACAGGGAGCAGGGAGCAGCCTCGGTGATGAAGGGGTGCAGTCATTCCCACAGGACGGGAAATCACCGAGGCACCCACCGTGTACAGTGAGCACCCAAGAATCCTGTCCTTCCGCCCTCCCTTCTTTCCTGGCATTCTTAGGCGTCCAGATGAGAACGTCTCCTCCAGGGCCCTCAGAGAAGCCAGAGGGGAGGGTCTCTGAGGTGTGTCAAATTTTAAAAATCCCAACTTGGTGAGAAGACACTACTAGAAAGAACTATTTCAAGGGCAGAGATAGGAGCTCCTGCAATAGGGAGACCTCTGGAACAGATCCGCAAGCGTCCCATGGAGGCAAAGGGGTGTTCTTGCTCGGGGAGGAGCAGACCAGGCTGCAGAGAACCAGGGCTGGGGACTTGGGCCGGAAAGGGGACAGGAGAGGACAGTAGAGCAGGGGATGACCCTGGGGCCAGCTCATTCTCAGGAGGGCCTTTACAGAGTTGAAGGCTGACCAAAGTTCAGGCATACGGGGGAGGGAGCAAAGCTTAACCAAAGTTTGGTAACGAGCAGCTTGTTCCAATTGTGGGGGATCAGTAGGGAGAAGTGGTTCAGCTACTCGTTGGTGAGGAATATAGCGGAGCTCTGTCCAGCCCTGATGTAGGTGAACAAGGGGACATCTGTGAGTCGTAGCTCAGTCATCTGGAGAAGGATGGGTCTTTCCCGAAACAGAAAAAGATGGGACGTTTCTTACCTTCCCTGTTTTCCAGGATCACAGGGCTCAGGTAAAACTCAGCACTGCCAGGTACAAGAAGCCTTCTTTACATTTATCCCCATCTGCAGAAACCAGGGTGGTTTTGTTCTCAGTGCTGTTTCTCCTAAAGTGGTTGGTTACGTTATTTGTCGGGAATCAAGCTTCTGCTGGTGATCAAGACTGTTCAGGTCCCAGTCTTCAGCCTATCTTTCTTTTACTTGTGTGCATTAGATTGGGTGTTCTAGATGTATCCAAATTGCAATATGGATATGATCCCAGTATTACATTCTCATTAGCAAGACGATTCTTGTCACGTGACAATCCCTTAAGCTCTGTCCACTGAGTGACTTTTTCTAAGATCATTTAAATTCCTTTGGCTTTATCTCTGTTCCCATTAAAGAAAACTTCTGACGATGACTTGGCCTCTCATGTAGTTTGACTACAGAGAGACAATGGCTGATCATGGAGCATTTAGCCTTCTGCTTATGTGATAATGGCTCCTCATTGTAACTTAATCAGCTGGCTTTGACATTGACCTGTGTCTTACAGGCATCTCATTTAACACAAGTCGGCCCAGTGTCACCTGGCCAAAGACAGAAATTGTCTCTATGCCTGCCAAGTAAAAGCCAAGTCCCAAGAGTGTGGGGGACATCTGCAGGGTACTCCTGAGGTGACCCCACTACTAAGTCCAGCTCCTATTTCTAAAACCCTCAAGTCTCTGCAACCAAAAACTGGAAAGTTCTATCACCTCAACCTTAGCAGCTGTTGTAAAAAGACAGGAAACATGGACCCCGTTTCCAGTGTTTACTTTTTCCCCTCCTTTTTATTGATTTATTTCTCATTCCCCTCCGCCATTCTCTTACCTCCATAGGTAATGATTCTAATGTGTTTGATGTATGTGTATGTTCTTGCAAACTATGCATATTATCCATCCAATATTTATGTAAGTCAAATTGAGTAATAAATTTAACTCAAGTTTTTCCATCCTCTACTTCACACTATGCCTGAAGGTTCCATCTGGGTTACTATATGCACATTTAGTCTATAGCTTCCTCCTGCTGCAACGTGCTCCACGATGAGCCTGGACTATGTGTGGCTGATCCATTCCCCGGGATCGAAACCTGGAGAATCCCCACCACACTGCCCAGCAAACCGGGCTGTGAACGGGGATCTCGCACAGGCCTCTTTGTGGACCTGGAGGAGAGTTCTTTGGAATGTATGCCGCCAGCAGATTGGCTCCGTTCGACTGAGGGCTACCAGATTGTTCTCTAGAATGGCTGTAACACACTACGTTCCCACATCCAGGGCTTGAGGGTTTCTATAGCCCACATCTGTGCTGACACCTGGTGTCATCCAGCTTTAGAATTTTTGTCACTCCCCCAGTTTTAAAACGGTGTCTCATTATTTTACTTTGCACAGTTCTGATTGCTAATGTGCTCGAACAGCTCCTCTTTTCCTTACTATGCTCTGGAGCGCAGTCTTTTTATTTCCTATTCTTATCTTCTGCTCATGTTTCTGTTAGATTTTCTGTCTTTTTGTTGTTGATTTACAGGAGACCCTTATGTATTTTATATATCAGTCCTTTAACTTTCAGACATTACAATATTTCCTCCCAATATCATCTGTCAATTTTATCCACATTATTCATAAATCCTTTTTTTCAATGAAATTCAACTTTTCCCCCCTTATGCCTTATGTTTTTCAAATTTTGTTTAAGAAGTTTTTCCTCTACCCCAAGATCACAAAGCAGTTCTCTTACATTTTCTTCCATCAACCTTTTACTAAGCATTGTCTTTAGTCCTTTAATCTGTATGTTCTACTTTGTGTGATGCTCATTTAAAGGGATCAAGTTGCTTTTCTCCAGAAAGATATCTGCAGCAAATGGTTAAGTAAACCAAGTCCACGAAATGACGCCATCGTGTAGACAATCTGTATTCCCCCCATTGATTTCTAGTGCCACCTTTATTCTATATTACATTTCCACAGTAATGTGTACTATCAGAAATGTTCCTGATTAGATCTGCTTGTTAGAGAATAATAACACATCAGAAGATCTCTTGAGGGGCGCCTGGATGGCTCAGTGTGTTAAGCCTCTGCCTTCGGCTTGGGTCATGGTCTCAGGGTCCTGGGATCAAGCCCCACATCAGACTTTCTGCTCAGCAGGGAGCCTGCTTTCCCCCTCTCTCTGCCTGCCTCTCTGCCTACTTGTGATCTCTCTCTCTCTGTCAAATAAATAAATAAAATCTTAAAAAAAAAAAAAGATCTCTTGAAAGAAGAAACAACAGGGGCCTCTAAACCTCGTGGAGCTGTACTAGAAGGAAAGCTTGAGCAGACTGCAAAGCTCCTTGGCATCTCCCAGTGAGGTCCAGTGACTTCAGGCCTGACAGTGTCTGCTGTCCTTCTTCTGACTATAGAACCGACTGGGCTTAGCAAGAGCTAGTCTGTTGGCTACAGTGTGTTTGAAACTTTCATAAATCCTTGAAGGATAATAGCTTCCACGCCTTGGGAAGCCCTCAGTCAGTACTTAGTATCATCTCAATTTTCCAGTCAAGGAAATGGAGAGAGGGGGAGGGCTAATATAACTTAACACCAGTCTGCCCAGGACTCGATTTGACCCTACTGTGCTTAACTCCACTGCCGATGACCCTTCTACTCCATTGTTCTGCCCTTCGAATCTCTTTTAATTCTTTCAGTGTTTACTGAGTTCTGAGTCCTATAAAACATTGTGCTTTGGGGGCTAGGTGCTTGGTGACTCATTACATAAGAATTCTGTCCATAAGGGACTTCCAGTCTAGTCTGGAAGATAAGATGTATCCATAAGTACAATATAGTTTAGAAAAACAGAGGTGCTTTAGAGGATCAGTAAGTTCTCAGAATTTGCTCAGAATTAGGAATAATGTTTCCAACCTACCTCCTTCCAAGAAGTACCCATCCCATTAGATTTTCATGTATGTGGTAGTCACAAGTTTGAATGTTGACTATTGGATTGCATAAATGCTTAGCAAAAACTTAGTCTTTCCAGGCTGTTAGGAATTAAAGGAGAGAGCCTCCATTTTGCCTGAAACGTTTCTCTCAAGCCACTTGCAAGTCTGACATTTTGCCTGCAATCCCAAGGCCACTCAGTCTCAATAATTCTCCACCACTGGTCAGAGGAAATTTATGTGGAGGCTGGAAATACCGGAGATATAGAAAGGAAGGAACAGGAAGAAAAGTGATAGACAGGTATTTTCTGAATAGAATGAATTCTATACTCACTTTTCAGCTTTGAAAGATGTCATAGATTGGGACACCCAGAGGCTGATGCCAGGACAAGCATTCATGTGGAAGTGGCCCAGGAGGACCTAGTATGAGAGAGGGAAGCAGGATGGGGAGGGGGAGGCAGCCAAGCAAGGTGATATTTCAGGCAAGGTACCAGTCTCCACCTGATTCTTCAGGGGAGCTCTAGAGTGCAAACATCTCAAGAGTTTGTTTAGACTTGAAACAACGTTGCTTTCATGCTCCTTCATGCATCAGGAATTGGTTAAAGGCCAGAGGGAGATGAGGTTGTGGAAAGTTAACTCCCAGGCAGCCCTCTTGGTTCATGGGCTGTCCTCAGAAGGGAAGCAAGCATGGAGAAGTAGAGGTTCTTGGAAGCCGAGGGAGGGATGGAGCCAGGACACAGCATCAACAGTGCCCCTGTGAACAAGGGTGTGCCCTACATCTGTAAGTCAAGTTCAGGAATTCTGGCAGCTCGTAACCATTCCTAGAGAACCTAGGAATCCCTCCTCAATTTACAGGTGAGGAAACTGAGGCACAGATTTTTTAATACATTTGCCCAGAGTTATGTAAACTAATTTGTGACAGAATTATAATTTGGAGTTCCTAGATTCAAGTCCAGGACTCTTTCAACCACATCTCACCATCTTGCTTCTTTGCAACGCCCACAGCCCTTAAAGTTCGGAGAAGTGCTTGCCAACACAATAGGTCATATTTTTTACCACAGGGGCATCATTCTCTGCTAGAATCTGGCTTCTTTTAAGCCCAGCATCCATCCTTTCAGGCCCCACTGGTCCATACAGCAGCCCTGTAGAAAACAGACTGATCCCCTTGACAGCAGACCCAGCAGTCATCTGGAAGACTTATCTGGGTAGTTAAGGAGACCTTGGCGCCTGAAGAAGGCACTCAGAAGATGACAGGTCTGAATAGTCTGACAAATTTTTATTGCCCCCAAATCTCCAGTCCCGTAAGTCATGAAATAAATCTCAGCCCACATCAAATAAATGATCGTCTTTTTAAGAACGAACGGGTGGATGACGCGAAGAGCGTACAAAGTGCTCTCCTTTCCCTCGGCTTGGCTCCGTATCAGGGATTCTTCCATCCAGGACTTCGGCTAACCCTTCCCAGCACTGACTCTCTCCTGCCAAATCCCCTGATAGATGGCTGGCCCAAAGAGCAGAGAACATACCGGGGTTAAGCCTGCTTTTGAAGAATTGTAAGGACAACCAAGCAGGAGGAAAGAAACTCTGAAAGATGAGAAAGCTGTCATGCTTGCTGGTTGGGCAGACAAAGTGACCAGCGATTCCTTAGAGCACTAAAGATTTATCAGCAAAAGGGAAAAAAAAATCAATTGGCCAGATAATCTTAAAAGAAGGAAGGAGAAAAAAATAATGCAAGTGACTAAGCGGATGGGAAAGGAAATTTTAAGATGTCTTCTGTGGTCTTTTGTGTCTGCCATGGCACAAACTTGTGCTTCCTTCGTTCTTGCATTTAACAGACTGAACTGTAATTGTCCATTTGCTTATCTGTTTCCTTGGCCACAAATGACATGTTGCTGGTGACAAGGACTCTGTCTTTTTCATTCACCCTTGATGTATGCCAGGCCTAGCACAATGCCTAGGACATAGCAGATCCTCATTATATATTTGTTGAATGACTAAGAACAAAAATGAGGGCGCCTGGGTGGCTCAGTGGGTTAAGGCCTCTGCTTTCGGCTCGGGTCATGATCTCAGGGTCCTGGGATCGAGGCCCGCATCGGGCTCTCTGCTCGGCAGGGAGCCTGCTTCCCCCCCTCTCTCTGCCTGCCTCTCTGCCTCCTTGTGATCTCTCTCCCTCTGTGAAATAAATAAATAAAATCTTTAAAAAAAAAAAAAGAACAAAAATGAATGAACTGGCATTTTTTTAAGGACCAGTGTTGACCAAGGCACCTTACTAGACACCTGACCCCTTTGAGTTCTATCAACCTCTCAACAGTGAGACAGATTTTATCGTGGTCATTTTGCAGATAAGAAAATTGAAATTCAGAGAGGTTAAACAACTTTCTTGGGGCCAGACAGCTAATAAATGGAAGATCTGGGATTCAGAATAAGGTCTATTCTGACTCTAAAGTCCATGGTTTTCATTGGATTTACTATTTATTTATAGACAATTCTTCATGATGTGAGGTCTGTCGGCCCAACCTGAGGATGAGCTATTATCTTCCCTCCCTGGGTTCCCCACCATTTTGTCATTCCACTCTTCGCCTACACTTCCTCCATTTGGCACACTGGAGAAGGAAAAAAGACAAAATCCACGCCAACTCATTAATTACACCTTGTCAAGCTCTTCTCTCTGGGTGTTTCATTTGTGTGTGGTTTCTCCTCCGCTATAGGCTGGAAACTCCTTGGGGGCAAAAGCCACATTTCGTGCATCTTTGACCACTCCTCCCTCAGGCACATAGAGGTATGATTTGGGTCATAGGCGGTCGTGTCACTGTGGTTGGTGTCACAGAGGAGGGTGACAGAATGAGGGCACAAGGAACTCAGGGGGGTGTGGTGCATAAATGGTAGGTACCCAGGAACTGCCTCTGAAAACCGCACCGAAAAGAGAGTCACTCCATCAGTGGTACACAAAACAGACTCGCTCTCAAAGGCCAAGTGGGACGTAAAGGGAGAGCAGGGGAGAGCATGGCATAAACATAGATTCTCAAAAAACTGGAGCACGGTGGAGTCAGCCAGTCTGTCTCTAACTCCCTCTCATCTCTGGGCAGCCAGATAGCATCGGCACAGAAGAGTGTTTTTTTTTACTATGCCCTGCCTTCCTCCTGTGATCTTGGGTGACCTTTCCCAGCCCGAGACTTCCCAACTGCAAAAGGAGTGCTGAAGGCAGCCCAGTTCTCTGACCCAGAGCTCCTGGGAACCCCTTGCCAGTCTTTGATGCACCTGTTACCTCACAGGGCTTGTCAGATGCTGTCAAGATAGGGGGCTCCTGTGAAGATCAAGAATTAAGCTTATTAGTAGCACCGCACCTGAACGCTGGCCTGCTGAAGGGCCATCCATCTCGCTGGGCTGAAGGGACAGAGCATGATTAATGCTGCTGGTTAGAGGGCTGGCCCGCCTCTCACCATCTCCTCCTTCGGATACAGTTTGAAGAATTCATTAGGAGAGGGGCAGCAGGGAAGGGGGAGGACTGCGCCATCCTAATCCAACCCCTCCTTCAACCTCCCTCAGTTTGGCTTCTTTAACTAAGATGGTCAAGGTTGATCAGGGTCTGATAGGTCTTCACAGTGGGCACAAGAGATAATCAGCCCTGGCGTGCCACTCCCAAACCACTTAGCAAGGTTGAAAGCTTTTCAGTGCCCCTTTAATCTATCCATTTGAAAACAAAATAATGACTATAAGTAGGGGCTTTGTCCTCTGTGTTGACCCTGCTGGAATCCTCTCTGGCTGTCCCAGGAGAGAGTCTGTAGTCTAGCCCCACGGACACTGGGGTAGGTAACTTTCCAGTGCGCTGTGGTGAGTGCAGGGCCCAGAGTGTGTGGAAAGCCCAGAGGAAGGGTTTACCCGCCCTGTCCGGGCCTCCTGGAAGGAGCGAGCAGGTGCTGGGCTGCTTGGAGGCTACCGCACACCTCACCACTCCCAGGTGCTACGTCCAGAGTGATCCACACACACTGCCAAGCCGTTCCCACCCCCTGATTTAACCCCCGGGATGTGGGCTCTGTGAACAGTGGCTGTTACGTAACCTTTAGAATCGCTCTTCATTGTCACCCTGGGATTTTTGTTTGTTTGTTTGAATTCTTTGAAGCATCATTTTAGAATTCTGTAGAATTCTAACCCTTCTCACCCATACTGGTGTCAGTTTATTAATTGCTACAGTGATTGCTGAGAAGTGGGAGAAATTAGCAACTCAAAAAAAAACTTTTATTAATGATTAGACTGTTTTTTCAAGTTGTTATAAATTTGTACTGACCCCTTCTTATTTCCTTTGGGAGCAGGAGTATCTGGGCTCGAAGCAAACTCATTTTATTGATTTCTCAGGTTGGATAACTTGACACCAAACACGAAGGCAGGAGCCGGTTATCTCGATGCTTTATGTACAGGAAGCAGGAAAGACTAGAAAAAAGGTCTCTGTCGCTGGAGCAAGACGATTTATACTTTAGTGTCAGGTCTCCAGCATAGAACTGGTGGATTCTGGGTAAATCACTTTCGTTACCTACCGCACTAAAACAGACAAACAACACCCATTTACTGACACCAACTTCTATTACCACACTATTTCTTGTCCTCTCGGGACTAGGGCACATAATTTTTACCATTTCTTTATTTCATTATTATGTATTCGTTTATCCTTCCCTCATTCCAGGAAGGCTTTGAGAAAGCTGACAAAAGAAAAAACAGAAAAAGGAAGAAGAGTTTGAATGAAAAATATATGACAGGGAAGATTAGTCCCCTAAAATATGTGCCGTAGGTTCTCTTATTAGAAATAGGTTGTGTGTTAGTGGCAGAGCTTTCGAGGGGCCAAGTGAAGTCATGTGAGCTGGAAGGGAAAAGCATCCCAGACATTCTGAAGAAAACTGTTGTTGTTTTTTTTTCCTGCTTCTGAGAACTAACAGAGATTTCTTTCTTGGACCCTAACAAAAGAGCACAGGGAAATGCAGCCACTGACACCCTCCACATCTACACAAGTGTGAAGATGCCAGCAAATCTTCAGACTGTGACTTGTGTCCTCATTGCAACAGGAAGACATGGGGTCAGCAGGGATAGCCTAGCAGGACTCAGGGAAAGACACCCTACAGGTCAGAAGTCAAAACAGTGCGCTGGGAGTATGTATCGCTCTGCTTTAGACTAGACCTGATTAACTTGGCATTCTTTTTTTTTAAATTGTTTTTTATTATGTTATGTTAGTCACCATACAGTATGTCGTTTAGTTTTTGATGCAGTGTTCCATGATTCATTGCTTGCATATAACACCCAGTGCTCCTCCTTAATACCCATAACTTGACATTCTTGAGACGAGTCGTTCTCAAAGTAGCTCTGAGCCTCCAGCATCAGGCTCTCCTGGGAACTGATTAGAAATGCACATTTTTGAGCTCCACCCAGAATCAGAAACTGAATCAGAAACGGATGGGGCCAGAGAATCTAGGGTTTTGGGTTTATTTTTTATTTTTTGGTTTTGGGTTTTTTTTTTTTTTTAAGATTTATTTATTTGGGAGGGAGGAGGGAGGAGGAGGGGTAGAGGGAGAGGGAGTCCTAAGCAGACTCCATGCGGACTGTGCAGTCCGTGGCTGGGCTCCATCTCATGACCCTGAGATCATGACCCTGAGACCAAACCAAGAGTCGTCGGAGTCTAAAATGACTGGGCTACCCTGGTGCCTCCCTGGGTTTTAAAAACCTTGATGTAGTGCCAGGTCCAGTGACGCGGGGAGGAAGGAGTGCATGTCCTTCCAAGTTACCCTCCTTTTTGCCTCTGATCCTTTGATTAGAATTAGGCAGCAGGTAGTTTGAGAATTTTTTTTTTTTTTGGCAAGAGCCTAGAGAGCAAATAATTAAGTTATTAATTAAAAGCAGATCCATAAACTTTCAGAACCACTCAGAGGAAAGTCTGCTTGACCTCCTCCCTCTTCTGCTCACTGTGTCTCTCCAGAGGTCCTCAGACCTCCCTGCTTTGTGCAGAAGGGTCCCCGGGGAAGGCCAGTAGGGAGGCCGAGTGTCTCCCCGCCGACAGCTTCACTCCACATTGTGCGCTTCTCCCTGGCTCTTTTCGAACTGTTCTTACATGTTTTGGATGTGTATTTCTTCTTTCTTCCCCACTGCCCCTCCCAGCTCTAAAATCCTATCACTATTCCATTTTATAGGAAGAGAGTAAGAAAGAGCCCTAAAGCTGAAAGGGACTATTGAAATAACATGTAACAACCTCCTCATTTAACAGATCACGAGCGAGTTGATGGCAGGAACAATTTCCTTGTGTATTGCTTAGCTCAATACAAGGCACACAACAGGTTCTTGGTGACTCGCAGCTCAATCTTCTCATTGACTCTACGTTAAGCTCCACAATTTCCACACGCCATATAGCACTGGATCCCCATGAATGCTCAGGAAGTATTACTATCCCCATTTTCAGACCAAGAAACTCAAGTTAGAGTAGCCGGATGTTTACTGAGGCTTCACAGCTTTTAATATTCCAGATCCAAACCGGAATCCAAGCCTTTTGACTTTCGGTCCTCTTACCTTTCTTGTCTGCCATGTGGCATCTCCCCATAGTGGCTAGACCCAGGCTGCTGACACACTCCCCCCACCCCCGGACACATAAACATGTATCCAACTGAATGTGAACAGTGATCAGCTCCGGTCAACTCTAGGAGACAAACGCAAGGGCCTCAGTGCTTCAGTGACTCAAGATTGGCTGCATGACCTTGCCAAAGCTCAGCTCTCTGCAGAGCGAATTCGGGAACGGGTGGTTTTCACCAGACTCCTCTGAGAGCTGTAGCTACTGGACTATCAGAGTCAGCTAAACACAAATTGAAGATAAAGAGGATAAAGGCATTTCTGCATTTTCATGTTTCATATCTGTAGACATATTTCTTCTCACATATAAATATGGGTAAATATGTAGAGACTGCATGTCATTTCTAATATAGGCCAAGTGATTTGATCTGATCAGCAAAATTAATCTAAACGAGCTCTGCATAAGGTAGCAGAAAGAGGACAACAAAATGTCAGATTAAGAAAATGCAAGAAATTGTTTCAATCAAGGTCACACACAGCACAGACTCAGAAGCTCCTTTGTTACGTAAGTTTTTGAGCCAGTACCTGGTGCTTCTGTAAAAATTGAGAAAAGACACTCCTTATTCCAGGCAGATCAGCCCCAACTGGGGAGCATGCCTTAGAAAGTGGAGCATGAGCTGAATTTCAACTCCTACTCACCTGTCCGGTGGCCAGTCCTGTGCAGGACACGACCAGCTCTCTCCTATATGGCAGCCCTGTTTTATGGGTGAGCCCTGCATGGACTAGAGCTGTGGAGCCACCCAGTCCAAGAAGGTCAGCATCTGGGAGTGCAGCTCACATATGGGCACAAATAGAAGCCTTACTTTCTGCTAAGCCAAACTGCCTTTAAATCAGATAGAGACTGGTAAGCCAAGGACGACATATACGACTGTGTTTACAGAACTATCCCACGTTCAGTGGAAGATCATTTTTTCCCCAGCCCTTTTAGTTTTAAGACATCTCATTAGGCAAGTCCAGATTGCTACTAATGATACTAATGATTCTACTAGTAATAGCTAACATTTAATGCTTACTATATATGTCAATCATTATTCTAAATACCACACGTATGAACTCATGTAATTGTCACAACACCTCTAGAAGGTAGTTGGTATTATTATCCCCGTTGTACAGATGCAGGCATTCTCTGTAACACAGAAAAAGTAAGTCACCTGCTCAAGGTTACAGCAAGTAAGTAGTAGGGCTGGGATCACAACCAGAGCCCAGCTCCGGAATCTGGTCTATTGAGCACTAGGACACCACTGTAAAATGCGGGAACATAAAGGATGCCAGGATAGGGAGGCGCACAGTCACATGGAAGTCCTACAAGGGATTCTGTATCACCTGGCCCAGCCTTCCACCCTCCTGGCGAAGCAGCCTCAGCGCCCGAGCCTGGGTCACCCTATCCAGGCTAAGGGGTTGCTTCCTTCCTGAATGGTAGCAGCCTCTTGCCATGAATCCAAACCGCTCTTGCTATCTGGGAAGTGCGTTTTCTGGTTTCAAATAGGACAGACAACAGTTGTGAGAATGGCCCCAGGTAGCAGGGAACCCACCCATTGGGAATTAGAAGACGGCTGGGCTGTCCGCAGACCCCATTTCCCTACCTGGGTGGCACCCTGTCCCCTGGAGGAGGAGGAGGAGGAGGGGGAGGGACAGGGACAGCGCGCACAAGGGTGGGCGGGCCGGTTACCACCCAGGCGCAGCAGGTGCACAGCCGCACTGGCTGAGACCCCATTATTCCCGGGAGCCGCTCAGCCGCGCGCGGGAACTACAGACCCCCAGGTCCTCACGCCTTCCCATAAAGCTCTAATGGCCGGCTTCCGTTGCCATGGCAACACCGACAGCTCCTTAGAGCCCTCTAAGTACCTGAGGTGAAAGCAAAAGGGGCATGTTTGCCTCTGCGGGTCACTGTGCGGTGGGCCCCAAGGGTGTTGCTGTGACGTCTCCGCCAGGCAGAGCTCAGAGCACCCGACCGGGAAGAGCAATGATCCGGGCCCGCCTGGAGCTGGTGGAGTTCAGCAGGACACTGCCCCAGCCTCTGAGCCAGCCCCCCACCGAGGCCAGCGCAGGCTCCTCCTCCCTCTTGCACCACGACCCCCCAGACCAGCCTCACTCACTCCTGGGGCGGCAGCTTGTCTTTTGGGCTTCCCTCTGGGTAATGGAAAGGCTACTGGGACTGGGGTGGAGTTGGAGACCCGTTATGCAGTTACTGGATTCGTGACCTTGGGGGAAGCCCTTTAGCTCCTGTAAGGTTGGAAACACCCAAGAGCTCAGAGGGCATCAGGTTTCTGGGCTCATTTCCTTTCTGTCCAACAACATTTACCGTGCTGGTTGTCTGCCCACCTGGAGCTTATACTCCCTCAGAACGTTCTAGAAAATGTGAAGATTTGTCCTGGAGTGACAAAGTGATTCACATATGCTACTGAGCGGTTGGTTGCCTGGATTAATGGGTCTTCTTCAGAACTTGGGTGTTCCAGTGTCTTCCCTTAGGGAGGACAACACTTTACTAAAATCTTGGGACTGATGTCATATGGGAGCCCATATTCTGTCCTTGTATGACAGACTTGGAAACTAAACACAGAGTCCACACTTCTTAAAAAATGGATCTCTATTCATTCTGGCCTAGAGTTTTAGACTCTCACAATCTTTTAAAATTTCATTTCGACCAGTCATCATGCCCTGCTTCACATCTGCCTGCCATCTATATGGCATCTGTCCGTTTGATAAGCATCTATTCTATGCTCATGCCCAAGGCCTCCAAGGCTTACTAAAAACATAACTGTATTTCATCAGCAGGAAGTCCTGCGGTGCTTAATATAACCTTTATTTGTGTCCCATGAAAAATAACAACACTAATTCCAGTGAGTTGATTTGTTTTTAGTTTTTCAGTGATGCAACGAATAAAGTGATCATGACCAAGTCACATAACCCTGCTTGGCTTTTAGTTGTGATGGCTGCTCTATAAATAAGAGTTTAATTGAACTGAGGTAAGGAATTGCACTAAAGGAGGTCTACAGTGAAATCACCAGTAAGAAAATGCCTTGCCTTTGCACGGTGTTACTTTCTGAGAAGCCCTCCTACACGTGGCCTCCGGAAACTTACTATTGTTTCCTCACTACTTGTCCTGTCCACCGCAAGCAAAGATGTCTATACTGCCTTATACACACTGTGCCCGTGTGGAACAGGCCTGTCAGAATTGCTGGATGATGATAAACATGAGGTCCAGAAGAGATGACCAGAGATGATCTGTTTTCTTGAGAACTCCTCGAAAAGTTGGATGTAAAGATCCAAGCCAGCCCAACGGTCTGCTCGATTTTTACAGACCCTCCGAACTGTTCTTTTGGGAGGACACTTAGAATAGAAACGAGAATGCTGAGCCTTAGAGGAATAATGTTACTGTAGAAGTCAGTAGTTGCTATTCTTATCAAAATTCGTCATCTCCACCCCCCACCCCCGCCGTCCCCCCTACACACACATACTCCATCTACTTTCCTTTGGGGTCGGGTCAGTTGCTCTGGAGGTCAGCGCCTCACAGCTAGTTTACATGACTGGTCCAGTGAGTTACCCCCTTTCCCCCATAGACACTCCCAACACACCCTTCAGCAAGATCTTGTTTGACCTCGGTGTCCCAAACAAACAAGGCCTCTCCCCCCCACCAAAACCAACACCAGGTATAAATATTACGACATTTGAAAAGGAGCTCCAGTGTCTCCAAAGTCAAGGAGAGCCTCTGAAAATTCAGCTCTCGGGTATAATTGAGATGTTAGCACAGCCAAGTGCAGCTGGCCGGCTGGAGACTGAAGTCGCATTCACGCATTCAGTAATACTCGCTGAATGCCCCTTCTGTCGCAGTACCCCCAGACAGGTTCCAGATGGGAGGACCCAGACGTGCTTTCCCTTTGCGTGAGCCTCTGGAAGCCGTGCAAGGACATGTGGGGAACAAAGTCGCTGCTGACATCCCCCAGGAGTCACTGTTCCTCACAGGAAGCTCCATCCGGCATTCTGGAGACCAGAGCTCCGTTTCCAGCCGGGTGGGGACTCGGCCGGGATTACGCGCAGCTCGGTTCATCCCTGCCCCTCCCAAGGGAACCTTGTACCTTGGGGATAATCTCTCTTGTCATTACCTGCCTCACGCAGAGGTTGAGAGGATTTAATGAGATAATGTTTGTAAAGCTTTTTGAGCTCCTCTGAAGAATAAATGGTACAATAGAAATGCAAAACATCATTATTATAGTGATCACAGAAGCATTCACTCTAGTTACAGGGGAAGGAGAGAAAACCTGATTCCATATAGTCTCTTCTTTCTGAGAGCTGATAACATTCTGAAATATGCTTCCCTTTTCCATCTGAAATTCTCCACCTTTATAATCCGCTCAGAGGCAAAATGTTTGGGGAAACTTTTAGAAATTTCTCTTTAGTCTCCTTTGAGAAGGAAGAACATTAAGTAAGCACACTTTGCCTGCTTACAAAAGAGCTGTTTTGACCAAAATCATTCAGAAAGCCTGAGCTTTATGACTTCAAATTTAGCTGGTCTTTAGTCCCCACTGAGATAAATGGAGCAGTGTTAAATCTGAAAGGGGAAAATTGGTTTGGCAAGGTTCAGATGTTCGAAGCTGCCATTCCCGGGTTGCTGAACAGAAGCCGATTTTTCCATATAACGAAATTGTTTCTTTTTAGAGAAATTATTCCAGCAGTTTTTCCCACACTGGAAAATGAGGTTTGTTATTTTGACAATAATTCATCCTTCCAATTTACAGAGATCATTGATTTTTGGGAGACTTTTAAAGTCCTTTTTCTCATGTAGAATCAGTCTTTGAGTAGCAGAGAAGATGCTAGAACTCACTGTAGGTGAACACTGTAAGTATCTCAAGCTGAAATGCTCCTGGGCACCGGGGAGGCAGTATAACAGAGGGAAGCCGACCCGGCATCATACCAACCAAGTGTGGCCTCCAGAGGGAAGGAACATCTTTTTCCTTATACTCGTTTATGTTCTTGACTGGGGCCCTGCAAACTAAACTGACAAAGGACAGATTAACAAGAGGAAAACCAACCAAAGATGATGAACACACCCAGGATACATGCACGAGGGAGGACTCAGTGAGGAAGAGTTCACAGGGGTAGTTAGAACTGGGGGTTTCTATAGCATCTTAAAGAGCAATAATTTTGTAGAGACATGACGAGACAAAAGAAAAGGGGTTTAGGCTTTTAGGAGTAGCACACTGTGAGGAGGCAAATATATGGGGGAAGCTAATGGAAGGTAAGCGTTCTTTGGTACTGTATGTTTTTGAACAGATTCTTTTCCTGGTGTTGGCTAGTCTCTGGTCATAAGGCTCTTCTCCCTTTCCTGCTATGGGAAATGTGTAAGCAAGGGGAATTTATATTCCGCTTTTAAGCAGCTGGAGAGGGAGCAGAGAACTCAGCCCAAGTCTGCTTTCTCTCAGTTGCATTCAGTTTAAAATAATCCTTGTGGCATACTTTGGTGTGGCATATTCTGAATCTCTTCACCTCCATGCTGGAGGGGGTGGGTGGGTAGAAAGTGGAGGGCGTTATGGGGAACTGAAGAACCTTCCTGAAGGACCCGCAGCTCCACAGCTCCAGTGACCTCTCACAGCACCAAAAGCGCAGTTCCAAATTTCTACCAGTTTTGCAAGGGAAGCCAAAAATCAATAATTCTATAAACCATCTCCCAATTTTAAATGTTGTTCACAAATTCTTTTTTTTTTTCCTTTTAACACTGTGTGGCCAAACCAAACATCTTACCCATGGGATATTATTTTCAACCTTCGATTTAAACTAATGTGAATTTTCCAGCTTTGGTGGGAGGGGATAGGTTTTTCTGTATAAGACCCAAAGATTCTTAGGATAACAGAAGAATCATGGAATCCTAACAATTTCCCTGTCTCCATCTTGGTGTTTCCCTTCCTCCTCTGTGGGCTGCTTAACTTCTCTCTCTGTGCCTCAGTCTCCTTGTTAATAAAATCAGTGTCATGAGGACACCTGCCTCCTAGGACCATTATAAGTAATGAATGGGAGGAGATATATAAAAGGCTAGGGCCCTGCCATGTCATGGGAACTCAATAAACCCTATCCTTTATTATTGTTTCATTTTTTTGTTTTTATTTTTTTAGATTTATTTATTTCAGAAAGAAAGAGAGTGGGAGAGGAGGGGCAGTGGGAGAGGCAGAGAGAATCTCAAGCAGACTCCCCGCTGAGCACAGAGCCCGATTTCAGAGCTTCTTTTCACAACCCTGAGATCATGATCCTGAGCTGAAACCAAGAGGTTTTGATGCTTAACCGACTGAGCCACCCAGGCGCCCCTACTGTTGCATTTTTTAATGAGCGGGACCAAGGCCTGGGAATCAAGTTCACTGTCTTTTTGTCTACAACAACACTGTCTCCACTGCTTAATTCACCTCCAATCCGATAATTCTGTGGGCTCACTACAGACTTAAGACAGAGAGGGCGGCGCAGACTTCTGAAAGCCAGCCAGCCGGGAAAAGAGGACATGGGTGCAAATCCAGCTGTCAACCCAAGAGCATCCCGATTTCACGCTCACGGTCATCTTCTGAAAGGACCTGAGAAGTTCTGCTTCTGTACACATTTGTTTCCCAAGATGTAATCTTTGATCCTCAACTCTTGCTGTGGGGGGAATGGGCTGCAGAGAGAGCTCGGAGATGTGGCTTCACCTGGGTTCCCATTTAGACACGTGCTTGGGTTTCTTTTGTGTTCGCTTTTGCTACTCGTTTATAAAGCGAAGCGATCGGCCTAGACAACCCTAAGCCTCATTTAGTCTTCTTGTTTTTTAAGCAGCAAATAAAATAAAATCCCTGCCCTCAAGGAGTTGACATTTCTGCTTTAATTTTCTGAGTCTGGCTTCTCTTTGCAACTTCTTCCATGGGACCCTTTTCGTACCAGGGCTAAGGCAATCAATTACCCATTGTCAATAATCATTTCTATCCTCAAAGAGTTTGTGTCTTACTTGGAAGAGTAGTATTATATACCCGAAACAGATAGCAATACAAGAACTCAGCAGATATCAAAAGAAACGAAATCTTGTCATTTGCAACGACGTGGATGGAACTAGAGGGTATTATGCTGAGCGAAATTAGTCAATCAGAGAAAGATAATTATCATATGATCTCTCTGATATGAGGAACTTGAGGGGCAGGGTGGGGAGTTGTGGGGGGTAGGGAGGGAAAAATAATGAAACGAGATGGGACCAGGAAGGAGACAAACCATAAGAAACTCCTAATCTCACAAAACAAACTGTGGGTTACTGGGGGGTGGGAGGGTAGGGATAGGGTGGATGGGTTATGGACATTGGGGAGGCTTTGTGCTATGGTGAGTGCTGTGAAAGATGTAAGCCTGATGATTCACAGACCTGTACCCCTGGGGCAAATAATAAAAATAAATATATAAATAAAATAAAATGTTAAAAATAAAAAAAAAAACAAGAACTCAGCAGCTAATGAAGAAATACTTAAGGAGGTAAAAAGGGAAGCATGACTTCGAGCACTGGTGAAAAGGGGAAGGTTGCCTAATGGGTGGATTTCGGAAGGTCAGGACAAACGAGGGGCGGCAAGGGCGTTCCAGGAGGCAGCAAGAGCCAAGCCGGGAGGTGGGAGACCACTTTAAATGTCTTGGAAGATTTTCCTTTTTCTCTGTACGGCCTGGTATATAAACACAGAGGAGTGAGGGGGGGAAAGGTCAACGAGGAATAATTCCTTCTGGCCCTAGGATAATATTTCCAATTCCCACCAGGAAGGCTGGACCGGTACAGGATGCAATGGACACACTCATTGCTTCTCTGTTTCTTGAGAATGTGTGCCGCGGGGCTCGAGGAATTTGGGGAAGATAAAAAAAAAAATCACATCAAGAAACAGGAATCCCCTAAGAGATACAAAAGTCACAGGAAGGTATATGAAAAAGACAGAGCCCTCTCTTCTGCCGGCGTCTCCCAAGATCGCTGTGTCGCTTTAGGGGTGAAGAGTTGCCACCAAAATTAAGTCTAATAAAAGAAATGCAGCTCTGTTGCCAGTCCCGAGTTCCGGAGTCATGAAAGTGAAATATTCTGCCTGTACTTCATCTGTTTGGGAGGACACTTGGCACTGCAGAGGGGAACTCAGGGAACATTTCTCTATCACAGAGGAAACAAATGATCCTGGGCCCTACTTGCCATGCAGAAGACGCCCACACGTCTCCTCTGCGCAGACAAAGGAGCAGAGGACAAAGGCCGATGAGGACCCTGGGCTTACCACCGACAATATTTGTGAGGGAAGGGCTCCTTTCCAATGCAATTTTATTGATGTCTGTTCAACCAGGAAAGAGAGCCTCATGATAAGGGAATTGACAGGCAATCAAGCAATCAAGCCAGTTCCAGAAACTTGTGACTCTTACAGCCTAGGCTGATGGAGGAGCTGAGTTTCCTTCATTAGACTCTATTTTTGCAGGAGCTGTTTTCCCATGATGCTGCTTGGTAGACACCAGGAGGGCCCGACATAGAGGGGTCTCTATGCTCTCATTGCAGTTTGAGGGTCAAACTGTTGGTGTGGGGTTGGTTCAGGTTGGCACATACTCTCTGACTTGTCTCTTTCTCCATTTCCTGCCTCACTATGGGGTTTGGTTGCCAAGGACAGCATGGACAGTGTGAAGGGCTACGTTGGAGGGTGGGCGGCTGCCTGTAGCTCTGCCGTGAGAAGCACCCTCCCCCCAGCTGTCATAAACAAAGCCACTAAATATAAGTAAAAGGCTGGGGCACCCAGATGGCTTATTCAGTTAAACACCTGACTCTTGGTTTTGGCTCAGGTCATGATCTCAGGGTAGTGAGGTGGAGCCCTGCGTCAGGCTCTGTGCTCAGCCGGGAGTCAGTTTGGGATTCTCTCTCTCTCCCTCTGCCCCTACTTCTGCCTCTGTTCTCTCTCTCTCTCTGTCAAAATAAATAAGTAGAATCTGAAAAAAAATTAAAAAATAAAATGCTTTCTCTGCAAATATTTTGAGCTTCAAGATGAGTCCCCACAGCTGCGGCTTTGCAATCACATGGCTACCTTTAATTCCTTCCCATGAAGAAATTCCACCTCAATACTTTAAACAGTTTCAACAGGTGGTATCAAGGGAGAACCCTGGTCAGAAAGATACAATGAAGAGATGCTTCCTTTCCGCCACGGTCAAGGACAATGTGGTTATGTCTTCCTGGAACTACATAGGTAGACAGCCACTAACATCAGCCAGAAGCTCCCAGAAGAGTAAATACTCTCCCTGTTTGTTTGACCATTAAATGAGGAGCAGGCAGGAGGGGAGAAAAAAGGTGAGGGTTTAAAAATCNAAAAATCACCCCCCCCCCCCGAAACTAACAGGAATTTTTTTCCTCTCCCAATCTGGAAGACGAAGCACAGACAGAAAGAGGGGCTGTGTGCTCTCCTTGGGCTCCAGCCCAGAGCTGGGACCTTGAGAGTCACTTAACCTCAGTGAACTTCAATCGCCTCATCTGTAACACACACGAGTCTCTACACTGAATGAGCAAAGTGAAACGGTCATGTAAAGGGCAACAGTGATCAGCCCTGGGGAAAGGGCTGCCCAGAGGAGTGATGGGCAGAGAATGAGTATGAAGACCCCTCGCACAGCCCCAGGCAGGAGAGCGAGAACACCACCTGCTCCTCCAGCCCGGTGTCCCTCTGTCAGGTTCCCCCGGGGGCGCCCTTCCCTGCGGGGAGTGTCATCCAATGGGGGCCATTGATAATCACGCCGAGGATATACACGCCCTGGCCCGGCCCAGACAGCCCGAGACGTGGGAACTCCTTCGCTATCTGTCACTGCAGACTGGGGAAGGGAAACCCTGGCTTCCGTGAGTCAGGGAGGCGCGCCGAGCCTGGAGGACAGTCCTCAGACAGCAGGTGTTTGGAATGGAGGAGGGCCAAGAGCATCTCTGCAGGCTCAGGCCAGGGCTGGGGTGTCCACAGGCCTCGAGCACGCCCAGGGCAAGGCACACAGGGACCGGGGGCTCCCCCGTGCTCCAGCTGGGTTCCTGAGCTCGGCATCCCTGCAGAAACTAGAAGAGCCCCCAAGCAGACAGACTCTCTCTCTCACTTTCTCGCCCATCTCCTCCTCCTCAGGAGACAGAGGAATTGCACTTCCGAGGACTTTTCTCTCTCCACCAAGTCTCAGGAATCACAATGGGCAATGCACCGTGCTGGCACGGAGGCACACAGGGGGAAGTGTGAGTACAAAATCTGCCTTCATGCTGCAGACAGCTGGGGCCAGGAGTGGGGAGATTGGAGTCGAGGGGCTTGTGGCTGAAGGACTGGAGAATGCGAGATAGCTCTGTGCGATATTCTCACGCACTGTCCCCACGGTCCGTGCTCAGGGCCGTCAGACAGGCTTCAGAGCGGGGAGCCCTCCGTGAGCTCGGAGGGAGTGGTCGATGTGTCCCAGAGAAGGTGAGACTTCCACGCGCTTTGCCCAGGTGAGACATGGGGACGTGGAGAAGCCAGGCTGGGAGGCCAGCCACAGCTCCGGGCGCTTGCAGGGTCCGTGGGAAGGAAATAAAGTGCACTTTCCTCTTCTTCTACCTTGTTGACTCAAACACATTTCCCCTTTGTATACTTCAATGAGTTGAGAAAAATAGAATAAACAAAAAAAAAGTACTTCCTTGCATAGTGCTCTTTTTGCCACACTGCCTTACTTTCTACTTTTTTGTTTCGTTTGGTTTCGCATTAGAAAAAAAAATGTCTTCTCACATAGTCTTTTCTTAGAAGATTACATTTACTCTTGGCCTTGGAGAACACGGAGGGATTTTATGTGGCTTGGGCGTGGGGAACGTGGGGGCAGAATGGGGGTCCTCTTTCTCTTCCCTGGGCTGGGCCAGGTGTGCTGGGCGGTCCGGGGCTGGGGTTCTGGTCGCTCGCGTGTTCCAGGTTTCCTCTAGGGGATTTATCTGGTTCTGGAAATCAAGGAAAAGTAATGGCTTTAGACCAGACGACCTTCAAAATCATTCCCAGCATTAAGGTCAATGACTCCATGATAGTCATTCATCCATTCATTCATTTGGTGAATGTATTCTGAGTATCTACTGCATGCCACGTTTTGGAACCATGAGTATGAGCAAGTCATAGCTGTTTCACGTACTCTGGAAAAGCTAGTAGATAACAGACACAGTTGCAATGGCCAAAAGGAAAGCTACTCTGGGAAGCAAAGCAAAGAGGCAGCAGCCAAAGTTTGTCAAGGGATCAGCAGCCAAGGGGATCAGGGCACAGCCATAGCCTGACCAGAGCATGGCCACAAGGCCCGGACCAGGATGGCAGGCAGGAGGCAGCACGGCCCCAGTAGGCTTTGGGGCCAGGGTCCCCAGCTACGGGTTTGGGACAGCAACATGCGACTTAAGCTACCAGGAAGGTTGCCACGGCAAGCCTCAGACAGGAAAAATAACGTGAGAATCGAGTGACCATTTCTGAGGCACAGCATGGGCGAGGAGAGGGCTTCATGCAGTTGGAAGAGGTCTCGAAACTGGTACAAAGCCCAGAAGGACAGTTCGGCAGGGGAGGGACCACCCAAGACTGTCAAACGAGAGTAGCTTCAAACCTACTTCGAGTGGATGTGGTCTTAGCATCTGAGAGCAGCGCTACACGGAGGGTCAATGCCTCCATCTGGGATAGAGAAGGGCTGCAGAAACTGGGGTCAGGTAGAGCCTGGGACGTGTCCTAGCAAATGTGATAATAATACGGCAACAATAATAACCAGCATCCGAGCAAACAATGAGTGAGTACTTCTAATGGGCTGAGTACTTGCTAATGATTGTATGTGAATTATTTCTTATAAATCTCACAATAACTCCATAAGAAAGATATGGTTACTTACCCCCATTTTGCAAGTCAGGAAACGGAGCCTTCCATAGTTTGAAAAGTGTAACTTGCCTTGAACTAGTCGGGATCACCTACATTATGATGCATCCCAAAAATATCCCAAATCGCAGTAGCTTAGAAAAACAGAAGTTCATTTCTCAATCGTGTTGAAGACAGGTCGGCAGGGATCTCTACTTATCCTGGTCACTTAGAGTTCTAGGCTAAATCAAAATCGACACGCGTGTCTTTAATTGTTGTGGTGAGCAGTGGGGGCCGGCTGGGGGAATGTGGTGAATTTTGCACAAGGTCCTAAAAGGCCCTTCTTGTACATCACTCCCCTCCTACTCATGGCCAAAGCAAGGCACTTGGTCACATCTGACTCCGAAGGGGATCGAGAAGTCCAATCCTACTATGTGTCCAGTTAGAGAATGGAGGCACATCTCGATAGTCCTATTACTGTCCGCACAGTAGATGGGGGAAACCGAGTTGAAACATAGGCTGACTGACTCCAGAATCCATGTTCTGTTCACACACTGTTCCGGAAGAGAGAGTTGGTCAGCATGGACAGTCTCCTGCCTCCTTCATGCCCTACCCCTCGTTGTCCTTGCCGAACCTCCTCCCCTCCCTTCCCAGGCCTTGGGCAAAGAGACAGCCATGGGGTGATTGATGGCTCCCAGCGATAGTCTGGAGAGATTATCTAACAGCATGTGCTAAAGGAGCTATGGCTGGGAGCCTGTTCATAATAGCAATTGAAGTGCTAGTTTCTGCAGAGCTGGGAGTGCCTGGGTCTCAAGGGCTTATTAATCCCACAGCTGTCCTGGGAGGGGTTCATTGCTGCTGTTATTTATACCTTTTGCTGTGCTCATCCAACAAGGACAGTCGGCTGAGATTATGTTCCAGGGACACAGAGCCCTGGCTGCCTTCCAAGCTGGGGCTGCAGAGGGTTCCTCCTTCTAGGTCAGCTTCTAGCTTGCATTCACAAAGAAGAGTAATAGAGGCAGCTATGTCACAGAGATGCACACATACACACCCATCGGAAAGGACGACGTGAAGTCTTGGGATTCTGCAACCTCCCTGAGTGCTAAATTAAGGGTTACTTCCTCTTGGTCTCCCCTCCCAGTCCAGAGGGACAGACAACGCCTTCCTTGACTCCGCTGCCCTCTTGAAGTCTGCCTCTGCACCCCTTGTTAGTTGCCTGGTTTTATCGTTTCTTTTTCCATATGACATGGCTGTCTGCTGCAATGAGAGTGAGTTTTTCTGAGCACAGATTATGACTCATGCTTTGTGAAGACGCTCAGAGCACTGGGCAGGTGTAGGGTATTCCACCTGGGTTTGCAGCCCTGGCTCCCGCTCGCCTCTCTGAGCCCACCTGCCACCATTCTTCCAATGCTTTGACACTGCACTGCTGCCAATTGGCATGAAGGGCTCATCTTGCCATGACATCCGTCCTTGTGTGAGCACACGCTTTCCTTCAGCCTGGAGTGCCCTTCTCCTCGTTATTGCCAACTACCCAGCCCAGCAAAGTGGATCCATCCCTCATTATCCCAACACTGTCCCTTGCACGTAGTTCCATTGCAGAAATCGTTGTATTTCAATTACTCGTGACCTGTCTGTCTTTTCCACTGGCCCGAGAACTACTTGAGAAAAGACACATGTCTTATCTAGTTTTTCTACCCTCGTGCTTTTACCAACACCTGGACAGGACGAGTGGGAAGGCAAATGAGGTGCTTGCCTGGGTGCAAAACTTAAAGGGGAGGGATGACAAAAAATTCAGCGATCAAAATAAATTATATTTAATGCAATGAAAATCAAACTTCATGCAAAAGAATCGGAGAGGAACAAAACATTTCAATTTTAAATAAAGGTGGGATCAATAACAGTGTCATGCCGAGTCATCCTGGAGCCTGAGGCAAAGGGAAAAATCAAAAATACTGATTTGTCTTTATCTGAGGGAGCATGCAAGGGAATAGCTAGAAAAACTTGGCACACTGAACCGCCAATTACCTAAAGTTTCAGTATTTACTGTTAGAATTACCCTCGTGTCCTTACCAAGTCCATTCTCATTCCGTCTTCTGCCTTTGGTGCGATGATAACAATTTCCCAAGTTTAGAGAAAAGGAAGACCCGCAAAACAATGCCCCAATTCCAGTCAATTAAATGTATTTCGCTCAGTGAAAAAGTTGGAGCACCCAGCAGTGGGGCAAAGACCCCAGCTCCACGTGTGGGGGCCAGTGGCTTGGTCTGGGTGCAAAGAGACACCTCCATCCCCACCCCCAGCTGGTCACTATGGAAACAGAAGTCCTTGATCACTGGGGACACTAAGAATCTGGGTGTTAGAGCAAACCCATCTCCACCACCAGCAGCATAGATATGGATCCCTGCGGGAAAAGCTGACATTTTTGGTTGAAATTGGTTTTTTAGGTCTTTTACACGTCACTGTTGTCACAGATGAATGCCCAAGAACTGGCCGTACAGCCATGTCTGGAGCCACTCTTGTCCTCAGATAAAGGCATCAGTGTGGGCTATTTGGAAAGGCACTGGGCCCAGGAAGAAGAGTTTGGGTTGGGGCCAGGCTCTGCTCTCACTAGCTGTGTGACCCTACCATGCTATTTAGCTGTCTGAGCTTCAATTTATTCATGTACAAAAACGAGGGTTAATTTCCAAGATAATGGTTTTCAAATCCTGTACTATGGGACCCTAGGGCAATGAGAAGCTCTCTTAGGGACCACTGATGGAATCACAAAGCCCCCTGCTTTGTCCAGAGCAGCTCCACTTCAGTCATTGATTAGAGTCCCATGCAGGGATTGTTTAAGAAGGGCGGGGGGGGAGTTTCCACTGCTTAGTAAAAAAAGGATGTACAACACTGGTCTAGATGATTTAATAATCCTACCAGCTATACTACGTGATGAGTTATGATCTGTTGGCTGCAGCTTTGAAGGATGCCAAGTGTGCTCTAGCTGTGTCCGAAGGAGACAGCCCATGGACTAGGAGGGCCCAAGATGGACACACACACAGAATGATGGCTTGAATTTTTTCATCCTTTCCCTTTGCAAGTGTCTTTGTCCCAAGACTTGCTCAAAATTAATTACGCTGCTATTGTCACAAAGATTTGAGAGAGGCCATTAAGATCTAGTCCAGTGACTTATTCAATACTTGAATCCCTTCCTGTCCATCCTCATTGAGTGGTCATGCAATGTCTTCTTGAATTCCTCCAGTGACTATGAACTCTCCACCTTTGGTCATATCTGACTTGAAACCCTGATTCATAGACATTGACATTTTCAGACCATGTAAGACAATCCTAATCCCTCTTCACAGAATAACCCTTCAAATAATTGAAGACAGTGACCATTGGCTCCTCACCATCTTCAATTGGTCAAGCTCATCATCCCGGCCCTTGAGCTCTTCTTGTCTTTTTGGCAGCGGTTTCACTGTGCAAGTGGGCCTTACCCTTGCCTCTGGTACTGGAAATTCACCAGGATGAAGAGTCACCTCCTGTATGGCATCAGAGTGGAGCAGAACAGAACAGGTTGCTCATCCTGCTCCAGTGCTTTCAATCCTGCTGCACCGTGACAATCACCTGGGCAGCTGTTGAAAAAAATATGGTTTCCAGGCCCCATTCCGAACAATTAAGTCAGAAACTGTGGGGGTGGGTTTGGGCTCTGATATTTTAAAAACAGGTATGTCCAAGGAATTCTTTTGCACAGCCAGAATGAAGAACCACTGCTTTCGACACCAGGTACAAACATCCTTGATTCTTGCTCTGATTGGCAATAATCTATCGGCGTGTCCTGTGCAGTTTGGTTGGTTGACAAATTTGAAGGAGGAGGGGAAGAGTAGTAGCGTTTGAGTATCTTTCATCCCTAAGTCTGGGCTAGACATTTAGGTACATTACTCCATTTAATCTTCATCTATGAGTCAGGTGGTTTAGGCCCAGTTTTACAAAGAAGAAAAGTAAGGCGCAATGAAATTCAGCAGTTCACTCAAGTTCACCCACTTAGACAAGTGGCCGAACTGGGATTCCACCTCAAGTCCGTTTGTACCCAGACTTCACTTTCTTGTTATCATGCTTTTCCTAATTCAATGAATTTAGCAGTTGCTTATGAAAAATCAGGACCTACCATATGCTAGACATGTTTTAGGACAGCAACTTTTGTGAGCTGGGATTCTCATGGCAATCTGCCCAGCAGTGCCAGGACATAGAACATTTTCTTTTTTCATTCAATGATTTGTTTATGGGTACGTTTTCTTGAAGGAAAAATCATGTCGGTGTAATGCAGGCTTTGTAGAGAAATAAGTCTTTGGTATTTGGTTGTAAAATAAATGTCAGAATAAAATGTTTGAGAAAATAAAGAGCTGTATATGAAATCACTTCCCACGGAGCTGTAGAATACTGATGGACTGCTGCTGGTGTTTCATTATTTAAGGCAAATTTGGTACACGAGGAAGGAGCTGCTGTGTCCCAGCGGTTATTGATCCCCAGAGCTCTGGTCTCATCGCCAGCTGTGATTACAGAGCGGTTTCCCCTTGTCTTGGCCACAAGGTTTGAAGACCAAACCAATCAGCAGGACGACATGACCAACAACCAGTGATTTTTTGATTGTTCTCACCAAAGCCTCTGGAACATTCTCTAATAAAGATGTTGACCACTGTTTCCATCTTAGATTGATGGACCAGAGCCATTTGTGGGAGGGTATTTATAGGCTAAAGTATATCCAGGGAAGAATAACAAGGTAAAAAGAAGGCAAGTGGGGCGCCTGGGTGGCTCAGTGGGTTAAAGCCTCTGCTTTCGGCTCAGGTCATGATCTCAGCGTCCTGGGATCGAGGCCTGCATCGGGCTCTCTGCTCAGCAGGGAACCTGCTTCCTCCTCTCCCTGTCTCTCTGCCTGTCTCTCTGCCTACTTGTAATCTCTCTCTCTGTGTCAAATAAATAAATAAAATCTTTAAAAAAAAAAAAGAAATAACAAAAGGGAGAGAGTAAGAGCTGTGTACAGAACACCCAACAACTCTTGATGGGATTCCTCTGGACATAAATGTCCTCCTACCCAGCAGCCATCTCTACCCCAGACTGAAATCAATCCACGCTTCAGACGATAGACTAGAATGCCTCTCTTCCTTAAGGGCTTCCCTGATCACCTAAGATTGGGTCAGTATCCCTCTCATGACCTCCCTGTCCCTTCTTCTCACTGAAGGACACACAATCCTCTATTAACATTGACTCATCACTTAGAAATTCCCTCTCCCCAACCAAAGCTTCTTAACTATGGCCTCCAGGTGAGTTACAGGGGTGTCCAAGCTTCTGTACACCCCAGCACTTAGGCACCCCCACTGCTGGAGCCTTGAGCAGCTTAGCCTGTCTGGCCATATGTGGCAGAACGATTTTTTGTGTGCTATGATACAGAAAATGTTAGGAAACACTGTTCTAGACTGTTCATGACAGGAAAGGAGGGAGGTCCGGAGGGAGGGAAGGAAGGAGGGAGGAGGGAAGGAGGGTGGGATCGGATTTATCTAGGTGGGAACAGATTTCTTAGCAACTGGAGATACTTGAGAAGCACCATTTACCAGGCTGTTCTGCAGGCAGTGTTTGTCTAGGTGGGTAGGAGGTTATAACGCATGACATCAAGATCTCTCCTGTCTTTTGAGCCCGGCTGACCTGGTGGGAAGGGCAAGGGCTTCAGATTCAGAAAGACAGAAGTTTGAATCCCAGCCCTGAGAGATGGCCTGTAGAACCTCACTTACATTATTTAACCTGGCTATGCCTCAGCTTTCTCATCCATAAAATGGGAAGAATACGGTTTCGGTTTTAGGCTGTTATGAGAACTCACAAGATAATGTTGCGCAACTTGGTGACACGTGGCCGCTCAAGACTTTTCCTAACATTCAAGATGTTCAGAACCACTTCGGGAATCGCTTTTGCGATAAACGACAGTTACCCTGGCTTAGTGCTTCAGTTTGAGGAACTGAGTTCCAATCCTGCTTCCATATTTATTAGTCTGTTGGACCTCAGAAAAATTACTTAAACCTCCCCCACCCCTGTGCCTCTGTGGTTTAATCTCTAACAGGTGAACACCTGCACCGACCCCATGAGTTTTTGTTCAGAGGATGAAATGAGTTGCACGGGTCGAGTCCTCAGAACGTGGCGGCACATCGTAAGCACGCGTGTTTGTGTTTGCTCTCAGCCACGCTCCCCGGTAGGAGGAGCCGACCGCAGGCAGCGAGCTGAGGACGTGCGCAGGCGCGCTGGCCTCCCGCGTGCTGCTGTGTGGTAGCGATGCAGTTTCCGAAGCACCTGCCACTGGGGTCGTGTGCTGATGGTTCGGTGGGAGAAGCAGGGAAGTTCACTTGCAGCTAATATATATTCAGCTGTACTAATTAGCACAAGCCCCAAAGCCTAAAATAAATGAAGCCAATCTTAAAAAAAAAAAAAGAGGCCGCAGGCTAGAGAGGATGTTGGCAACTTCTTTTTGTTATTCTTGTCGTAATCGTTCTAAGAGTGAGAATGTTCTTGCACCCAAAGTTGTCTGTGAACCAGAAGACCCTGGGCCCCTCTGTCCAGGATCATCAAGGGATTTGAGCATAAGATAGCAAGTATTTATTATTGTAACTGTCAGGTTTTCGGAGTCGGCTGTGTGGCAACATTCTCCACATATCACATGCTCAAACTTTGCAGAGCCATCTGTCCTAGCTTCCTAGGGCTACTCTAGCAAAGTGCCAAAAAATGGATGGCTTGAAACAATAGGAACTTCTGGAAGCCAGAAGTGCAAAATCAGGGTGTCTCTACAGGCCCGGGCTCTCAGGGGGAGAATCCTTCTTTGCCTCTTTTAGCTTCCGGTATTCCTCAGCAATCCCTGGCATTCCTTGGCCTGTGGATAGTCTATCTGACTCGCCCCATGTCTTCTCATTGTCTTGCCTCTGCGCATGTTTCTCTTTGTGGGCAAGTTTTCCCTTTTCATAAGGACACTGGTCCTATTGGATGGGGACCCACTCAAAGGACCCTATATTTTTTAGTTTATCTCTATAAAGGCTTTCTTTCTTTCTTTCTTTCTTTCTTTCTTTTTTCTAAGACCTTATTTCTAAATAAAGCCGCATTCTAATATATGGGGCTTAGGACTTCGACAAAGCTTTTTTGGGGGGGACACAATTTAACCCATACCACCACCCTTTAAGGTTTGTATTATCATCTTATTTTACAGCTGAGGTCATTGAGTCTCAAGGGGACAAGAAATGTGTCCAGGTCACATAGCTGGCACTTAGAGAAAGCCCATGCCTTCCAGACCCAGGCTGGCTGCCCCCACATTCTTCGGTCTCTGTGCACCAGCTTTGTTGGTGTGTCATGGTGTTGAAGGTTGAGCTGGAACTTCTTAAGACGTTGGTTGATCCCACACTTCCCTTGAGCACGTATTTGGCTGAATTTGCTTAATCAATTCCGTGATCTCTGCATGAACTCTCAACTGGAGATGTCCCCTTTCCTTTTCTGGATGGTGAGCAGCAGCTGATCCTCACCGTGGCAGCCCAGGTACAGTCCAGAACAGTCCGGAATGAAGCCGGGGTGAGTGAAGGGGTAGATAAGGAGGGGGAACAAGGAAACAAGGAAACGAGCTGGTCCCTCCTGATCACTGAGCATTAGCTAGCATCTTTGCTGCACCTTCTGAGCTGACCAGTTGGTGAAGTCTCCCTGTGTCCTGACCCATGCAGCCCCTTGGATCCACCCCTCAGGGGGTGCTCAAAGGTCCCAGGTGTGGGCGGGGCTGAGAACCGTGTATGGTCTTGGCATCAGGCAAGGCGTTTCTGATCCAGGTTCTCTTGTCCATTTGGTATCGTGTCGCACTGGTGATGAGTTTGTTATTGTTCTGGGCCAGCTTGGCAGGCTCCTCCAGCTGCCTCCTGCTCACCCAGGCGATGTGACTATCTCAGGCTCCCCTGCTGGCTCAGCCCCCCACTGGGCTTTCCTGCTTCTGGCTGCTCTGGCAGGCCTCCTGACTCTCCAGTTGTCGTCACCTTCTCTGTTGTACTCAGGTGCCTGGGACCTCCTTCAGGAGCCACCAGAGCCCCACTGGGGGGTAGGGGGGTAGTGGAAGGGACCCTTCCCTCAGGACCTTTCACTGCCCGCATCTATCCTGCCCACTCACCCCCATAATCATGTGGGCTGCTATGTCTAGCAGCCAGGCAGGAAGTATGGTATGCTTCTGCCCACACTGTGGGGGTCTCCACCACCCCTCTGCCAGAGTTTCAACCTCTAGGTGAAGCCTAGAGCACAGTCCACACTCACACTGAAACTTTTCGTACCTCCCTTCACATCTTTGGCGCCACTCCTCCAAGTCCAGAAGAGGTTCTTTTTCCTCTGTGCAGGAGAAGGAAACTGTCTGTACTGCCTTAGGCATTCTCCCCTTCTCAGGACTGTCTCCCCTTCTCAGTGATCAGCTGTGCTGGAGGCTTGGCTCTTGATAGTCAAAACCAAGCTACTGGTATTAAAACAACAATGCAACAATACCAACAATGAGCCCCAGCTCTTGTAATAGCAAGCCTTGGCTTTCAGGAACTCAAGGTCAAGAATCCAAATCTTGGTGCTCAAGAGGTTCTTCGGTGACCTGGGGCCATTAGTGTTAGCGGACAGTCCAGTTTTAAAGGGGGAAAGAGTTATAGGGTAAAAACGAACATTTGTGAGATAATATTTTAGAATGCTGCCCTAATTTTATTTTAGGTTTGAGATTTTGCTGTCAAGAGGAGGATAGATCCTGGCACCACCCAAAACTTGAAAGTTTAGTTGGCAGAAGCATCCTTTTCATGAGCTCTAGGTTCTGACCTGTAGGAATTGATTGGTTTTGCTCTAGTCCAGGGCCGGAGATTGAGATCTCGAATTCCGGTTCCCCACACCCGGAACATGTGCTGTCAGTCCCCCAAATGTGAATATAGATAGATTAGCACAAGACTGCCCACAGCTAGACCATGATGGAATATAGCGAGTTGTCCCTGAGTTACTGGCTTCATTTTTCTTTATTAGCAGAAAACATGACACTTTCCTCCTGCCACCAGCACCATTCCCTGATCACCATGTCCAATCTCTGTCATTTTACACATGTAGAAATGGAACCCGAGAAAGGTAAGAAAAATTGCCCCAAAGATTCCAAGCCCTCATTGCAGGGAAGCCAAGGCGAGGAGCCCTGGGCGCAGAGGAGCCCCCACGGAGATGAGCATTCTCGCGGTTTCTCTCCACCACCCCGTGCTGCCATGAGGATTCCTTACTCTTCCCAACCTACAGACTGTTTTTCAACTATAAATATCCAGTTTGGTGGTGGAGACGGACAAGCACAAATGCTTGACCCCAAGAAGCCCCAGTCCATCTGCTCATGGCCGCCGAAGACAGAATTTCTGATGAGCTAGAACTTAGTATCTTTGCCAAGAGCCTTCGGTCTGCTTGCCAAGGAAAGATCCATTCCCCGCTCAGATGAACCCTCATCCGAGGGTGCGGAGATGACAGTGGCAATGCTCTCGATGTGGCCACGGCGTGCCATCCGAAAGCCCTCGGTCCACAGGAAGGCCCCGCACAGACGCAGCCAGATGGCGAGGACGAGGGGCCCGTCTCCAGCTCCCGGTGACACCGCGGCAGCGGCAGGAAACACTGCACAGCCTGGGTCAGCCACGATGCCACGCGCACATTTCTGTGGATTTTTACAAAGCAGCTGTCAGCACACACTTGCTCTACCGAGCTTTCCGTCCTGATGGCTGGATTGGCAGGGTTCTGACTTGGAAACCTGGAAGGAAAACTTAACTTACCGTCAATCACAACTGCTCACCTTTTCGCTCAGTGTTTGTTTTCAAAGCCGAGGCCTCCTGAAGACTTGAAACACACAGTCGTCTCCGTGAGAATATACAGAAGCTTCCCACCTGGCCTTGGAAAGACAGTGGCGAGAATTCAAAAAGCGATTGGGGCAAATGGATCCCTGTGCCACAAGATGGTGGGGGGCCGGAACAGTGTGAGCTCTGTTTGTTTCGGCCCCGAAACACACATGCAGACCCCCCCCCACATGTGGCTCCCCTCCTCCTTTTATGCAAATCAGATCAGGCGAAAGTAAACATCAGAGACAATCTTGAAGGTCAAAAGATAATGGACAAAAGGGCTTCTTTGAAAGGGGGTAAAAAGAGTCCCACTAGCTTTCCTTTGCTGAAAGTTGCAGAAGGGAACGTTTATTCCATGTGCACGGGGTTATCATAATGTAATAAGACGGCTATTCTTGTGTGGCTCGTTAGCTAGTCCTAAAGATAATTCCAAGAGAAGTTCAAAGGATATTTTGAGCTGTGGGAGGAACAGCAAAGGCATTACTTTGAATGACAGTCTTCCCTTGGATCTCTGTGAAAAGTTAATCATGTTTCATATGCAAATAGGTACCCCCTAGGTATCAGTGCAGGGCTTCATTCATTTATTCAAATGGCATTTCTGTGCTCTCACCTGTGTGCAGTACTGTGCCAGGTGCTCAGGGGTGGGCAGAAAAGGTAGGCCTGGTTCTCCTGCCTCTACTCTGGGGAGAAGTTACGTTGGGCCGAACAGAACATTTCACCGACATGGCACGACAGATTTGTCAAAAGAATTGGCCACACCTCGTGTGAAAGCATTAAACTGTCTTGGGTCAGAGGCTAGAAACACCTCCCCACTTTTTCTCCCCCAGAATCTGAGTCCCTGAATCAATGTCTAGATGTCAAAGGGGTGGGGTACTTGGGGGTCAACTCTGCAGGTGAATGTCTTGATGCCGAGGGGGGGGGTCCTCATCTCAGCTTTCCTTTCCTTAGGTTGTTGGGACCTCGGCAGCTTTGAAGGGGTCTTTGATGTGTCCGAGTTACCATGAGCACCAATATACTCCTGAAAAACTGAAGCTGCCCCATGGAGGGGGAGCGGGAAGGGGAGGGAGAGGAACGGAAGGATAAAAGGCAGGACCTGCAGGGGGATAAGGAGACAAGTTGGGCATCCCAGGGAGAAAGAACTGTTAGAAAGAAAAGGGCTTGGGGATGCTGTTGGCAAGAAGGAAGCATGAGCAGTGTGGCCCTGATGCTCCCTCTCTGTTCCCAGGTGGACCCCTGCAGTGGCCTCCCTCTCCCCAACCCCCTGTCCTCCCCATCATTCTATGATCACCCCAAACTCCAGCTTTGTCTCTACTCCCTCAAAACCCGCAATGTGTTATCACTGATGCTGGTAAAGGTTGCATTCCTGACCTTCTTAAGGGGTCACTTAAGCCAAACCACTTTCCGCCACTCTTCTCCCTGAATGCTCTGGTCCTGCCACGCCGGTCTTCTTGACATTGCCCAAATGCATGGCGTGTTTCCTCGGCTCAGGCCTTCGCCTCTGCCTGGAATGCCTCTCATCCTGTCCCCTTACTGAACCTGCCCATCCTGCAAGCCCCCTCAAAGCCCACCCTGCCTGCGTTTGAGTTTCCATCATCCCTACAGCCTAGAACCCTCCCATAGCCCTGATAGAATGCCTTGTGTTACAGAATAATGGTTATATGGCTCATAAATCTTAAATGCAGGCAGGCAGGCAGGCAGGAAGGACTAGATGGAGGGAGGGAGGGAGGGAAGATTCCCTTCATCCCTTACTCTGAATAAACAGGACTTCTGCTAGGAAGTGATGAAGGGCTCTGAGTCGGTTAATTTTGCTGAGTTGAGAGCGTGCTATGGATAAGGCTCGGAGGTGTGTGTGGCGGGGGTGGGGGGGATTCCTTGACACTTAGTGCTACCGCCATGGTGAAGACAAGGAGCACCGGACCTTGGGGGGAGCTGAGCCCAGGCCTCAGGTGAGAACAGCGGTTCCTGGCAGGAGAGGAGGGGGCTTCTGTCCCGAGAGAGCCCAACTCTTTTGGGCCCTGACACCTGGCCTGGCATCAGAGTCCTCAGAAGTCCTCCGTCCTCCCAGGATGACACACTAATGGCCAGGCTGACTCTCATTTAAATTCCTCTCAATGGCAAGTGCAGAAAAGGTGACAAAATCCCGGATAGGATTTCCATTTGTTTTAATTCTAGCTCAGCTCCAGGGATCTCCTCATTAAGCCACATCTCCAGAGCTACTGGGGGCCAGAGCGTGGAGCTGGAGGCGGCCAAGCAAGGCGGGGCTGCGGCCAGGGTCCCCCCTCGGCCTCCCAACTCCTGCCTGGCCACCTTCTCCCTCTCCTCACTGTTATCCTGGCCCACCTGCGGGGCGGCTCCCTAGGTCATCCCCCCATCCCCCTGGATCATTCTCATATTCTATCCACCAGGCTACTTACACTGTTGATATTTTCTGTCTGTTCTCTTTCATGGCCCCTTTCCATCCAAGACCCGGCCTGTGGATATTCTGGTCTGTGTATTCCCTGCCCTGCCCTGCCCCCCTCCACCTCCAATCTATTTTATCCATCTTGTGTACCTTCTCCACTGCTGTTCTTCTTGGTCTCAGCTGGTCATCTGTCCAGTTTCCAGTTCAATCCAGCCCCTCCCTCTGTCTCCACTTTCGCCTGAATCCAGCCCAGGTTCCTCTGGTGAGCCTGCCTGCCTCACTCCCACCCCCACTTCCTGCACCTGATCATTGAGCGCCCCCCCCCAAATGAGCACCCCTGGGGGCAGAACTCACGCAGCAGGACCCCACTGCCACACGCCCCTAGGTTCCCTCCCCGGACTTGCTAGCAGCAACCAGAGCATCACTGTCTACGGAGCATCCAGCACGAGTCAGGGCCTGAGCTAGGTCTTCATTCCCTGCTTACCACAACTTTTCAAGGCAATTTCCCCGTATATTAGAGATATTAGAGAAGGAAGCTGAGGCTCAGGGAGGTGAAGTAACCGGCTCACACAGTTAATATGTGGAATATTGACAACCCACTCTTAGTTATCTGCATGAGCAATGGCACGGATAATCTCCCCCTGCAGAAAAATGTGGACCTCATTTCTAATAGGCTCTGGAATATTGCATTTGGGGCGGGAGATTTCCCTCCCGGGCCTGCTCTGCCGTGGCTGATAGTTCAAGTGCAGTGTCGGGAAAGGCCACTCTACGGACTGGTGCGCCGCCACGGGTTCTCCGCGGGAATGATAACGTGCACAGAGAGCATTGGTCTCTGTCAGGGCTGAGCCTGTGTGACTGATGACTGCCAGCCTCGGGCCCAAACCCTCACTTCCAAACCTCTCCTCAGCCCCAGAAGCCGTTTCTCTTCCATGAGCAGCTGCGCAGACCCAGGGTTATGCGAGGTGGTGTTGGACGCCAAATGAAAACCAAAGGAAATCCACCTGGGATTCCAGAATGGCCTGGCCTCAATAATGGAGGGTAATTGAGTGATTAGCAATGGGGGACCCTTGCAATGGAGCTACCATCAGAAAGGATGGAGCCAAGGGAGTCTTCAGGCCACTTGGTCAAGAAAAAACAAAGCTATGATCCCAGAAGGGGTGAAATTCTAAACCTGGAGTCCCAAGGACAGAAAAGCAACAAGGAAACAGAGCCCCTCAGGCAAAATGTAGGGGAAATTATTGAGCTCCCTGAAAGCGGCGGCCTCAAATTATTCCTGGGGTCCTCTTGCCTCTAGATTTGAATGAAAACTTTGCTGTTCAAGGCCCCCTATAACCTACCTCTTGCTTATTGTCTACCCTTCCTCCTCTTCCAGGTCAGACTAACAGAGGATTTTCATGCACACCTTTCCCTGTGGGGAGATGCCCCCCAGGGGCATGGATGCCCTTTCTTAGGCTCATTGTTAGGGCTTTATACTGGTCCTTCAGGATTTTAGAGTCCACATGCCCCTCAGTTGCTACCTACAGAGCAGAAGGTGATCTGCTCTGCACTAAAGGTAGTCAGCGTGAACTGGGAGCACAGAGGAAAAAGGCAGGCATCTTAGCATGGAGGGCTAACAAAGGCCCCATGGAAAAGGGGGCATCTAAGGCAGGTCTTGAAACATAGGTAGGGTTTTTGCAGACATTCGAAGCAGAAAATGATCATTAGCAAAGGACAGGAAAGTGCACGGAGTATTTACACACTTGGGCTCATGAGCTGGGGGTGGTGAGGGGGTAGAGAAGGAGGACGCCCCTCTGTGGGTATCTGACCTCACTAACCATAAATTGCAGGGGTGCGGAGGCCGTGTCTCTGCAGCTGCTGTGTCCTGCGTGGTCACGGCTGGTGCTCCAGGGGCGTTTCTAATCACCAGCAGGATAATGACGCTGCCAGGGACGTGTGCGATGGTGTTAACGATGCTGCTTCATGGGGACTCCAGCCACTGTCACTGGCACCGCGAGACTGAGCTTCCGGGGCCAGAGCCGGGGAAACCGAGGGCGTTTGTGCCCACCCGTCCCTCTCTCCTGCTTCTTCCTCAAGCTCTCTCCATCTGACTTTGCATCTTTTTTGGGAAAATCAGGTGGGGTGTTGCCCAGCTGCCTGGGACCCTCTGCCCAGTGTGAGAGACCCTGTCACAGAAAAGCAATCTCTTTAAACTTCCGCCGGGAAATCGTGCAGCAGAGCCCAGCAGGCCGGCCGGGCCAGCCCTGCCATCCCACCACCACCGCAGTGCCAGGGAATAAAGGGAAATGGTTAGCATTACATTTCATGTAAATCAGACTTTATTTGCTCTGGTGACAGGTTATTACCATCTGCAGGGAACGAGGGGGAAAAGCGGCTGCTGGCTGGAGAGAAGGCAAGGATGTCTCCCATAGTGGCTTACAGCAGCGTGCAGGCAGTCAGGCCGACCCCTCCTGCCGCTGTCCCCCGGCCCGCAGCGCATTCCCCCAATGCCTTCCATGGAGCAGCACCATCCGGACGCCCAGTCTTCTCACTGCTCACACGAGGCATCTAATGCATGTCTCACACCGCCCTCCTGGGCACTGTGGCGCAGGCTCTCTTCCGACCAGAACACTCTGTGCACTTCTGTCCACCTCGCTGAACTTCACCTAGCCCTAAAGACCAACCCAAGCCCAAAACCTTCACGAAATCTTTCCTCACCACTCAGCCTGTGGCTCTCTCTCCTTTGAGTTTTGCTCGTGCTTAACCTCTGTCCCGTCAGCTAGCTTATCCTGATTGATTTACTCCTTTCAGCAGCCAAGGTGATGGTTGGCTCCGACTATGGTATCTAGTATGTATCTGGCCAGTGCTAGGCACTAGGGGCTCAACACCCACAGGACGGGGCAGAGTCTCTACTCTGGGCTGCTCGCCACCTGCTTGGACAGCTAAGCTGTGCACACGAAGAAGCCAACCGTCACTTCAAGCACATAGTAGATCCTTAATAAATGTGTTGGTTGCTGGTAGGAGGGTATCCACCAGGAAAGGCTAGGTTATACTAAAGCAATAAATGACACCTAAATCTCTGGGGCTTAACACAACCAACATTTGTTTCTTGTTCATGAGACATGTCCATTGTGATCATCCTGCAGACTCTTCAGTGTAGACACCCCAAAAGCCGGGCTGATGGAATGGCCACCAGCTTCAACATTGCAGGGGAGGACCTCCCACCAGCCAGAAAATAAAGCTTTCTCCCGACAGAGCTCACTTCCACTCGCAAGCCACATGACCCACCAAACCAATGGGCCAGAAGGTGCAATCCTACCATGTGTCTAGAAGGCGAGAACTAGAATACTTGGTAAACAGCAACAGCTTCCTCCAAAGTCTTAGTTACCAAATTGCAGGAGAAATGGGCTGCGTCTCTTTTGTTACCATTGAATCCCCAATGGCTGACATGGTGCCTAGTACATAATAAAGACTCAGTAAATACTTAAGTGGATGGCCAGCTTTGACTCTGACCTTGAATCTTGATGCAGAACTGAGCGATGTGTTCTATTGGCCTTGAATATGCCTTCTGAGCCTCTGCAGACCACAAGCCCCTGATAGGAGGCAGCTGTGCCTTCACTGCCTTGTAGCCCCTCCCCATGATGATCAGCATCAGTTAGGCATATGGGCAGGAAAGGGGACACCATTATCTGTTGAGACTCTCCATTATTACTGGGTAAGCAGACACTTTGAAAAGCATATATATAACAGTTCATGGGTGCCTGAGTGTTTGTGTGTATAACAGGGAACACTGGAAGGAAGGAAGGAAGACAGAAGGTAGCTCCCTGGTTTATGGCTGCATACCTCCCAGCGGTACTTAATCAATGTTGTGTTTGATGTAGGACTTGGCTGTGGGGGTTGCGGGAAAAGATCTGGGAGACCATGGTGCAGTCTTTCTTTTGGCAGTTTCTTTGTCCTCCCTACTGTGAGTGGCTCCTACTCCCATCTTTTCTTCCATTCCATCCTCTCCTTTCTTCCTTCCTTTTTTTTTTCCCCCTTGTCCCTTTCTCTAAAATCCCAATGGCAGATACACAGAGGGGATGAGGTGGAGGTATGCCAAGAGTCAGGAGCATGTAGGGTCTGGCTGCAGATTGGCCAGCATTTGAGGTCTCGACAATGGCTTGAGTGTCCCTGTCACGGACACAGTTTTAGATATACTTGACCTGATGTGAGACCTGGCAGAGGAAGCTGGGAGCAGAAATCATTCCAGGTCCTCTCTCCACCACTCCCCCTCCATCCCTCATCTTCCTCTTCAAGGTTGGGGGTGAAAAATGACTGGGACCTGATCCCACGACTCCTGTGCAGCAATGGGCCTCCTTGGCCGCTTCCCCCACGGCCAGGAAAGGGAGGACGGCTGGGGTCTTCCACCGGCTGGCCATGTTCAAGCCCGTTTGGGCCTTTTCAGCATCTCTGATGGAGGACTGCAGCTCTGAGAAGGCAGAGCAGGTCCGGCAACTTCCAACCCTGGACGCCTGCCAAGCTCACCATCTGTACCCTCCGGCCCGTGGTGTGCATTGCCAGCTCCTACATTAAGCCCTCCCCCAGCCCACTGCCCCCCAGCCTGTGCTGGGGATCTGCCAGCGCCCCAGACTGCGTCGTGCAATCAGATAAGCTTTGCCAGGTTTATGGCTGGTAATTTATGGCCTTCTTTAACAACATCTATCACGCCGTACAGTCATTAATCCCAGAGTCTTTGCCCACTTTGTAGAAAATAGCTTTTGTAATTCCTTACAATGTAGCCTTTGCTAACTCACCTGTCGGGCTGTCAGGCTGGGTGGGTGTGACAAGGCACTCTTCAGTTACTTCTTTCCATCTTACTTTAGGGGAGCCAGGCTTAGGGGAGCCAGGCCTTCTTCCTCCCGAAAGTCACAGCCAAGATCTTTACTACCCAAGATCTTTATAACCTGTTCTGTTCTCCCCCGATACTCCTGCAGGCACAGCTCCATACCTAAGCCCCGTGCTGATGGGGGGTGGGCTCGCAACGCTTACCTAAGGGCAGATTCACTGCTACAAAGAGACACCAGCTCCCTGGCAACACAAGCGTGCTCCTTCCTTACTCAGTGTCAGAGGGAGAGGGGGTGGAGTGTGACCTGAGGGCGCGTGGACACACTTGGACGTGAGCACAAGTTGTGCAAAATGCTTCTGTGGTCCACCCTGGCTTGGGCAGGCTAATCACAGGATCAGCTTGGACCCCTGGAAACTTCCAACAAAGGCAAACCCAATGATACATAATTGCATTTGGCTCCAGGATGAATCCCACCGTCTTTCACAGCCAAATAAACTTCGCTTAAGCTACTCCAGCATTAAAATGAAGTCTCCTTCTCTTAAGGCAAAGAGGAGGTCAATGGGAAATTACAAATTATGGTGGGGAAGGACAGACAGGTGGGCTGAAAAGATCTGGACTGTGATCATATGACACCTAGAGTATATATTGATGAATTACAAATTTAAAAAAGTTCTGGGGAAAGATGAAGTGAAATATACTGGAAGGTAGTATAGCAAAATGATAAAAAGGTCAAATTCAGATTTTGGGACATATATATGTATTATTTATATGTATATATATACACACACACACATCACATTTATTATATAATATACATGTACATACACATATATGTCCACATTTATTTTTCTTCTATGTTTTCTAACAATGAACCTTTCATTTTTATACTCGGAATAGATACAAATACCACAATGGAATGCTAATGCTCATTATCATTGGCCAATGGATCAACGTGACTGACATCAAAGGTGTTTGTCCCCCTCCTACACATTCCTAGGACAGGAGAATATCTAGAGGCATGTTATCTGCCCATTTCCTCTCCTTGGACCCATTTTCTCTCTCGCTTTTTCAAAAATAATAAGTAATGTTTATTGAACACTTACTTTATGCCAGCTTCTGTGCTAAGCACAGGATAAGCATTATTTTATTCTATCTTTACAAGTTAGTGGTAACAGTCTTTAATAGGTGTACTTTTCCTCCAGGGTTTTTTTTTTAAATGGATTTTGTTAGCACAGTTTTAAATTTACAGACAAATTGTGATGATAATACAGAAAGTTTCTGTATAACCTGAAGCCAGCCTGCTCTATTATTACCACCTTATACTACCATGATACGTTTGTTACAATTCTTTAAAAGATCTTACTTATTTATTTGACAGAGAGAAAGAGAGAGAGAGAGAAAGGGAGCACAGGTAAGGGGGGCAGCAGAGGGAGAGGGAGAAGCAGACTCCCTGCTGAGCAGGAAGCCCGATTCGGGGGCTCTATCCCAGGACCCTGGGATCATGACCTGAGCCAAAGGCAGACACTTAAGGACTGGGCCACCCAGGTGCCCCATGTTTGTTACGATTACTAAACCAATACTGATACTTTATTATTAACTAAGACCCACAGTTTATTTAGATTTCCTTAGTTTTCAGCAATGTCCTTTTTCTGTCCCCCCATGCTACCACCTACTGAACAGCCATCGTGTCTCTCTCGAAGCTCCTCTTAGTTGCAATAGTTTCTCTGCCTTTCTTTGGTTTTGATGACCCTGACAATTTTAAGGATGCTCCTCAGAAATTGTCTGAGGTTTTCCTCTTGATATGACTGGAGTAAGAATTGCCTTTTCTTAATTTAATTTTTCAAATTATTTAAGTATAGATGACATACAGTGTCACGTTAGTTTCAGATGTACGACATATTCATTTGACAATTCTATGCAGCACGTCACACTCCTTAGACCCATCCTCTACCTCAGGGTACCCAAAGCTCTCTGGTTTCGCATTTGATTTTCTCATAGTAAATATAGGAGGGATGTCGCCATTCCTGAAGAACTTAAATATTTCCCACTGCTAATGTCATATTCTTTATGGTGTCCTCACTGCTTCATGGAGGGTGCTCAGGAAATATTTGCTGGATGGATGGATGGACAGATGGATGGATGGATGGACAGTGGCTGCTTTTCATTTCGAATAAGGCAACCGAGGCACAAGCTGGTGTCATTCTGCTGTCCTTGCTGTCAGTGCCGTGGACAGCCACCGCCACAGTGCTCATCCTTGTCCAGTCAGGGTGTGGATGGACGGTGCCAGCACAGCACTAACTGCAGGGGGTGGGGACCCTTTCTATATTAGGACCGCAGGCATAGTCAGCTTTCCTACTGAATTCACCTCAGAGCGCTTGCTGGCTTGTTCGCTTCTCATTATTGGCACTCCTCGGTGGAGGGCGTGGATACTCCTGCAGGACGGACAAGCAGACACAATGCTGTCTCTTGGACTCCATTGACGTGGCAGGGTTGTCTTTCAGGGTCCATCTTCTGCTTGATATTCTGTTTGCAACTTGGCCTCTGAAGACACTCAGCTGAAGTTGTGTTGACATTAGACTCTGATTTGGGAGTTGGGGGGAGGGATCTTTAATGAGTCTTTGTAACCCAGTCCTTTAGTGTGTAGTCAGCTACAGCATAGAATAAAGTCTTAAACTCACTCATGTCAGCATGTCTACCACCCCCTCAACACACACACGCACGCACACACACACACACACACACACACACACACACATGCTTGCATGCACACATGCACACGCACGCCCTCTCCAAATGGCAATGAAGCCTCATCCTGGGCCTCTGGAGACCCTCACAAAGGTCATAAATCAGCAGCTTGGTCTTCCGTACACAAGAGGGTCAGGGAAGAAAGAAGCCAGGAAACTGCAAGTGCAGATCTATATGAAATTTATAAAGGAATTCCTAAGATTCCTATTTCTAGTATTTGCAAGAGATCCTTTCCATCCACTACAGAAGGTGAAGCATGGGGGGAGGGGAGGAGGGAAAAGGTCGGGACCGCCACCCTCACCTCTGGCGAACCTAACTCATCAGTTTGAGGGGTGGGCCCGCAGAGGGCCCACGATGATACAGGAACAGCCTTGGGTCCCAGACCTAATAACCCAGGGGCTTTGGGGGAAAATCACTTAACCTTTCTGAGCTTCACCGTTCATCTCCTATAAACCAGCCTGCATCAAATGAGTCCGTGTCTGAGCCAGTGTTTTGCGAACTGTGAGGTTCTTTACAAATGCAAACCATGGCCAGAGGTAAGTGCATAATAAGCACTTGTTGAATGAGTGAATAAATGTAACTCCGTGGTGGTGTGCTATTAATTTTGATGACATATTGATATAACTAGCAAGCATTTTATCGATCGATGACAATCCTATGAGTACCGGTCACAACAAAACTGCAAAAACCACAAATTTCATCGCTGAGTGATATACGGCTTTATAGTGGTTTTCTTTGTTTCATTTGTCTCTGTCTTGTCTCTGCGATTACGTTGTAAGCTGCTTGATAGCAGAGATCTGGTCATACACAGCTCGCCCAGCATCAGCAAGGCGCAGGAGTTGACCTCAGTGAATATTTGAGGAATGGGGCTTGGATCTTCCATGGGCAGAGCTGGGGATGCTGGGAGTGCCGCACGTGCACGGGACGGCCAGCTGCCGGTTGGACTGGAGGGGTCGGGAAGAAGTGGGGCTAGCTGGAGGGAACTCTGGCAGACGTGCCTGCAGGCCCGTTTGTCTCTCACGTTTCACACAGTCTGCCTAGAATGGAAGACGAGAAGAGCGGGATGCCTGAAGCAAGTGAAAGTAATCCTCAAATGCCCTAGAGGCTTTCAGGTGACGTTCCACCAACTCCTGAGAGGGTTAACCAGGTGCTGGCCGTGACTTCTCCCATCACCCTTGTAAGTGCTGTGCCCCTCTCCTTCTGACCAGCCGGGGGCCCTTCCCCGGCACTGCCTGGCTAGGAAGTAGCAGGAAATTACTGAGACTTGGTGGGGGAAAGGCTTTTACCTTAAAAAAAAAGCAAGTGAAGAGAACATTCAGGGCAAGAGAGAGGGAGGCTTTCAAAGGAACTTCTATTTAGTGCTAGCATCGAAATGAAGGCAAGCTCTTTCTTCTCCACCAGGCCCGCACTGAGGAAAGTGAAATTGCTCTCCCTCCGTTACTGGAAAGGCTTTTTTGGTTTCCTTCAGGAGTCTCAAGTCTCCCAAGAAGAGCGTCGCTGTGAACTCCGGTGCCTGCACATTGCTCTTCCCTGTGTTGTGCTGTGCGGTAGAGACCGGGAACAGAAATGAAACCTGCAGGGGGCCCAGCAATGGGTCCAGGGCTGGGCAGCCAGCAGAGGACCGGATAGAGCAGGTAACTGGGTCCAGGCACTCAGTGAAATGAAAGCCAAAGGGCTAATGGGAAGGAAGAGTGAGTTGAGTACCACAAACAGGCAGAGATAAAGGGTAGAAACGAGGCTGATGGATGCAGAGAGACAGAGACCATTTCAAACCAAAGCACCCTTTGGAATACGAGGGAATCATCTCTTCGGGAAGGGCTGGAGCTATTAAGAGGGTGAATTGATGGCTGAGCCATGTCCACCAAGCTTGTTCTGTGGACCCAAAGCTCTTTAAACAATTATGCGAAACAGGTAGAAAGTAGCTATTAACAAGGAAAAGAAACCCCAGAGGTCAGGTTTGTTTGTTTAAAGAGAGAACAGCAGTGATTCATCATCATACTTTAGACGGCTAAGTAAATATTGACTGAGTGAGGGCAAGAGTATGTGAAGGGGAACCTGGGAGCCGTCTGAGAAGGTGCCTTTCTGCAGCGGGGGGGTTCGTAGGACGTTCCTCTGAGACACAGGGGCTCAGCCTTGAAAGGATACGTTGGGTGGTGGTGTTCAGGTCACCTTCGGCAAGTTCACAGGAGCAACTTGAGAGTTGCTCACGTGATTGCAAAGATACCTGCTAACTTGTTAGCATTCCTGGTTTATGGAGATGCAACTGAAATTAGGAAATACCCAAACTTTCCTTTAAATCATGAATTTCTCCAGTTGCTGTATTCCTTGTTAGCATTCCTTGATTTTTTTTTTTTCAGCTCAACTATAAGAATGTGGGGGACTAGAAGAAACCCAGCAAGAGCATTCATCCTAGTCCATTTAGAGGAAAATATCAAAAGAGTCCTGAAATGGTCAGCTGGAAAGGATTTTGAAATCCCTGGTCCCATTACCATTTATAGCAGAGGCAAACAAGTCCCAGAGCTGTGAGGGGCTTGTCCAGGGCACACAGCGGTCTGGTCCTAGGACCCTGCTTCCCACAGCCGTGCTGCCTTCACTGGATCACACTCTCCATCCCCTAGACGGAAGAGTTCTTGATGTCCTTTTGTTTTGTTTTTAAAGATTTTATTTATTTATTTGACACAGAGAGGGAGGAGGAAGCAGGCGCTCCACTGAGCAGGGAGCCCGATGAGGGGCTTGATCCCAGGACCCTGAGATCAAGACCTGAGCCGAAGGCAGAGGCCTTAACCCACTGAGCCACCCAGGTGCCCCTTGATGTCCTTTCAATATCACACAGAGCTGTTTTCACGTGCCTGTATTAGACCCATGGGGCCAACCAGTGTTTGACTTTGAGCTGCTTTCTAAAGAGCTCTGGGGGCGGCACAGATGCCCCTGTAAGCATATAGGACGAGCTCCTGGGTGGGTGCCACAGTCCTTTGTGGCCTCCCCAGCGGCTAAGTGGGACCTTGGCTGTGCTCACACAAGCTTGCAAGGCTGCACTGTCCCCTAGGACACCTTTCCCTTTCCGGCCCACACATCCCAGTCTCTTCTTTCCTCTTACAGAATTCAAGCTTAACTATTGTTCTAAACATAATTAAACATAATTACTACACCCACCCACGATCTCTGGGGGAGCTGAGATTTTAAGTTTTTCATGCTATTGCTTGAATAGGAAGAGTAAAGAGAGTGAACGGCCAAGGGTCTTGAAGATCTTGAAAGATCTTGAGAAGAATACAACTTTGGCTGAAGGAAAGAGGACAGAAAATAAAAACTGATGCACAGCTTTGTGGGAAAGAAAATAAGACCGTTGGCTCCGATGGGGAAGATGCACCACATTTCAAATAGGGGCAGTAGGCTGCAAACACGATTTCATGATGTGATGCGTGATATCTCCTTTTGTATTTTTATTCTCTAAAGAATATTTTCAAAAATAACAGTTTAGACCACAGTTATCAGAGTTGTCTTCTGCTTATGGACAAAAAAACTGTAGATTTATATTCAAATGGGTAAAGGATGACGGAGAATGGAATAGACAGTAAGTACAGTGGTGACTGGGTCTGGGGAATGAGAACATGAGTAGGGAGCATGAGTCAGGCTCTCTGGCTTTATATCAGGTTATTTGTCTGCAGCCTTAGTATCACTCAAAGACCTCCCAGGGACAAGAGGGGTCACGTTTCTGAAGCAAGGTCTGGAGTGGGCGCCAGTAGAGAAAGATCCCCCTCTGGCTGAATTTTCTTTCTTATTGGAAATCCCAGGAAATCGGCAATGCAACATGGGGCTTGGGGGCCTATGGCTTTGGTGTCTAAGAGCAGATTCCCTCACTCAGGATGTATGCAGTGCTCATCACTGGAGGCCTACTGTGTGTCAGACACTGTTCCTGGGGCCTCTACTCCAAGCCACCCCAACACCATGTCAGATTCTCCCTGCTTCTACCACCAGCCCCGGTCCATCGTTAACAAGTAGCAAAATAGATTCATCTGGATTTTATCTCCCTTTTATTTCCCCTACTCATCCCATCTTGGGGTTGGTAATAAACTACATCATAGGGTAAAGGGCTGGCAGCCGGGGGGAAAGAGGAAAAATGCAAGTGCTGAGCTAATGAATTAGTTGGATTTTGATGTACTAAGAGTCCGTAATGAGCTCTCGATTATTCAGGGATATGTTCCCAACCTAATGTAGTCTTCTTTATTTTCTTCTTGCTCTGCTTGAGGCTGAGTAATTTGGAACTTGTATAAGACAACCAGGATTCTTGTGGAAACAAAACAAAATAACTAACCATAGTCTAATTTTCTTTTCTTTTCAAAGCCTTTTCATTCAAGCTTCTGCTTATCACCCATTCCCTACTAGAATGCAAGCTTTTTTAAAAAAAAAAGAAAAAAAATACAAGCTTTTTTGAGGTCCAGGATCTAATTTATATTCACATCCCTTCTGCCCCCACAACCGCACTCAACAATATTTATGACTATTTTATCATGTTAACAAATACAATTTATTTTGAGTGGTTTTATAGTATTCCATTTTATGGTGCTTCATAATTTATTTAACCAGACTCATTATTGGACACTTCGATGGTTGTTTATTTTTCAGGATCCCTACAGTACCTTAACAATAAACCTTGTGCACTTTCTTAATAACTTGGTGAAGATAAAGTTCTGGAAAAAAAAGTCTGGGTCAAAGTGGATGCGTGTTTTTAAGGGTTTTGACTCATGTTGCCAAATATGCTCCAGAAGTATTTTGCCAAAAGTGTATGAGAGTTCTTATATCTCCATACCCTCACTCAGTGTTTCCCGGGAGGAAATTTCCTGGTGTGAGAGACCGGTGAGAAGTCACTCCTTTCCATGGGGTTGTTCCTGGTGGGTAGCATTATTATCCAATGCCTTTACCCTCAGCAACTGGCGTCCAAGTTTAAGCCCTTTCAAATCAATAGTGTATGTTTATAAAGGTCAGTCTGTTGTTTTCACCCTCCACTGGTTTGTCTGACCTCATCTGTAGACTCACCATTTCCACCCCTGGGTGGGTTTGGGGGTTGAGGAGTGAGGAGGGTAAGATTCAAAACACAAATACTCCAGAAAGAGGAGCCGTGTCCTCTCTGTTCTTAGAAAGGCAGCCCCCTCAGAAACAAAATGGCCGGCTCCCCAGGATCCTCCTGTTTCTTCCCATTTGTAAAATGGACAAGAAGTGAACACTTGTGGGATTCTCTTAAGATCCAGAATTCTTTATGGGCTACCATCTAAAACAATGGCTCTCAAAATAGAAAAGTGAGCTCAGCTTTTAGCCTTGGGTCTTAAATCTTAGTTCTGGTTTTATGGCTGTCCCCTGGGTGTTCCTGACTTCCAGCCAGTCATTACAACGGGAGAAAGAAAAGACAGATTTTGAAACAGGGATGAGGGAATGGGCAAAGGTAGAGGTGTAGAGCTGAAGGGGGAAAGCACTACATAAAGGAGGCAGGAGACAGGGGCCTCTCAGGAGGTGGAGCAGGGGAGAGAAAAGTGTAGAGAGAACAGTCACGAAGCCGGCTGGGTTTGCAGGGTCCGCTTCAGAGCAGCAAGAATGCAAGAGGGCTCAGCGCTCAGCAGAGGGCAGAGGTTAAGGGTGGCCCCTGTCTCCTCCTACCTCCCCTCCCCAACAGCCACCCTGAAGAAACATTTAATCTCAATTATGTTCCTTTAGCCTTCCTTCCAATCAAATTGCTGCCTTAAGCCCCTCCTACTATGGAAATTTTGCAGCTGCTCGGAGGATTATCTAGAATCACCACCAAAACATGCAACCAATACAAAATTCCTCTTAAATAGTCTAGGCCTCTAGGAACCGTTTGATATATTAATTATGTAATTTACTGATTAAGTGGATTAATAAAGAACCACTACTCACGAGATTTTCTAAGGCTCTTGATACAACGTTTCTCTCCGGTCCTGTAAACTGCAGAAGGGCCCCAGAAAGCATAAGAGCTAAATGCTAACAAGCGAGACTTTGGGGCCCAGGATCGAACCCGGGGGCCCACTTCCCAGCCTCCCACCCCTGCCTGCAGTGGGAGGGTGAGCCCTGAACAGGGAGAAAGGGCGGGAGGGAGGACAAAGAGCCTCTGATGGGAAAGACACAGGTATTTCTCAAGTGTCATAAGCTGCTGAGTGCCTTGAAGAAGTCAGGGCCGTGGAGAGCAGAGTCAGATTTCTGCTATTTGGTTTGCTATTTACAGGTCCCTTGGAGGGTACTTTTAATGGTAATAATTGTGCCTTTGCTAATCTCTTTCTAAATCAACAACTTTTTCGGGTTAGAAAGCCTTACTGTGACTCTCGTCTAAAGCACGATTCAGTACACACGAGCCTCTGAAATGACAGAGGAAAGTAAACAAGCCGAGTTCTTTGGGAGGGTTTTGAGAATTCTGTAAAAGGAAACACGAGCGTTAGAGAAAGCACTTTGTCCAACACATGGATGTAAGAGAAAACCCTCTATAGCTAGCCAAAATGTCAGACAGGGTACACTAGCTCATAGTTGATTAGAAAATAACAGCTCCCCTTCCTGTGACTCAGCACGGCAGTGCCCCTGTGGACACTACCAGCACTCACGGCTCTTCCTCCTCATGCATTCAGATAGCAATGCATTTTCCCAGCAGAAGCCTCCATGTTGTTTCCTGCCAAAACTGAGCAATGAATTTGGAGCTTGGGCCAAAAGAGCTTAGGATATATGTCAACACTGGATAGAGCTTTGTAAAGCTGCCCTCATTTAACTCATAGACACTCTCTTCATTAGGGACCAGGGGCTCTCAATGTAGGCTTTAAAGAGGTTAGAAAGCAGAAATTGTCCTTGTGTTGTCTCTTTTGTCCTCAAGACTAATAAATGGTGTGTCTTTTAATACCCTTTGGTAGGCTACCAATGATCCAAAAATAGACAATCATGAGGTAAGGGCTGAAGGGCTTACATGGGGGATTGTTGGAATGCTGTGTTGATGGACCTTGGCCAGAAAACCCGGCAAGTGATTTTTGTGTCCCAGGAAATTTGTTGACCAATCTGAAAACTTGTTTCATCCTAGTTTATACTCACCCATGGTTTTTTACTGGCTTTCCCATTCTGTCTTTCTTTTCTAGTGTGATCAGCCTAAAAGAGAGCAAGTCCCTGCTCTTGTGTGAATTGCAGGAAAGCATACTTTAAAGGAAGGGAAAGGGAGAGCCATGTTGGATGTATTTGAGGTTCAAGCCAGTGGCCTGGGTTCTTTACAAGGAAAATTCGCAGGAGAGAGAGATTCCCAAGAGATCCCTTTATGTTTCAGCACAATGCCTTATTTGTATGAGGCTCTGTGGGACGATGGGACTGATTGTCCCATGCTCCCTGATTGGACCTTTCCATTTGGTCAAACAAAGGATTCTATCGATCTCTTGGTGGAAGCTGGCCAGACATTTGATTGAATTAACCAATCTGAGTGGCTGGGTATTTTCTAGTAGACACAGTCAACGCCTCAGGTTATCATTAGATGTTTTACTTCTGATTTTTGGGGTCTGGCAGAGAAAAAGCAATATTGACTCTTCCCAACCACAGCTCAAATCTGGCTGCTTCACATTGCCAGCCAAATTCCCCCATCCCTTGTCAGCCAGTCTGCTCCAGGAGGGAGACAGCCCAGGCTCAGCCTCCATGGAGCCCAGGCTGCTCTCCTTCGGCTGTGCTGTTCTGTAGTATCCATTCCTTCCTCTGCTGGGTCCACCAGGGACTTGTATTTCTGCAAGAATTCCTTGGGTGTGTTGTGTGTTCTCCCCTGCTTAGTCATTCAGCCATAACCTTTCCATTTAGAATCTTGCCCTACTGATGGTTCGGCTCCCTAGTTCAATATTTTACATTTATCTCTATTGAATTCCAGTTGCCTTCTGTTACAAGAGGCACTTAAATTATCTGAGCCTCGCTCCACAGGCTCAGGCTCCAAGTCCAGGACAAATCTGTTTAGCACTTAGGGATCATTGGCTGTGTGAGGGGCTTGGGCATATAAATGTATCTGAATGGGGCATCTCTTAATGATTGCGAAGGCAGCAGACTTGGGTGGAAAGCGTAGGAGCCACTGATATTATAAAATTTCAATCAGATTTCCTCAGGACTGGGGGAAAATGGACCAGAAATATTATTTGGAGAGTGGGGAAATAAATAACAATATAGCCTTGTAATAAAGGAGCAGCTAGCATATTGCAAGTGCCTGTAGATAAGAATATCCTTATGCACATCAAACATGTGATGCAGGCTTTTCTTCATCAAGGACATTTATAATATATTATGCCATTAGCTCTCTTGTTGTCCTTCCACTGATGATGGTGAGCCTATGATTTTTCCCATATTTCTGGATTGGAAGAGGGGCTCAGGAACGGGAAAGAGCTTGTGATATGCTGGGAGTAGTCTCCAGCTTAGCTCGTCTATTCTAATGTTCTTGCCAATGGATTATATGGTCACTGAAAAAGACAGAAGACGGCACTCAGGATGAGGGTCCACAGAGTAAAGGGCTCTAGACTATGCCACTCTACTTACCAAGCCCTTACAGGAAAATCCCAGCTCTAACGTGGGAGGAAATGGATAACGAGTAATTCTGACCAGCTTCTTTCCCTTGACACAACCCTAATAATTTGGAATCCAAATTTTATTGACTCTCTAAGGTCTGAATGCAGCAGTTTGATGGCTTCTATGGTTTCTCCCTTTGGGATCCAGTGAGCACTTCTAATCCTATAAAACCCTACAAACCATAAGGCCCAAGAGCTCAAGAAAGCTGAAAATCCCTTGCATCCATGAATCCATGGTTTCCTTCAGATTCCTTATGGAATTTTGCCTCCATGAGGGTTAAAGGAATAGAAAAGAAGAAGAAAAAGCCAGCCATAGGAAGTGGAACGGGTATGGAAGGAGATATATGGAACCTAATGACTATGCTGTTGCATAGTGGCTTGTCTGTTGCCCCCCTTTCTCCTCTTTAGAAGTAGACAAGCAATAGCATGTTTCTGAGAAGAGAGGGAGGGAATGAGGAGGTATCCTGAGCCAACAGTGAGGTTGCCTGGAAAGCTCTTGATTAACTCATACTTTAAAAGGTCATGTATGCAAGATGGAAGGAGAAACTCATAACCAAGGACAAATACAAAAGTGTATCACAAGCCTATAAGAATAGTACCAACAAGACTAAAGCTCAGAATGAGCAGAGTTTTCAGAAAAATGTCAGGGACAACGCAAAAGCTTTTAGTAGCTATACTCAGAATTAAAAGCACTACTTGGGGAACTGGAGCAAGGTTAAGGATTAGAAGAGAAAGAACAACTCAAATATTTTGTTACTTTACCAAAAGGCAAGATCTTTCAGTGGAAGAGAAATATAATCAATATTGTTCAAATAATCTTGAAACTCAACTTGGACAAACACAAAGTAAGTGGTCACCTGGAGGCTTTAAAAGTTTCCACACCTGACATTATTTCCGGCCAGGATTTTGAAGAAATTTTTATAAATGTTTATAAAACTAAAGTTTGGAAATGGTTGAGGGATGAAACCAGAAGATTAGAGATTAGAAAAATCTGGATTTTTCATAGAAAGACCTTGAGGTTCGAGATTGTACAGCCTGGTGTCTCTGATACTGATCACCATTAGACATTCTAAGATTAACTAATATCCAACTTGTCTATGTACTCTTAGAAGGGAAGTGGCAATCTCTAGAAGCTAGAGTGGGTTCACTGAGAACAAGGCATTTTAAGTGGACTCCTATATTCATTTTATACCAGATTGCTAGGTATGTAAACAAGCTGAATACTCTAGATATGCCAAAGTCCTCATCAAAGTTTGCCTTGATATTTTTGTGGATTGAATGGGAAATTGAGGGCTGCATAATACCGTTAGCTAGCATCGCGGGTGGTTGGCCAGTCATGCCCAGGCGTTGGATTACATCAACAGAGTGGGAACATGTTATATATTCAAGGGCTACATCTTTGGCTCTATTCTTTCTATTTTATCAAGGACTTAGATGGAAGATATAAGCAGAAAGCATGGTTCTCAAATTTATTATTGGGATAGCAGAGCCAGGATTCAAAATATCTCTATAAACCATAAGAATGATTAAAACTAACGAGGTAAAATTCGATGGGGATAGAATTAAGTTCTGCTCTTAAGCTTAAGAAAAATCAGGGATGCAGGTACAGACTGGGAATACCTGGTTCAAAAATAACTCATATGAAAAAATAACCTAGGGGTTGTTGTCTCACTAAAGTGCAAGTAGCAATTATAGTATATAAGGCTTCTAAAACATTTCCCTCCATCACAGACCACTGTAGAGATATCCTGTGTAGGACAAAGGAGGCAGTCATCTCATTGTCCTGGAGAAATGTCCCTGACAAATTAGAGCTGTTCCAGGAAGGGTTAACACAACAGTGAGGCATCTCACAACCTTGTTGTGAGAGTAACTTGGCAATGGCTGACAGAGCTAAAGATACTCGTAGATATATAACCTAGAAAAGTTCTTGCATCTGTGCACAAAAGGACATATATCAGAATGTTTTTAGCAGCATTGATTGTGATAGCTAAGAACACAAATAACCTCAATGTCCATCAACAGGAGAATAGCTAAAGAAAACATGGTATATCCATGGACATAATTAGAATGGGAAAAGGAAGTTGAAAAAGAATACACATTAAGAGAGCATTTATTTACATTTAAAAATGTGCACAATAATAACATTTCCTGTACAGTGATACATATGCATGAAGTAAACAGGAAAGAAATACATGGGAGTGAGAACTACCAAATCCAGGGTCATGCTTACTTCTCAGTGGAAAGGGAGGGCAAGGCGGGAGGTAGTGGAAAAACAGGAGTCTTCTATTCACAATGTTTCCTTTTAAAGTTGGGTGCATGGGTCTATGTTGTTTTCATCTTTATACCATTTTGTCTGTTTAAAATATCCAAAATACTTTCTTTTTGGACTTAAAAAGATGTACCGAAGTGAATCTTAAAATTAACCATTCTAAGGTGAACAGTTTGGTGGTGTTTAGTACATTGACAATGTTGTCTACCATCACCTTCCAAAACACTTCCAATTCCAAAACACTTCTATCACTTCACTTAAAACTCTGTACACATTGAGTAGTTTCTCCCCGCCCCTCTTTGAAAGGGTTTTGGGATTTTTTTGGATAGTGAAAACTTTTTAAAAAGAATTAAAAAGCAATTGTAGGTTCACAGTAAATTTGAGAAGGTACAGAGGTTTTTCATGTACCCTACACTCATGCACACATACCCTGCCTCATCAACATCCCCCACCAGAGTGATGCATTTGTTACAACTGATGAACCTACATTGACTCATCACTATTACTCAGGGTCCATAGTTTACTTTAGGATTCATTCTTGGTGTTGTGCATTCTGTGGTCTCGGACAAATGTGTAATGTCCTATATCTGTCATTATAGTATCATACAGTATTTTCATGCCACAAAAATCCTCTGTGTTTCACCTATTTATCTCTCTCCATAATACGTTTTTAAGGAGTGTGCTTAAAAAAACTCATAAGAAAGAAGAAAAGGGGGATAATGATAATTGTCTTTAAACACTCAGGTGTTTTTTTTTTTCTGTGAAAGAGAAATTCAATCTTGTAAAGCTCCCGAGAGATCAATGAGTGGATATTGGAAGAAGGAAGAGTTTGGTTTAACATAAGGAAGAGCTTTCTAACAAGATAGGAGCAGTATTTCACAGTTGTTCAGAACAGGGGTTTCGAGTTAGAGTCAGGTTAAGATCTCTCTGCTGCTTTATTAGTCCTGGAAAAGTTGCCTGACTTCTCTGAACCTTCATTTCATGTTTATGAAGTAGATAATAATAGTATCAACCTAATAGGATTCTTGTAAGGAATAATTTAAATGAAGTATAGTGTAATGAATAGCACAGAATAAGTGCTACATAAATATAAAAAAATAAAGGAAGAGCTACCCATAGATAGAAAGACTATCTTGTAAGACACTGAGCTTCCCAGTGATGTCAAAATTGGAGCCTGGGTGAGGAACTGTCCAAGGTTCTGGAGAGGGAGACATCTTTATCACAGGGAGGCTATGTACCCTATTGTTTTCCTCACACATTGTTGACTCTAAAACACTGAAGAGACATGTTGCTGGGTGTGGCTCCAAACAAAATGTATTAGTTCTCTATTTCAGTAACATTACTACAAAATTAGTGGCTTAAAACAGCACACATTTATTATCTCAGTTTCTGAGGTCCAGGCTTAGTTCGACCATTTGGCTTAGGATCTCACAGAAAACTGCAAGCAAAGTGCTGACTATTTCTTTGGTCTCTTTTCAAGGCTTGATCTGCTCCCCATCTCACATGGTTGATAGCAGAGTTCAGCTCATTTCAGAGTATTGCACTGGTGGCCCTAGTTTTATTCTAGCTATCTGCTGGAAACTGCCCTCAATTCCTAGTGACTGCTGGTGGGGGACCATCCCCAGTTCCTTATCACATGAGCCTTCACAACATGGCAGCCAGCTCCATCAAAACCAGCAAGGGAGGGGGTCCACCAACAAGCAGATGTTACAATTTATGAATGTCATCATGGAAGTGGCATCCCCTTGCTTTTGCCATATTCTGTAGGTTAGAAGCAAGTCACAGGTCCTGCCCATACTCAAGGTGAGGGGATTACACAAGGGTGTGACTTTGGGAGGTAAGAGTAATGGGGGTTCAACTCTGTCTGCTATAGGCAGGAAGCTGCTTGAGGAAACAGGAGCACAAGTGCCCCCCACCCCCATACTGTGGCAGGGGCAACAATGGGTCAGACAGAGGCATGGAAAGTGAGATTGAGAAGGAGCAAGAGGAGGAGAATTAGAGAAGCTGGCAGGCTGACTAACCATCACAGCAGAGCTCAGGGAAGGCAAGTGGTTATGGGGACCCCAGGATGACTGAACAGCTATTCTGGCTGTGGGGGACCTGCCTGGTATGAAGGCAAGCTGTGCCTGGTAGTCTTGGCAAACATTCCCTGTTTTCATAAAGCATGGAAAGACCTTTTGTCAAGATGGGTTTAGGTACAAGATGGATTTAGAAAAAGAGAAAAGCCATGTGCAAAGAGCTAGCTTGGTTTTGTATCAAGCATATGTCAGTCCTTCGCCCATTTGCATCTACTTCGTTCTCCTTGGGATTTACTTTGCACTGGATGAGGTGAAGCCTGCCTGCCACTGACCTTAGTGTGTTTAGCTTGATGCTACAGATCTTTGGCCTTCGGGCAGGGAGGTGGAAAAGAATAAAAGGGCAAAGGGCTGAGGATAAAGCCCCAAGATACAGCCCCAGTGGCCAAAGAGTCTCCCTTCAGAATGCCCTACATCTCATCCTAGGCCAGCAAGGGAGATATATTTACAAAGAAGCCCAGAAACTCTAGTTACAGTCCTGGCTAGCCCCCAGTTAGTTACATAGAGCTTGACATTTTTCTTTGTTTCTCTTTTATCATAAGTGTCCAGCGGGGATGCAAAGTGTCTGAGTCTATGTATCTGCCAGAGAAACTTCAAATCAATGCAGAATAGATGCATGCAAAGCCAGCAGCATGGTGGCTGGGATGGTCTCAGAGCTATACTACCTCAGGGCTGGAAGAGACCTTCTGGTTGAATCCTCCCATGCATGGCTGAAATCATGGATGACTTGGCTCAGCTACTTGAAGTTCTTCACGATTTCATCCCTCTGGTTTTTGGATGAGAGTAAATCAAGGAGAACTTTAAAACTCTGAAAAAATGAGAGTCCTGGTATGAGTTTGGGAAATGGGTACAGAAGCCTGAGTTTCAGGTCAAATCGCTTTGACAGCTTATTCTCCAGACAACCAGCCCACAGTGTGTTTCAATGATCCTTTCCTCTGTAGAGCTGATGTCTGCATCTTGTGTCTCCATCTCCAGCCAAGACCTGAGGAGGTGGCTTTTTTTGCTGTGTAGCTGTCCGTGAGTCAGCACTAGTGTGTCTATGAGTCAGACCAGTGTGGGTGAGCCATGCGTTCATCCAATACCTTGGAATAGAGGGGCAGCAAGAGGCAGCGGATGTCTTAATAGAATACGGGGGAACTCTTCTAGGCCTGCACCTGGCATTCAAGGTTTTATTCTGGAACTAGAAAATGGGATTTTGAAGAAGTGACAGGAGTTATTGCTACTCAGCTCCCTCCTGACTGTTACTGTTATTTGTCCCTCAGCTCCTCTCCTGACACCTGCAAGAACTTAACTAGTTCAGGTATCTGAGCTGTTTCCCCCTTCTAGATATATTGGTGGGGGGTGGAGAGGGCAAAGCGAATGAGAGCGAGGGCTGGTGGAATGTCTCCCTTGGGCACTGTTTAAGGTTTCCTCTGACACGGGTTCCTCTGACATCTACTCTGCCCTCTGCTTTGTGGCTTCTTTGAACTTGCAGCACTTAGCAGGATGCTTAACGCATACAAAGAATTCAGTAATAGTTTCTGAATTTAAAAGAATTATTAACACAAGGAGGAGGATGGAGCCCTGGCTTGCAAGTAAAGAGAACTATGTGCTAAGCCGAGCTGTGTCCTGCCGCCAGACGACCTCAGGGTAACTATCCACCCCGAGCCTCAGAGTCTTAATTCATAAAATGAGAATGTTGAATAAGATGATCCCTAAGGCCCAACCAACTCTAACCCCACCCCTCCCCCCCAACCGGCTTTATGATTTGACAGGCACAGGAATGGGAAAATCCTGGACTTCACTGTGAAAGGAAAATAGCCCATACAATTAGAGGCACCCTGAACACTAGCTCAGCCTCCCCAGAAATGAGCAGCCTTGGGGTGGGGACTGGAGGCGTCATGGAGCCAGGGGCCTGTCCTCAGCAGGCTCAGCAGCCCCCACCGATACGCACACAGCCTTAGTTGTCAAAGCACGCACAGCTCCGCCTCTTAGCAAACCCAATTCTGCTTGAGGAAGCATAGAGTAACTAGTCACGGGAGAAATAATTACCAAATTGCCTGAAATAATTATAGTTTCCAAACAAATAAAGCCCTATGCTATGTGTCAGTTCCTTGAAATACACATACACGCGCGCACACACACACACACACACAATTATAAGAGATCTTGGCCTGAACTCTGAGGAGCACCAGCCTCAAAAATATGCCTTGCTTTTAAAAAATCATAAGCACAGACAAGAGATCCTTTTTATTATTATTTTTTGAGACGTAGAACACCTTTTTGTTAATCCCTTGGGAGCACACATAAGTGTTTTTGCGCACACAGCCACACACCCGGAGTTTAGAGACCAGAGTAACATCTCTAAAATGGAAATTACAGCTCTGCCAAATTCCTGGGCTCAGCTTACAGCATGAAATTTTGTTGTGCGGTGTGGAAGTTTGCCTCCCCTCCTGACCATGCAAGAGCAAAAGCTAATGCAGGAGGCCTCTGAAGCATCTTGAAAATGCCAGATCCCTGGTGTTCGACCAGAGGGGAAATGTGCCCGTCTCTCCACCATCCAGTGAGAGAAGGGAGGGGGTCACCCCCTGGGCATCTTTTATCGGAACTCAGCTTACTGAGATCTTTCATTTTGCGGGACACCCAGGATTTAAGATGACACATTTGTTCTGCTCACAGAATGACAATATTTCCATTCGTGTATTTGGGGTCTTGTTTCTTTCAGAAATGGGTGACTGTTCTTGGGTGTGTGTGTGTGTGTGCATGAGTGTGCCTGTGTGCACAAGAAACGCACTGTACATGTGTGCACAAGCATGTATGTGTGTGTGTAGTAGACATGTATGTGTCCGTGTGCACCGGAGTGCTGAGATTATATAAAACACCGCCAAGTCAGCCGACAGAGTCATTCTTAGACCCAGTTCACATGATTGTAGTCTTTTTCTTTCTCTCTGAATCAAAAATGCTGTAGAACTGTGGAGCTGCTCTCATCTTAATTACCACAGAAATATTGCTAATTGGAAACAACAGAAGAAGTGTTAGGGATTTGCCTCCGAATCAAAGACGGCATTATTTTCCAATGGATATTGAAAGACTTGAAAAGAGGAGAAGATGGTGCGGTAGATAGAGTTGTGAGGTGTGCTTAGGGCCCCAGTGGTAAACGGCTAGACGGGGAAATTAAATACGTGGGAAGGAAAATGTTCTCAGATGTTGGACTTATGCCTGCAGCCATACCACTGGATGCTGTGATCCTATCTGCCTCAAACACAAAACAGGATCAAGAGATGTCCAAGGAACCTGGGAGTGGGAAAGGTGTTGGTGGCTTGAATGGGGGCCCTCTGACTACCTTAGCCCAGCAGACACGATGGCAGACACTCCTGCAGGTATTTTGAATGTAGCATCTTCTTTCTGTCCTGATTTTCCTATCTCTTTGTTTTCCCACCAATTCTTTAGACTCAAACCGAGCATGTGCTTGAGGAATGAGTCAAAAGATTAAAACGCAACTAGAAGCCCGCTTTGGGGGGTGAGTCCACATGGCAAGCCCCCCGTGTTTCTGGAAGTCTGAACTTCTAGATGAGCAGAGAGCTTGGGGCTTCGTTTGCATGGCCTCCAAGGAGTGATCCAGATTCCAAGGCTGAGACCCAAGACGGTGCTTTCCTTAACCACAGAGACAGCACAGTGATCACGGTTGGTCTGATCACTCTCAGTGTTTCGAAGGCTTCAATTCTCCAAACCGACAACGAAGTCTGGAGGCATGAGAAAAGGGACAGGGAGGAGAACTAAGCAGTGCCATGAGAGTCATTTAGGAACGGGAAGGGAAAGGATAGGCACCGGCATGGTGGAAAGACAAGGAAGATGAAGAGAATGACTCAAGTCCTCAAATTAGGCATCCCAAAATAGACAATGTGCCAGAGATAGAGAAATGACTTGTTCCAAACGTAGGCCTTATTTCGCGTTGCTTTGCACAGATGGCTTCAGTACGTTCATAAAGCAGCACTGGGTTTGGAGTCCAGGCTGTGTGACCATGGATCAGTCACCCAACCTTTCTGAATTCCGGATTCCTTGTCTGTACGTTATTCCCTGCCCCGACCGCTTCACAAGGTTGCTACAAGGATCAAAGAAGGGAATGTATGTGCAGGGGGTGTGTAAATTGAACAGCACGGGATGCGCGGTAGGCATGATCATACTTGTGTCTCAGCGCTAGACAGATGGGCTTTGCCACCCCAAACTCAGGATTAGTAGAGAGAACCAGGGGCATATGCTCACATGTGAAAACTTGGCTTTCAAGCCATGGGAAAGTTATCAGAAATCATCTTTTTCCACCAGCCACCCCAACCGTGGGATAAGAGGAGAGCATTCTTATTGTCGACGTGTTATGTAAATTAAAGATAGTTTTCTATGGCCTCTTGATTGCTGACAAAGAGTTTAAAACACCAAACAATACTATAAGGCTCATCATGAAAAAAAGCAATTCCTTGGCTCATCCCTGCCAGCTCTGAGGGCTGTTCTTTAGAGGCAACCACTTTTAGCCATTTATTTTAGTATTTGCCTAAATAAATGTAGATAATATATTTAGACTACTATTTCTTGAGGTTATTTTTTTTTCTTTCAAATTTTGGAAATCCTATGTTGATTTACTCCTGTGGAAGGTACAGATTTAGTTCTCTTACAACCCCAGCTACACTCCACCTACCACACACACACACGCACACACACACGCACACACACACACACACACACACACACACACATTTCCCCTACCCATCCTTTCAGTATTGTTGATCACAACCAACATTTAAATCAATATTTAGGATTTACATTCTTTTGCCTTGGTAAGTATTATTCCCAGCAAACCTGTGTGGGGTACAATGGCCAGGACTGATCTCTCGTGTAACTTCCCTAGAGTTCAACTTTTCATCTTTTTCTTCTTCTTTGTGACTCATTACATTTCTTAGCAGACTCCTGGACAGACACACAGAACCTAAGAACAGCGAGGCCCATCAAGCCAACTGTCACTTTTGTGTTTTCCTGGGAGATCACCCCAGAGGCTTTAGTCTTCCTGCCCCTTGGGGGCTGGTGACCCTCTTGGAGCTTCCTCCACTTGCATCTCAAGAATTCCCTTTCCTTCTCTCCTCGATAAAACCCTGTGTCCTGTACCGCATGCCCTCCTCCTCTGTGGCACACTCCTTCATTTGGTAGTAGACATCCTTTTCCAGCTTCCTGAGAAGGGATGCCTCAGAGGTACATTTTTTAGGCCGAGAACTTAGACATCTGGAGATGCAATTATTCTTCCCTCATTCCTGAATGGTAATGTGGGTACAAAATCGCAGATGGAAAATTCCTTTCACTCAGAACCTGGAAAGAAAGACTCTATGTCTTTTGTAAGGCTGTGTTGCCCTGAGACAGCTGATGCCGTTCCAATTTCTGATATTCTGCAGGTTACCTGCCTTTTCCCTCCGGTAGATTTTTCAAAGGGATAGTAAGACCTCTCTATCACTGATCTGAAATTTTATGATGGCATGCCTTGATGTGATTCTTGTTTTCATTTATTTTGCTGGGCCTTTACTAAGCCCATTCATTCTGGAAACTCATGTCTTTCAATAGAAGAAAAAGTTATTATGTGTTTCTTTAATAATTTTTGCTCCTTGATTTTCTTTGTTCTCTCTCTGACTCTTGTTAGTTGAAAGTTGGACCTCCAGGGATGAATCACCTAATTTTCTTATCTCTTCATTCCTATTTTCTATCTTTGTATACTATTTCCTGGGAGATTGCCTCACTTTTATCTTCTACACATTCTGTCGATTTTTACATTTTTTTCTGTTATCTTAATCTTTACTATCCAAGAGATTTTTCTTGTTTTCTGAATGTTCTTTTGTAAAGAGAATCCTATTTTGTTGTTTCATGGATGAAATATGGCTTTCTCCAGTTTTTTCTGTTCCCCGAATTTTCTGTTCCATCTGACTCTCTTTTCCTCCTTTGGTTTTATCCTTTCTATGCTAGAGAATTTCCTCAAATTCCTGGTAATTCTTTTCAGTCTATTCATCTCTTAAATACAAATGAGCCACTAAGAAAGCTAATTAGATGCTGTATGCATACACGTACATGAGGGCACACAGCGTCGGGGTGGGCTGCTCGTATGACTATGGAATCATTAGTAGGGTAATCATTTGCGGTCCAAGTAACTTCATTAGGAGACATTTCATTTCTTCAGAGACATTGTTCCAGGCTCCTTCCCAGGGGGTGTGAGTAATATATGCCTAACTGAGAGGGGGAAAGAAGTGGGGGCAGGGCAGTCTCATGGTCCAGGATCTACGTTTCAGTCAGTACCCTGCTTTTCTCTGCTTTCAGCTGTCACTGGTGTCAGGGCCACAGCCTATCTGACTCAGTGTCTCTAGAGAGTGAACTTGCCTTCTGTAGAGGTGAGGGTAGGAAAGTTGTTTCATTGGGTGGGGAAGGGTGGAGAATCCAGGGGGGTCTAGCGGCTCCTCAGGTGGACCTTCACCTAGTCTTCCTGTTTGTGGTGTCAGCTGCATCCCGGTCTTCCGAGGTACCTGTGTATCTAGTTCCTCGGTCTTTCCTGAATTCCAAGGCAGATTACTACTTTTTAAAAAATATATATTTTATTTATTTATTTGGGACACAGAGAGAGAGAGAGAGAGTACACTGGGGGTGGGTGGTAGAGGGAGAGGGAAGAAGCAGGGTTCCCACTAAGCAGGGAGCCCAAAGTGGGGCTCGATCTTAGGACCCTGGGATCATGACCTGAGCTGAAGGCAGACACTTAATGACTGAGCCACCCAGGGGCCCCCAGATTATTACCTTTTGCTTCTTCCACAGGTACCTTCTCTGCTCTTCTAAATTGATGACCTATGTCCATTTGCTTCCCATCTTTCAAAATTTTGTTGCCACTCCTCCTCTGCTCTAAGTGCCTCCTTTATGGATTTAAACCTTTACTCCTTTTAAAGAGTGTATTAGTTTTCTATTGCCGCATAACACATCACTACACATGCAGTAACTAAAAACAACACAAAGTGATTACCTCACAGTGTTTGTGGGTCCGGAATGCAGCGTGTTTTAGTTGGGTCCTTGGCTCAGGATCCCTGAAATAGTGGTGTTGGCCAGATGCATCCTCATCTGGACACTTAACTAGGGAAAAGCCCACTTGCAAGCAACTTCTGGTTCATTTCCTTGCAGAGTAGCCCCCATTTTCTTGCTGGCTATTAACCCGTCTCAGGACTTGGCCACAGCCCTCCTCTACCTCAGAACAAAACATCCTGTGCACATTGAATCCTTCTCATGCCTCATGCCTCAGAAATCTCTCTGACTTGTCTTTCTGCAGTCAGCCAAAACAAATCTCTACTTTTAGTGGGCTCATGTGACTAGGGGATAATTTCCCCATCCTAAGGTCAAGTGTGTCATATCACATACCTTGTTATAGGAATGAAATCTCATATTCACATCCCAGGGATCATGTAGGGTGTGTATACCCAGGGGTGGGAAATCTTGGAGGCCATCTTAGAATTCTGCCTACCGTGGTGAGATTTTTCAGGAGGGAGCAGAAATAACCGACATGTTAATTAGAAGTCTCTCGTGCTCTCATTAACACATGTTACTGTTATAGGGCATTTTAGTTAATACCAGTGCTCTAGACATAAGAGCAAACTTGACCTTCAACTCTTCACATGTGAATGCCGCTCTCTTTAGTTACGGCTCAGGAAGAAAACGCTTTCCACCTCTCATCCAAGTGAATGAGCCTTATGTGCCTAAGAATCCCAAAGAGATTCTGTGTGGACTCCCACATCCTCTCTGGAGCATGAGCCCATGAGGAGCCTGGAGGTCTGTTTGAAGAGCTGTGGTTCTGGTCTACTCTTAGTGGTCCAGACACACCATCTGGTGAGGTTGCTGTTCTGACCTGTGCATGGGTATTTTGTACCCAGCTACAGGAAGAGAGTACCTGACAAGAGATAACACCTCCAAAGGGACGTGCTGATTTTTCCTGGCTTGGCAGAACTCAATGGTAGTTGTTGTATCCAGTGATAAATCACTCATTTCTGGAAACCTTGACTGGAACCTGGAGGGGGAGATAAATGGGAGTGGGATGTTTCTCGGAGCATTCCAGCAGACAAATGACCAGTCGTGACTAAAAGATGGTTTTACATTTTCCGAGTGTAATCAAGTGAGATGTAACCAATATTCCCTAGTTCAGTAGCCTCATGTCTCCTAACCTTCACTGTCAGGCGCTCCCTTGTGGAGAAGCTCTCCGTGGTCGATCTCACATTTGCTATTGTTGCTGTTAAATTTCAGCTTAGAATAAAACTGGTGGGAGGGCCATCAGGCAGGTAACCAGAGGAAGGAGGGCGCTAAAGGGAGGAAAAGTTTGCATACAATATGGTCTTAGACTAGCAGGGAGAGAAGAGAGAAAGCAGGAAGGCAGGGGTCAGGAGAAAGATTGACAAGGGGGGAAACAGGCTGATTTCAGTATCTTTCTGATGTGAGCGCCTTTCTCATTAGAGCCCAGTGGGCATCGGGAAATGGATATGATGTGTGCAATATTGGAAGAAACTCACAGAGGAGCCTCATCTTGAGGCTGGCGTGGCGGGGCCCTAACCCTAGCCTTACTCTGGACATGTCAGCCTTCATTCCTAGCAAGGGTCGCTGGGCTTATTTTTCAGAAAATCGACTTTATCCCGTGAAAAGAGAGGTATCTGAGACAATACCCCAGGAGGATATGAGAATCCTTTCTACAGCAAGGCTGAGAGCCCCTAGCTAGAGCCTGCATTGCCCGCCCCTATTCCGTGGTCTGCCTGGCCCACCGGGGAAGCAATGCCAAGAGCCTGGCTGTGCTCTCACCTCGGTGGGAATTCAATGGCCTCTTTGCCTCGAGTCTTTGCCCGCCAGCTCCAACCTTCGTGCAGCCACATTTAGATTTTTAAAACCCAAATTGAATCACATTGGATTCTCGACTTACAAAGCCTTCGTGGACCTCAGTTGTCTACAGGGCTGCTTCCAAGGCTAAGTTTCTGGGCATGATATTCAGTGCTCTTCACATGACTTCAACAGTCTCATTTGTAGCTGCCACGCTCCATCCATAGGTGTATGCTTTAACCCTGCTAGGCTGTACCTTTCCCTGCATTCAGTCTGTCCTGTTACACCTCGGTGCCTTTGCATATGCTGTTCCTTCTGCCTAGAGCACTCTTCCTTTCTTTGTCTCTATGTCAGAAACTATGATACATCCTTCCAATACCAGGCCCCACTTTCACTTTTCCTGAAGTTCTGTCCTTACCACTAACTTCTCCTTCACTTTTCTACTTTAAAGCACGCAGGGATCAGCATAGCGGGTACACTGCTAATTAAGAAGGCTTTGTAGACTCAAGGTTGCAAGTAAGGTATTGACATGGTTATGGACTTTCCCAAAGAGGATGGCTACAGTCAAGCACAAAATAAATCCGGGACATGTGACTTTAATGTGCTGCAGGTGGGAATTGTCTGTCTGATGTGGAGGGCATTGGGGCAGGAGGTGCTGGGATCAGAGATGCTCACAAGACCTATATCCCGTACTCTGGGGTCAGGACACTGCGGAGCAGATTTGCAGGAGGCAGGCCAGGCTACCTGGGAGACAGAGGTCTCCTGGCACCCATAAGCCAGTTAATATTTGTGGTGTGTTTGTTTGGACAGTTGTTGCTCTTAAATAGAGTCAGGGGATGAACTAGGAAGACAAAGTAAAGTGCAGAGGAAGGAAGAGAGAGAGACAAGCACTTTGCAGAGCAGTCCCAATTGTTCATTTCACTCTAGCTCAGCAACAAGCCTCATCTAGGAGTAAAACAAGCCTCTGACCATCCACTCTCATGGCCATCTTGGGAAATTCCCTTCTTCCCAGTGTGTCCGGATCTTGACCTACAATAGAGGGAAGTCTTCAGACTTCTCAAGAGTCCAGAGGGATCCTTTCCAGTTCAGAGTGTCCGCCACACACGGAGGTGACACGGGGAGACCTGACAAGTCACAACGCGTCCCGCAGACTCGGTAATGATGAAAGGCCACTCACACTTTGAAATGTCTCCTAAAAGGCGCGCCAAGCTTGGGTACTTAGATGTGTGGTATCAGTTTCGATTTCTCCAACTTTGAACTCTGAAAAGCAACTCTGCCCTCATGGTCTTTCTGCCTTTAGTCCAGGTGGAAGGGGGGTTCCACATCCTATTGGCTGTGTCCTGATCTTCACAAAGAGAGTGAGAAGAGGGGGTATCTGGAGGGGAGAGATGCGGACAGTCTGCTTCTTGCTCAGTGGACTCTGCCCCGGCAGGCTCTCTCTCTGGGTCCCCCTTTCACTAGCCTGGTGTGCACACCACACGTTCGTTCATCGCAGAGTCCAAGCAGCCTCTTATGTTCGTCTTCCTATTATCCTGGGGAGCTCCTCCAAGAGAAGGCTGGGTCTTCCTCATGGACGCTACAGCCCCCCACAGCCCCCCTACAGCACCCAGCGTGTAGTGAGTGCACCCCAGAAGTAAGCCTGGCTTCCTCCCCTTCTCCTACCCTTGGATTATCCTGCTTATTTTCCGCTCCTTATCCTTTTCATCTTTGTTCACCTCCCAATCCTAGTCAGACTGACAGAGGCTAAGGGGAGACTAAAAATACCCGGCGGGGACCCCAAATGGAAGGCTCAGTGCTCATAACTTTCCAATTCCACTCTCGAAGCAACCAGAACTTTGTCCTTTCTTCGGCACTCCCTTTATACTCATCTGCCACGTCCCTCATTCATGGTGCATATGACCATCTCTGGCACATCACCTTCCCAGGCAGTTGCTTATGGCTCAAAAATCTTTCTGTACCTCCAGGAGAGGCCATATGCCATGGTTGTTAAGGACCTGCTCCACGGAGCTCCCGGGAGCAGGCCTTCGTTTGAATTCTGGCTCTGCCACTTATTAGCTGTGTGATCTTAGATGAGCTAATTAAACTCCCTATGCCTCAGTTTACTCATCTATATAATGGGAATGAAGATAATGGTACTTACATCACAGAGCTGCTTTGAAGATTAAATTAATACACACAACGCAATCAAAGTTGAGCCAGATGCTTAGTGAACACTCTAGAAGTCTTTGCTATTGTTTTTGTTAATACCACTTGGGAATCACAGATCCACATATTTTCAGGCATTTAACCTCAATACTTACACCTTCAGTCTCTCCACTGAGGAGCAACTCTTCCTCCTCAGTCTGCAAAGAGTTGGAAGTCTCTTCTCTCCTAAATAAAATTCCCTCCTACTCTATCTCCACCTTAAGCTCTTTCTCTCTCTCTCTCTTTCCTTGTCTGCAGTCAACACCATTAACTGAGAAATCTAAACTTACAATCTCCACCTCCTCACCCCCCATTCAAGTCGCCCGCCACAGCAATCTGGGTTTAACTTCCACCACACCACTAAAGCCGTTTCCCCTCAGATCACCAATAACTTCCTTATGGCCCTATCTAATTACCTCGCTGTCCCTTGTGACCTTATTGACCATTCACTTTTGCTTCAAGTGTTTCCTGTATTTCTGAGCCACTAGTCTTTTCTGGTTCTAACAGTCGGCTTTTGCTGTCACGCTAAAGTGATAACCCCCAAATGTCAATGGCTTACAACAGTAAAGGTTTTCCTTTATGCACACATTCCACGTCAGCTGAGGGTTGGATGTTGCTTGGCTCCTTGTATGTTCTTCAGCTGGGGATCCGGGAGGAAGGAATGGAGGCTCTTCCAGCAGAACCGCACAGTGACTCCTAAGACTTCTGCTCAGATACAGTACACATCACCTGGGCTCACGTTCCATTGGCCAGAGCAAGTCACAGGGCCCAAACCTGCTAATAAGAGATCAAAGAATTACACTCCTTCCACTTGCAATGAGCAGGGACATACAGTGGTCTTCCAGGAAATATAGCAAATAATAAGAAACAGTAATACAGTCTACAATACTGATTTTCCTTCTATCTTTCCAATAGCTTGTCCTTAGCCTCTTTCACGAGATCAGGTTCATCCACCCACTTCCTAAATACTCGTGCTCTCCAGAGCTTCCTGCTCTACAGACCCTCTGCAGGTAATCCTACCCATGCCCCTAACTTATCTATATTATTATGACTTCCAAATTTGTAGCACAAATCGTCACTGGGCATATTTAGGGGCCCTTGAGCTTAACACGTCCAAAATACAACTCATTTTCTTATCTTCCTATTCCCTCATTCTCCATCCTGGCTAATGGCAATGCTGTCCATCCAAATGTCTAATTCAGAAACCTGGGAAGGTTTCATTGTTCCTCGCCCTCATTGCATCCAGTGAGCTAACTACAGTCCTCTCTACCTTTAAGATAAATCCCACCTTTAAGATAAATAAAAACCAAGGATTTACCTCTTCCCCACTTCCTGTTTACTCTGCTGTCACCTGGCTTTGGGCTTGAATTTTAGTGATCACTTCTTCCCCAACTGCCCTGCCTGCTTCTGTCACTCTTCACTTGAATCCATCTCTGCGTTGAGACAAAAGATACCTTCCCTTCCTTCTCCCCCAAATCTGACCTTCTTTGCTTAAGAAACCTCAAAGAAGGGCGCCTGGGTGGCTCAGTGGGTTAAGCCTCTGCCTTCAGCTCAGGTCATGATCTCAGGGTCCTGGGATCGAGGCCTGCATAGGGCTCCCTGCTCAGTGGGGAGCCTGCTTCCTCCTCTCCCTCTCTCTCTGCCTACTTGTGATCTCTCTCTCTCTGTGTCAAATAAATAAAATCTTAAGAAAAAAAAAAAAGAAACCTCAAAGACTCTCCTGTTAACCAGATGTAAAATTCAGGCTGCATATTATGGCATTCAAGGCTGTTCACAGCCAAGATTCTGCTGGGCTTTCCATCACCTTGTCCTGCAACTCACCATCGTGCACCCTCTTCTTTGGTTAGTTTCAACTTCTCATTAGTATCAAATGCCCCAGGGTAATATGTTTCTCCGCCCCGTGTATCTACTCACACTGTCCCATCTGTGCAAATGCTCTTCTCATTGTCTTTGTGTGCTGAACTCCTACTGACCCTTCGAAATCTGGTTGTAACCCCTTGCATAAAACCTTCCCCAACGTTGCCAATTCCCTGAGCCTCTGCTCTACAAGAGGTAACACCAACCTTTGTTATAACATTGTATCACATGATCGTTCACACGCCTTTCTCTTCTATGGAGATTAGGAGAACCCCAGACCAGGGACTGAATTACTGTCGTCTTTGAAATTGCTCACGAACTAACACAGTACAAACACATCAGTTACTCGGTAAGTATTGATCACAGGAATAAGTAACGAATGGCATACTCCAGTCTGTGTCACATTAACACAATGGTCAGATCTTTCCAGTTATTGGTTTTACTCTCTGGCTGCCGGCTGGCTCTAAAAGACAGTCTTCTTCCTGTGGAGGGAAGAAGTTGGAGGACAGACTTCTTGCCTTTGTGTTCAAGTGTCTCTGGAGCCCTGAGAGCCTGGTAGTTCTAACCTCATAAGATTCCTTAGCAAACCTCCCTTTTCTAGAGTCCTTCTCTCCCCCAACAAGGTTCCTCTGAGGCTGCACTCCCTACTCCTACAAGGTGCCCTGCTGACCAGCTGAGGCCCTCCTCAGACCCTCCCCTGAAGCCCTCTGCTCCTGGATCAAACCTCTCCAACTCTGCCAACCCTGGCTCTGTGCTTTTTAGGGCCCAGTGCAAAATGAAAACGTGGGGTCCTTTGTCCAAACATTACTGTGAATTTCAAGATGGCCACAGCTAAGTTAAGCGTGGGTCCCTGTGGGGCATTCGCTGTGTGAGCTCAGGCTTCTCTGCCCATGAAGCTGGCCCTCAGCTCTGTCTCCCAGGTCTAGGACGCAGCCACATGTGGAGGGTTGGGGATGGGGAAGCAGGGGTGGGGATTAAACTAAGCACAGATCAGTTCTGCAGAAAAATGAGTCAGCTAGGCTGAAGAGAGGATGCATTTTTGCCTGATGAGGACAAAAGCACTGGAGGGAATTTGGTGGAATAAGTGAAATCTGAATAAGGTCTTTAACGCAGATGGAAAGGAAGCTTAAAAAATTATGTGTGTGTGTTATATAGATGTTTAATATATATATAGGAGTATTTGGTGAGTAAAGGGTTTGGACCAATGCCATGTAGAAGTTATTTTAAAAGTAAGAATAAGCAGTCTCATTAGAAGCATTTTGTGATTATGAGGAAATTGCTTGCCATCATTTGCATCCAATCAGGAGATGTAGAGAGATGCTAATTCCATGGCTTGGGGGTGTGAGCGTAGAGCCTCTATCCACTAGCAGGGCTCTGTCGGGGGCCAAAAGGACAGGCTACAGGCCGAGCAGGGTTTGAGAGCTCATTCATCCTGTCTTCCATTTATTCCACTACACACACTTACGGAGCACTCATTTTCATGCCAGTGACTCAGAGGTTTTTGAACAGAAAGGGGAATGAGAGATCGGATTTGGGGGTGGCCCCAGAGTAGGAGATGGGCTAAGCCTATCTGACACAAGATAGCCTCCCTCATCCCCAAATCGACTGTAGATTCAGAGTGAAATAACCTCATTTACAGCTCTTAAAAAAAATTCACAGTGAAATAAAGCTCATACTTACAAATAAAATGCTCACAGCAGTGTGCATAGTGTCCAGGTAGAGAAAGGGCTGAGAAAGGGGGGGCCTGGCTTGGAAGCCAGAAGAATTCTTTTACCTCTTCTGGTCTTTCTCTTTTATCCTTCCTCCAACCTAACATTAATTCATGCAAACGAGGGAGTCTCTTGGATCCTGGGATTGGCCCCAAGCTGAGCACCATACTCTCGCTCTAATGCTGGGAAAGACTTCCCACCAGCCTTGCGTTTACAGAATATCTTCCCAGTTACAATCATTATCTCATTTTGATGCCCACGGCAGCCCCGTTGGGTAAATATTCTGTAGAACCATGTGAAATTGCCATTTCCGTAGGTCAAATACAACCAAATGTCAGCAATTTCTTATACTGTTCAATCTAACGGTGTTCGTGCTCTTCTCCCCATTATTATTTTCTCAGCGATAGGTAGGAAAGGTTAGGGAAGCCTTCCCAATCTCACAGAGCCAGGCACGGGGTTTGGACCCCAAGCCGAACTTGTACTCTGATTCGTGCCCTTTCCACCATCCGGCGCCCCACGGGTGTAAAATGGCAAATCAGTGTGTCCCCTCGTGCGTAGGTTGGGAGTCTCATGTTAATGTGCTTTAATTGTCTCCCCCCCCCCCCCCCCCCCCCCCCCTCTGTACAAACTCATTCATTTTTAATCAGTTGACTGTAATGATTTGTTACAAATGATCTTTAATTCTCAGCTGCGGTTAATCAGTACTGAAAGGCACTTTTCCTGTTATTTTATTTGGATAGGACTCTTAGTGAAATACTTGCCTGCCATTACTTAATCGCTTGTTTGTTTTGCTTCTGCACACAGTTTCGAGCAGCGTACAGCGGTATAGAATGTGGGCATTTTCCTTTACCGGTGGAGTTGAGTTCTCCAAGCCATAGTGGGGGCCTAGAGCCACAGGGAGGACCGTGGAGGGTCGTGTCTTGCTGGCGTTTGAGGCTAACTGACCTTCTGCAGGCCAAGCACAGAGCCGGGTGCTGAGGACATGCTATTTACATATAGGCAACAATAGCCCCACTTGGAAGGTTATTATGAGAATGGAGTGGGCAGCACTCAGTCCATCATCCCTGGAGTGTCAGGAAGTCTTCCTGGAGAAGCCAGATCCTGGACAACAAATCTTGAGCAGGCACAAGTTTCTAGGCAGATGGAACAGCAGATGCAAGGGCCCCGACAGCAAAAGAAAGGGAATGGGGACCGAGCAAGGCTGGAGTACAGAGCAGGAGGCAGGGGAGGCGGCACCACGTGCGTTCAGGGCAGTGAGAGGGACCAGATCAGGAAGGACCCAGGTCACATATTAAGACTTGAGAGGTTTCAGGGGAAAATACTTGAGTAGATTTAGTTTCAAACTAAAACTCCGCCCCCTCTGGGGGCGGCGTGGAGAACTCCTGGAAGGGGCCGAGAGAGGGCAGGAAACCCGGAGAGGAGGAGGAGGAGGAGGAGGAGGTGACGGAACAGGCTGGAGCCAAGTGAGAGTGAGTGGCTGCGGGTGCGGAGCAGTGGGTGGTGGGAAGTGAAGGCTGGCCTGGACCGAGGCTGGTGGAGGAGGAAGGGCGCAGAAGAGGAATTTCTAGCCTCAGCCTTTCTGAGCCAGGTGGGGGCACTTGTTTGGTATCTGAGAGACCGAAGTTTCCAGGTCCAGGCCAGGGTTACCCATCGGCAGGAGTAGATGGCCGCTGCAGGCGGAGCAGAAAGCACTGTTCCTGAGCCACCAGCTCTCTCCGGGCAAGGAGGTCTGCATTGTGTCATCTCACAGCGAGGCTGACCAATGAAGGGAAATGGAAAATCTTTCCTTTGCCCTCACCACCCTCAGGTTCTGGTGTTTCTGGACCTCCTGGGAGTCCGGCATAACTGTTCAAAGATCTGAGTCAAACCCTGGAGTGGAATGATCTAGAAGGCTACCTTTCAGATTCATTTTGTCCAGAGATGTGATCAGTGATACCTCCAGAAGGCGAGTCCCATGCTCAGCTGCAGGGAGAGGTGAAGCCTGCCTGAGACTTCTTCCACAGCCTGTCTGGGGAAGGGCCCACAGCTCCTGAGTGCAGGGGCTCCCATGGAGCTTCTGTTATCAGAATGGTGCTTGTTGGGGGGACGAGGGAAGTGCTAGATGATGCGGGGATCACCGTGGTAGTACAAAAGCAAAGAACACAAACCAAAGAGGGTACCAGCTCCCTCCCTCCTCTACATGTGAGACCCATTTGCCAGCAGGTGCCTCCTTTGCTCTTTTTTATCAAAGCACAGAAAGTATGAGGTAGATTTACTTTGTCTTCATTAGCTCCATTTTTGATGGCCTTGTCATGCTCCCTTTATCCTTTTGATGTTCATTATGGTGGTCATTAAGTACCCCTTTCCTCTTGGTTTTCCAGACCAATAACTGAGGAGACTAATTCATACTACAGTGTAAGTGACTTATTCTTTGGTTTAAAATGCAAATCTCAGGGCATCTGGTGGCTCATTCGGTTAAGCATCAGGCTCTCTGCTCAGCAGAGAGTCTGCTTCTCCCTCTCCGTCTGCCTTTCTCTCTGTCTTTAATAAATAAAATTTAAAATCTTTATAAAAGATAAATAAAATGCAAATCTCTCTGGAAAGGGCAAATAGTAAGACAAAAGTATAAATCTAATAGTAGAAATCTGTTTCAGACCAGGGACTTGGAGGGTATATGAAGACCATCCAATCACACTGTATAAGCAACTGCCTGGACTAAGGGCAGAGCTTCTTGGTTCTGACCCATCCCCAGAAGGTTTCTTTAGAACATCAATGATGCAAATCAGGAAGGATCTCACTCGCAACCTCACTGCAAGGAAATGGATTTCAAATAAAGATTCAAGATTCACCTGATCTCTGCTCAACTGGCTTCCTCAGCCTTGAATGTTCTCTCCCATATCTGAGCCTTGGCACTTCTCCATTCATCCAATTTCTCTCTGCTGTGCGCCCTCTCGGGGCTCATACCTTCTTTAAACTCTTGACACAGAAGCCCCACGAATAGATTTTTCCATACACACAACTGTGTCTTCCCTAAGGACTGTGATCTTTCTCGAGAGCCAGAATCATTTCTTATTCATCTCTTTATCTCCAGTGATTTTCAGTTCTGGCAGAAAATAAGTGATCAGTAAGTGGTTTTTGTTTCTGTTGTGCCTTTTGGTTTTGTTTTTCTTTTCTTTTCCCTGGGGAGGGGTGCAGCTGGATGAGTGTAAGGTGGAAAGTAGGGTGGGGTTTTGTTTGGGAGACTCCCTTCAGAATTTCTCAAGGCTATACTGTCTATATTGACCAGGCCCTCCCTGGGGAGGTGAAATGAAAAAGTCACAACTTGTGCCTTCAAGGAGCTCATGATGTCAGTTCAAATGTAAATGTGAGAGAGTGAGAAGGTTGAAAGCGTGGTTCTCCTCCTCGCCCATGCTAAGATCAGTAACTTCCCTGGAGGCCCAGAGAAGCTGCAAGCATCAGAGGTGGTCCTGACCTCCCTCCTCCCTCTTACCCCAGGAGTATTTGGAAATGTGTGTGTGGTGGTCAGAATGTGTGCGTGGTGGTCAGAATGTGTGTGTGGTGGTCAGAATGTGTGCGTGGTGGTCAGAACGTTTGGAAATATGTGTGTGGTGCACCAACTGTCAATGTAGGGTGAGTTGAGGAGAGACATGAAGATCACCCAGCAATCCTCTGGACAGTATCTCCCAAAAAGAATCACCCCCACCCCAATCTCTAAAACACACGCTAGACTACCTTGGCTCATACCGGGACAGGTTTTAGATCAAATTTTAATTTTTGAACACTTAGAACAATTGAAGAAAGTAAACCTTCATTTTCCAGGACCTACATCATGTTAACCCACCATCAATACCTCTCTGCACTGGCTTGAACTCCCCCACCTCCTCAGGTCATGCTAAGACTGAGCTTCTACTCAAGCCACTATAGCCCCAGGAAAAGTAGCCTGGTTGTCACACTGCCATGGCACACTGCTCCAATCCTGTACTTCCTTTTCCCATTCCCCCCAAGGCCTGCATCTGAGCAGAGTAAGTTTGGACACCCCAGCCCTGATTGTGGCCCCAAGGACCGAATTGCCTTGTTCTGGCCTTGTACCCAACTTCCTGATCTACTCCGACATGTATTAAGCTCCTGACCTCTGGCTTTGCCTCCCTATTTTGCTCTGGCTCAGATAGCTTAAATATTTACTACTTCTCCAGATTTTGAGCTTGGACAATGTCACCCCAAAAAGAGTCATCCCACTCAAAATGACAACAGTGCTCCCACTGGACTTATATTGGTTTAATCCATTTCCTGTTTGACTAGGTGACTCCCCACCTGCTCCCCCAGGTCACAGGCCCCAAGAGCAGGCCCTGGCCAGCAGAAGTGCCTGGCCTGCCCCTGATGAAAGAGAAGGACTCAGGTGCTGTGTCTTCTGCCCAGAGTTCAAGTCCTGTGTCCTCCATGCTCATGTTGACCGATTGGAAAGCCACAGGGCTTTGACTCACAATCCACCTGAAACCAGAGGAGAGCTCATCCTCAAATGCCTGGGAGGTTGACGTTGTGTCACTCTAGCGATCGATCCTCCCTAAATTGTGGATCCGAGGGACACAATGATATGTAACATATTAAAATTGAACTTGTTCCAAGGAGACAGGACACCCTGGGCCAGTTGTATAGTTGTGGGTCAGGTCTTTGAGGAGAAATTAGCTATCATTGAGGAAGACCGGAGAAAATATACTGCCATCGGAGAAAATATACTCAGCCTCTGGCCCTGAGGGTGACGCTCTGCCAGCCAAGTCCTGGCTTTAGCCAATTAGCCACCCGCAGGAGCCAGTTAAGGGGAAGAAGACATATTCCCCCCTGTCCACACCAGGCAAGGTGGGGCTGTTTATCAGATGGAGACAAGGCCAGGGCTCACCTTAGATCCAAAGCTTTCTCTTTCCCTCTTTTGGACTCATTGTCAGCTCCTCTCACTGAGGCGAGCACACATCTTTAGGCAGGAAGTTACGCTGGTGATGGAGGTCTGGCAATCCTGGTAGCGAAGCATCTGTCTATGTCAGGCTTTGGCCCCCAGAACGTTCCACTCCCTTTAGATGCAGGGAGGCTGCGGGCAAGGAAGGAGGAATGGCAGATGGGGCAGGGAAAGAGCAGGACGGATGCTGGGAATAGGGACTTTCAGAATAAGAACAGCCAGTTGGCCACAGAGACATGAGGCCTCCCCAGGTGAGGCCGGAACATAAGCTGGGGGGCGGGGAGGCCTTTAATGGCTGAAATTCTATAATATTTGCTGGTCAGCCTTGTGCTCGAAATATAATCCCTTAATTCTACTACCTTGGGCACTCTGGAGGGATAAATAAAGAAAAATGGCCCAGACCCTGTCCTTGGCAGTATTTGCATTCCAGTTGGAAAGGTCAAGCACGCCCCATCAAATTTTCAGGCAACACGCTTCCCTCCGGCATGGCCACACACAAGCAAATGAAGTAGCACGTGCAGTACTGACCCATCTGGGGAGTGAAGGGAAGGACGAAGGAGCCCATCTGCATTCCACCTGCCTGAGCTCTTAATCAGCTCTCACTTAGAGGCTGAATGACCTTGGGCAAGTTACTTAGCCTCTTTTTGTCTCCATTTCCTGACGTTAAAATGGGGAGAGTAGCGGCACTTTTCTGGTAGGCTTTTAGGGAGGATTCAGCAGGGCGAGGCACAGAAAGCCCAGGGCCTGGAGGGGGACTTGTGTCAACACATGCGGTGGCCCCCCTCCCCTCCTAAGCCAGGGCCACTGAACCCTTGCCATGTCATGGACCCTTCTGGCCTGCTGAGGCCTCTGAACCTCTTCTCAGAATAATGCTATAAATGCATAAAATGAAATATGTAGGAATTTCAGAGGAAACTGCATTTTTATTGATATGCAGTTATCAAAATACTAAAAAACCAAATTTGCTGTATGGTAATATATGTGCATCTTTATTGACACAGTACATAACCAGATTTGCTGGCAGTTCTAATAAGTACTGTAATTTTGAAATAGTGATAAGCTTAAACAATATTTCAACCTATTTGTAGCAACTGTAATGAGACATAAAAATATCTGTGATTTCTATAGGTGACAAAAACCACAGCTACTGCTAAGAGTATCGTGACTTGTCCACATTTAAAATTAGAAGGACTTCTAAATTTTTGTTAGAGGTTGGTGAAAAGACAGGTATAATTTCTTTTTTTCATCTAAATTCACAGCCTCTCTGTGAATTCCATGCTAAACACCATCGCTATAAGACTTGATAAAATAAGTTACAACCATACTTTCTAAATTTTTAAAATCACACTTACTTTCACACTATTAAAGCAAAATAGAAACATAATAGGAAAGTTAAGAAATTTAGATTAAGAGGGAAAAGACAAAGGAAATTTAAAAAAAAATGACCTGGCAAGAACTACTGCTAACAGTTTGATTTTTAAGACACGGAGCTCATCGTTAATCCTTGTTCATGCACTGAATCTCCTCCTCCTCCAGTTATTAAATGGCAGTGTCACTCAGAAGGATGCCAAGGAACGGGGAATGCTCAGTAAAGAACCAGTTCAAAGCACCATGAACGTAGGCCAGAAACTCCATGCAGCCTGGTCGTAGAAAAGGAGTCTTGCCCTTACAGCCCAGCCACCCAGAGGCAGAGCCAAAGTGTCAAGAAACAGAGCCAGGGGGACACGCTGGAATCTCCACCTGCACAAATAGGAGCTATCCCACTCATCTCCAAGCTCACGTTAGACCTCATGAATACACCTCAAGTTGGAGCTTTGAATTGTGAATAACGAAAATTACCCACTTGGTGAGGGATATTGATTCCAAACTTGCCAGATGCTCAGATCGGATCCCTGATACGTGTAGGCAGAGCAGGAGGGCTCATCTAAAACATCCACTTGGGCATAATGACATAATGAGCCAGCCGGGCAGCAAGGAGGTGTCGCTCGATCTGTACAGACACCAGACACGTGTGGACTGAGAAGGGCCCTTGTGTCGCCCTGAATGATCCCTTGCTGGCCGCAGTGTGCAGCTGTCTCTGGGCTGAAAAGCTCGTCTGACATAGATGCAGCCTCCGTAGGTCACCTCTGGAAGACTGAAGGCTTGCAGCGGCTCGTGTGGGTCCCCGTGTGCACCCGCAGGGGACCTCCTGTGTGTGAGTTCAGAACAGGGCGGAGGCCACGCCCCAGCCTAGTTTCCCCGAGTCACGTGAGCGGTGGCTAGGTCCTGCGCTCTTGGCTCGCTCTTGGCTCCTACGGCCACATGAGGTTGGGAAGTCGCTAACACCAACTTAGGATCTTATTGCACCTCCAAACAGAGACCTTCCTGGGGAGGGGGAGGAGAAGAGCGTGCATGAAATGCTGCACCCACGGTCCTCACAATTTGGGCGTGTGTTTTCCTGGAAGGACCCAGCCACCCTGGGGGGATGCGCCCAGCTTCCTCTATCCCCAGCTAAAGATTACAGCCCAGGATAATGGACCAGCCAAACTCCAGAGTGCAAGGCACCGCCAAATTTCAAAATGTTTTTAATAAAACAATGGGGAAAGGGTAGACTGCTCATTTTGATTCTCCACTGGGTCATTCAATTAAAGCTGAAATTCTGGGGAATCTTGAACTACCCTGACCATATTTTCCACTAGTAATAATGATAAAAGATAATTATTGAGCCTGTCTGTCAGATATTCCAGACACCCGCACCTCCACTTAATTAATTGCTAATTAAGATATGAAAGAACTGCAGTGTCTCTCACACATCTTGACTTTATTAAGCCTCAGCAAGTCTTCCTCAGGGAAAACAAACTTAAAACACCATGGCTGAATCCCTTCCTTGGATTTGGAAACTATGGCTAGAGTGAGGGAGGTGAGGCAGGAGGGAAGGCCCGCTCTGAGTTGGGGTCATTTAACTGTCATTCAGATGGTGCGCCAGTACCCCGAGGGGGAAGAATGAGGGAGAACGAAAGAGCAGCTAACAAGTTTTGAGTTCCTACCTTCTGCCATACACTGAGCTAAGCCTTTTCCCTTTATTGTCTAAATTAATCCTCACAGCAAAATTCCATCCTCTTCTATTTCTTGTTCCGTGGAGATACAAGACACAGAGATGCTTTTTTGCCCAGGTCTTTACCATTACTGATAAAGGCAAAAAGCATCATGGTAGCTGGCTTTCAAGATGACCCCCAATTATTCCTTGCTTTCTAGTATTCATACCCTTGTGTTGTCTCTTCCCACATTAAGTAGCACTGAGCTATGTAACCAATAGGATGCTGCAGAAATGATAAGGTGGGTCATACAAGACACGCTAGCTTCCCCCTGGCTCTCTCTTGGATCCCTCACTCTGGGGGGAGCCAGCCATGCTGTGAGGGCACACAAATAGCCATGTGGAGGATACCTCCCATGACAACCATCATCTAAGTGAGTCCCCACAGAACCAGGGCCTCCTGCGCTGTCAAGTCTTCAGATGACTGCAGCCTTCACTGACGTCTTACCTGAAACTTCATGAGACCTTGAGGCTGAACCACCCAGATAAACCACTTCGGAATTCCTGACCCACAGAAATCATGAGATAATAAACGTTTATTGTTTATTGTTAAGCCAGTGAGTTTTGGAGTAATCTTTATACAGCAACAGATAACTCATTCATTAACTGTTCACATCCTTCTGAACTGTAATGTCTTGCCAATACCAATAGGCAGGAGAAATCCTTCTAAGAAAGCTTCAAATGTGTAGGCCCAAAAATAGGAGCCTCAAATGGTTGTCATTCAAAGTCCCTTCTTGTAGGAGACTGTGAGTTTAGGAGTTGAAAATAGGTCAGATTACCCATAGTTGCCTCAATTTCCCATTTTCTCATTAAGAGGACTAAGTACAATTTGTTGGCCATTGTTCCAAAAATCTGATCCATTTTCAGCAACCAACTGCTGTAAGAGAAAAAATATGAATTGACAATACTTTAGCATATTGGATGGTCTTATCTAGAACTGACTGGCATCCTTGCAATCCCATGACTTTTTCTGGGACATCTTCAGCAATCTGCAGTAAACAAACCCACACCACCCAGGTACCAAGGTTTATGCTGAATATCAAAACGAACTGTTTTTATGAAATCTGAAACCCCTGCGAGTTTTGGTTGCTGTGTCCCACCCGGCCTGGCAGTGTTGCTCTTCTACCCATGATTTACCTAGGCCGAAGTGGAAAAAGACACAGGGCTTTGGAGGAAATCCGTGCATGGGGTCAACCAGGCACCATAGGTGGCACTCTCCGGAACAGCCATTTCCCAAGATCCTGCCTGGGCAGTCACAGGCAGGGAGCCCAAGCAACAAAGGCTGGGCCCAGACCCTCAGGTTGCTGGACTCACATTCAGTATAAGAGGGGTCAGCCCTTGATGTGGATGGAAAATATAGTGCAAATTTTCTGGACATATTTCATGGGAAAACTAATTTTTTCAAAGATGAGCTCTTACAAGCTGGCCCTGGAAAATGGCTATCCAGGCAGTGCTGTGCATAAAGGGCAGAAGTGCAGGTATTTGAGTGGGTGGAGAGAATGAACAAAGAACACATCAATTTGCTGAACTTGCTGGGGAGTCAGGTCGCCATGCTCCTTGGTGCGTGTGCGTCTCCTGTGGCTCCACGGCCCCTCTCCTTTGGTCGCCCATGCAGTGTGTAGGCTGAAAGGATGTGGGAGCAAGAGCCCTGTGGTAGGTATTTATTCAACAGCTTTGCCTCAGAACTCTTTCCACAGAACACTTGCTCGTGTTGTGACCCACCAGATCCATTTCTGTTAGAACAATCATTTGCCTCATTGCCGGTTATATGAAAATCTACTTGAAGACGGTGCCTCTGTGTGGTCTCTTCAGGGCTGTCTGGCTTGTTCATCAAATCCAGTGTCTGTCAGTGAGGTTACCCACAATGTATCTGAAGGATGGTATAGCGGGTTCGATATGAGCTTCTAGAACACGGCAAGTATGGTCACAATGTCAAGAAGACCAGGGCACCTGGGTGGTTCAGTGGGTTAAAGCCTCTGTCTTCGGTTCAGGTCATGATCTCAAGGTCCTGGGATCGAGGCCCGCATCGGGCTCCCTGCTCGGGCGGCGGGGGGGG